>NJDC01000476.1:47856-81206 GCA_002245475.1 Calephelis virginiensis
TCTGCCTATCTCTTCGGGGATATGGGTGTGAAGAAGATACTTTAAATTAATTTATCCCTATCTACCGTAAACTACCACCGTTTCCAAACCCAGCCAGACAGGAGAAGAAACGGCGAAACAAACTCCTGCGCACCCAACATTCTGCAATTACATTAATCATATTAGAAATACTTTATTATTTATTCTTATCTGCAAGAAAATAAATAATTTGACACTATAATAATTTTTCTCTAAAAGTAAGTTGAATACCTTTTTCCGAAATCTGTTTAATGGAAGTGATTTAAGAAGAAAAGATAGTCAAGTTTAACGGAATATTGTACAGTAGAAGTAGCACAAGTGAAGTATTCATGAAACAATATTATATCGTTTATTTTGTTGTTGCCGTCAAATTTCACTAAGCAATTTTGGGTAAGGAGGCCACCGCATTACTTAAAACTCTGACATGACATTCTTTCACGATTTTAAACAAATTAAGCCCTATTTTATAAAATCGAATGATGCAAACTTAAAGTTGACTAATGTCAGATATTAAGGCCCATGCCAAAAAAGATAATACCCAAACTAAAACTAACCGAGGAATATACAGTACCTACCAAACTTGGTCGTTCTTTTTTTGAATTGTATACTATAAATCTAAACCAACCGTATCCTTTCTTTTGCTCACTCCAATCAACGTTATTCAAATTTAAAAAAAAATATCTTCACGCCCATATCCCCAAGATGTAGACAGAGGCACAACTAGTGCACCCACGACTAGCCAAAGGCACTAAGCCCCACAATGTGATAGGTGGCCAGCCTATCGCCAACCGGGCACTTATCTAATCTCGAGCAACTTTTTTTTTATTAAATTAGAAAAACCCAATTTTCTTTTTGTTGCCTGACTCGGGATTCGAACCCAGGACCTCATGAGGTCAAGTCCAACAACTGAACCACTAGAGCACGGAGACGATTAATTTAAGTTCAATCAAAGTGCAAAAAAAGGACTTCATTTTGATTATAACGTTACCTAAATACAAAAATACTATTTAGTTGAATCTCGATACAAATGATATGGAGACAACTCTAAATCATGATTTTTAATTTGAAAATAACCATCAAAATCCACTTATTGCTAACCGGGTAATAGCGTTACAAATATAAAAAATAAACCAATGAATTAATACTTTCCTTTTTTTGGAGTCGATTATAGATATGATTCTTAGCGATAAATAATCATAAAATTAAATATGTGTACATTTTAGCTATAAATGATAGTACTTTCATACTGATAATTAAAGCAATTCGTACAAAATTATTCCCTAACCATTCCAAAATATCAAAAATGCCCAACGTTAATATTCAAGTTTTCACTTCTGCCAGTCCGTTTTTTTATTTTTGTTGTATATTTGTTACGCAATACCTTGGCTAATAATGAACCGATTTTGATAATTCTTTTTCAAAAACATACTTCAGGATTTCAAAGTGGTATGATATAAATTTTATCGTGATTGGGCCAGCAGTTTTTGAGTTAGGTGTACTAAGGATTGCATTTTTTTATCTATACGGATGACATCATCATTAAAAGTTGAATGTTGTTAAAATTTATGTGGGACCATCTCGGAGTAATTACCTATCTTTCGTGCAAATACACATCAAAATGATAATAAAATAATTGGTTTCAGCTTTTTGCGGTTATAATTACAGCTAGCGTACAACAATATCAATGCCCGTTTCGTAGCTTTTTTTTCACTTTTTTATTATTTTAAATAAATAAATAAATAAATTATAATAAATTAAATAAATAAATTTTCTAAGTCCGGTCCGAGTTTCTTTTCTGATCGAGATTCCGATCCGGTGGTAGTTTAAAAAAAACGTCGACGCGCACAAGTACTGTCCATTAAAGTTTCTTCCTGATTCTGATTCTGATCTTGCATTCATTCACAAGAAATGTTTAAAATATAAATGAAGCGATGGCCAATATTTAATAAAGTGTATACCTATTTTCATGTAGGTATAATATCAAAATTAAAAATGTTCAATAATCCCTAACAAAATCTAAATATAACACAGCTAAAAGCCATTTAGATCACATTAGATATTAATAAAATCGCTCATAAAAATAATAATGAGATATTTTGCACAAGATATGTAAGTACTAAGTACATTAATAAATTATTTGTTATTTCGAACTTTGTTCGGACGATAAGGACTGTAACGACATTTATGTCCTACTAGTTGCTACTTACACGTTATAAAGCTTTTAGATACTAAAGGATTAAGATAATCTGTAAAAATGTAAAGTTTATAATATGTTATTAAAAGTTTATTTTTGTTAGACTTGAATGCACGAGGCCCCGGATTCGATTCCTGGGTCGGGTAATAAAAAGATTTTTTCCACATTTCTAATAAAAAAAGACGCATTTGCACCCCGGGGATGCCGGCAGAAGTAAAAACTTGAATATTAACGTTGTGCATTTTTGATATTTTGGAATGGTTAGGAAATAATTTTGCACGAATTGCTTTAATTATCAGTATAAAAGTTCTATCATTAATGTGGTAGAATACAATAGTCTTGTGCTTAATCGGACATCTTTGGATTCGCACTTTAAGCGTACAATCTGTAAAATGTACTAGTACACCTTATTAGTACTATTAGCATCTACCTAATAGTACTCTGTGCTAAACCATAAAACATAAGTATGCTACCTACAGTACGGCCACTTCATAATTTACCTCGGCCAGTTAAAATAGTAATACGAAATAAAATATGATGAAATATTTAATTTCTCGAAGTTATACATAATTCAATTAAATATAATATCTATGTGAATATTGATGTTCCTTCTACTATTATTACTTTTTCAAAAACCGCTAAACTTTTTCACAACGTTGTACTGTAATTTCTATTAACTGAGAAACTATGATATACCTACAAGTCGCAAACAAATTACACATGCGCCCTGCGCCGTCTTACTATTTGACGATCTGACGCGAGTTTATAAGTTTTTACCCATTTAAAAAAAGCGCGCAACGCCGCTAAAGAAGTTTTTACTTCAAAAATGTTGTTCGGGATTTGATACGTGCCCAATAGTTGATAGGCTTACTTGGTTGTACCTCTGTCTACGGGATATGGACGTGTAGATAAGTTTTTTTTATTATATGTTAAAACAAATGTTATCAAATTTAAATGTTTTGGTAGCAAAAACGCTCAAATTCAGCGCTAGGCGCACTGTAGGTTTTTTAAAGATATCGCGCAAGAACATATGTTTTTTTTTTCGGTTGTAGTTTCATTCGCTATTTTTTTTGGTCAATAATATCCACGAAGAAGTTTTTTTTATTTTAACGTATCCGTGTGCTTTTACATAATACAGTGTTATAGGAAGTGGGTCGCCGTTTTAATCAGCCTGTATTTAGGATAACTTGCGATATGTTTGTAATTCCAGTGCTTAAGTTTATTTGTGTAAATATTGTGACATTCATTTTTAAGCTTATTACGTAAAACTAAAACGTAAACTCTTTTTTAATTATTTTGTACTTTTCATTTTTGTGGCATTGTCACATTTGTTTAAGACACGGAATTTTAAAAAATACGAACTCTTGGAATGTTCTAAATTATTCTCAGAAATTAAAAAGATACAGTCTGTGAATGCTACATATTATATTATACTAAACGAAGTTTCTTTTCAGGTCCCTTAACGGTCCAAGTCTTATCGTAGCGGGGAGCTAAGTACCCGGGATCGAGGTTGAGCTCCAGAGAAACTAATTAGCCTAAGGAGGCTGCTCCTCAGTTCTTCTCTCCTTCTACGAGGGGGAACGAAGAGCAGACAAGGACGGTAGGCCGATGGGTCAAAGTAGGGAAGTTGAACTTGTCATCTTGCCTGACCAATCATGGGGTCACGATAGATACGGAGGTGCCTGCTGCCACCCTGACCCCGAAGTGGGGCGTGCCATATCACTGCGCACCAGTTTAGAACAAAAGCGTTACCACAGCCCTGGTACCTAGCAAAACCGTGGGGTTTTAGTCGGTAGGAGTCTGACATTATATACTACTTTCCCCGAAAGTGGCGGGTTTCCATGAGATTTTTTTCACGTTAAACAAAGAGACAGGTTTCTTTAGAGGAGGCTTTCACTTGGTATCCTCTAAAGCAGCGGTCAGCAACCTTCTATCAGGCAAGGGCCACAAGGTAGCAAAATAAACTAAAGGTGGGCCACATTTGTGATATTAGTCTTAGAAGCCAAAAGTACCTACGTATCATATCCCATAGAAAAATAAAATAGGGCGCAGAGAAGCGCGTTCTTAAAGCTGAATATAAACTATGCGCCGTATATGATACGATCAACCGCGGATCGTTGATGCATCTATTTTGATATTTATAACTTATTTACAAAACATTCACGGGCCGTAAGTAAAACGTCGGCCTGTGGGCCGCGGGACCGCTGCTCTAAGGGGCTCTTGTAGGTTCTTGTTGTATATATATTATTTTATATAGCCCTGATGATGCTTGTATAGCGAAACTGGTTGGCTAAACCATAAAAATAAAATATATTCTGGAAAGTACAAGTGTTTCTAAATAAATTGCATCAAGAATGGAATTCCACCAAGCACCGACGATAAGTAGTATAGAATACCTATTTATCTAGTACCTCTTTATACAGACAAAGTCGCTTCTGTTCGCCGCTGCGTGCATTGTCTTTCATGTTCTAACCTAACCTAACCAAACTATACCTAAATTATTAACCATTTAGTATAAAACGAATTTATGTTCTTTTTCTAGAAGTTACTTTGATGCTAAATTATGTTATGGCTTGTGATAATACGGCTTGCAATAAAATAAGTATAACTTTTATCTTAGATAGGTTATTCATTGTGGCCGTCAAAGAGTATCTAGATACTACGTAATAAGAGACGGGACTTCCATAGATACATAGCAAACCCGAATTTTGTATCAAGTTTACTTAAAGTGACACATGTCACTTGACATAACACGATGAAAAGGTATAACCCGTGTAATTTTAAGGTAAGTCTAAATGCATTCAGATATAAGGCAACTAGTGTCATATTATGATTTAGGCGAATAAAAAACATAGCAAACCTATTTTTTTATATGAAAGTTGCGCTAAACTGGTGGCCGTAAGCCACGGTTGTCACATTTGCTGTATAAGGGCAAAAACACATAAGCGCGTTGCGGCGTTGCGCTGCTAAAATCATTAGTTACATTGCGGCGTTGCGGAGTTATAAACATGCTTCTACCATGGACCATTGTGAGAAACTGTTCGCTTATTTATTATTAAGAAGACATTATTCTGTTTTAAATAAATAAATAGTGCCGCGCTACTACAATCGGCAGTGAAGTCACTCCCAATTGTAGCAGCGCGGCGCCGCAGCGCGGTTATGAGTGTTGACCCTTACTGAATAAAAAAAAAGAATGAATGTATTGACCGTGTTCACACACTGTAACTACACAGTAAACAGTTATCGCATGTGGGTCGGCATTTTAATCAGCCTGTATTACGATAATCTGTGATTACATATGGGCGATGTCGAACGTCGAACTCTACGTGTTGCTACTTCTTGAGTTTGTTTATGTAAAAACGTAGCGGTTTTTTCTGCTTATTATGATTCATAAATCAGAGTATACAGTAGGTTACTTTGTACGTGCAATATACCTGTACCATATATATTTTTAAGCGTTTCCAAAAAAGGAGGTTGTTATTTTGAATGTTTTTTTTGTATATTAGGCGATTACCCCGTCAGTAACACACCGACTTGGATGGATATTTTTGGAAAATGTAGGTAATAGTTAAGACGATACACATTTTTTCACTTTGGAAGTATCTCTAGCGCAAACTATTACGTTTAAAAAAAATTATAGTAAAAACCTCAATATCATTTTTTAATTACTATCCATCGGTATCCAACACTTATAAAAAAAATACGGGGGAATGGGTATTCTATTTCTATTTTGTGTATGTGAACCCTATCTCCTAGCAAAGGTCTCGTAATTTAGATTACTATTTTGTTCAGTATGACTGTGTTGCTACCTAATTGTGATAACTTACCTTGATTGATAACTAGTGCCTTGTAATAGAACTATTCTATCAAATCGGTTACTTACAAAAAAACAATCACAAAAAAATTTAGTTTATGGGTTTGACAACATCTGCTAATTTTAAAACTCACCCAGGAATGCTTGACATGCAGTAAAAAGAAAGTTTGCGTTTCGCAAAATATGCACGAGATAGCGAACAGTGACACGTTTATGACGCAATTTTGTGACCTAGAGAATTCATGGCCGTGGATTAGTGACTCATGCCTACGTTTCCTGCCAGACAGAAAAGTAATACTCATGACAACAGTACTACAAAGAATGAATTAGTTGACAATTCATACACTACGCAATATGTTTGCAACCCCTGTCCACTAGGTGCTAGAGTTTTGCAGCGACTCGACTGGATTAGTGCCACCGCCTTATATTCCTGCCACCATAACTACAGTGATTGCCGTTAGCGTGTTCCAGGTTGGAGAATAAGATAGTCAGTAAAATTACTTTTTCTCGAAGCCTAACAGGTTCGCAACGCACCGTTACCACTTATGATATTGATAAAAATAAAATCTAAACGAGTTATTGACGGTGCTAAATTTTACAAAATGAGTACTAAAATAAAGGAGAACAACAATTTTATTCCCTGATTGATCCTGTCATCTTGATACTCATCATAATATGTGCAGCATATTCAAACAAAATATAAACAAATGTTAATTTAACTATGACAATAACAAAAAGTGTAATTTTATTCTTGAAAATAAAGTGTCAATTTAAAGTGCAAGGATTAATAAAATTACCCTACAATGTAGTAAATTTTCAAAATATTGCAACATTGAGCTAAAATGAGTACATTGAAGACGACCTTGCTTTACGTCACGTTTAAGGCCATCTAAAAATTTAACCGTTGTTATTAAAATATTTTTTCTAGGATGGAATTTTTTCTGCGAAATTACTAAATATTTAAAACTGTATTTCGATACCTACCAATGCCTTCACGACTCAGATTGGAACTCTCCAGCTCCTCCCAAATTTTATTTTTGATTCGATTTTTAATTTTTATGAACTTTCTATATTGAGTGAATGAAAGAACGATTTATTGTGCACAATTCAACTCGTAACGAAATAAGTAACATTAAAAGCATTAGTTTATAGTTTTAGTTCACAAAAGGCGGTTTTATCGCCAATATAATCGATCTCTACCAGACGACTTTTTTGTCTAAGGAAACTATAGAAACATCGGTTTAGTAGGTAAAGAGTAGGTCAACATATCAAAACTATAAGACACAATTAAAAAGTATGAATAATGTAAGTAGTAAAAATTCAAAACTGAAATAAAAAATATACAGAGTTTAAGATTACAGCAAACAACAACAACAACATAACAAATATTATACTGTTCAAACTGAAGTAAGTACCATATCAATGGTCACAAACACAAAGTAGGTTTTTTCAAATAGGTATTTTACTAAAGTTTTAACAGTAGTTCAGGTTTGTGCCACTCATACAATATTTTGTGGAACACCTTTGTCGAATCAGTTACCGAGGGCGGTATTCCCAAACGATTATGACTTAGGAACCTTCAAGAAAAGAGCGTACTCATTCTTTAAAGGTCGGAAACGCATCTGTGATACTCCTGGTGTTGCGGATGTCAGTGGGCGGAGGTGATCACTTTCCATCAGGTGACCCACTTGCTCGTTTGCCTCCTCTTCTATAAAAAAAAATGGTAAAATTTTTTATTACTTGACGGCTTTCACAGATAAAGAGCGCCTATAGAAATGTGTATTTGGAAAGATGCACACAGATTTTGAGGTTCACGTAATTCGTTTACGTCTCAATAAAAAATGGAATCTATCTTTTAAGTAACTTTCGGGATTTGGAACAAAATGTGAAACAAGAAATTGCAGTTTCGAAGTTGGAACTATGTAAAATTGTCGAAAACATCTTATTTTGTAAGTTGCATAGTTGATTTTTTTAGTTTCAGTTTCATAAACGTGGAGAAATTTATATGTATATAAAATCTTAAAGTAGCGTACAAAATACCTACGGAATAAAGTGATTAATATATACGGATGGATAGACGGACAGATGGACATGTCCAATCTCTAAGCTCTCCGTATAAGATTGAACCCAAAAACTTAAGTAGATATAGCCTAAGATCCGAAGTTAGATCGACCCACACCGAGCTGATAATTGAATAAAACATATTTTATAGTCAAGTAGGTATATTAGCGATCATATTAAAAAGTGGGTTAGTTGCCTAAAAAACTCCTAGGCATTTTTTTTATTTTCATTTTTTTTTATTTATTAAGTAGTGCAATATTACGAATTTATCCCAACTTAAAGTAGGTATAAGACGGAGTTGCAGAAGTTGGAATGCCTGTTATCTATCTGGATTGCCAGGTACAAATAGATTAAAACCTTTTTTTTTAAATAATTAAAAATATTCGGTCCAGGATTTGTTTAGGCAACCCACTTGTAATATGATCGTTAATATACTTACTTGTGTGTGTACTTGTAAAATATGTTTTATTCAATTACACTAGTCAACACTAAAAATATCGTGAAACCTGTGTTGTACATTTTGTAGATATACTCACTGCTATTACCAGAAAAATAATATTATTTTATATCACGTCTATAACTTGTAAACTTATTTTGAGTGTAGATGTAAATTTATAAACAGTTGTTGTTTCATTAGTGCCTTATAAAATAGTTATAAATATTACTTTCAACATGTCCCGTGTTTGTACGAATTCTCCTGATATTTTTTTGCTTTATTTGTGGATCATACACACCAAAAAGTCAAAAAAGGCCATCAGATCGTCGATAAAGAAGTCTTATACTTGTTCGTAATCAAGATAAAAATTGGGTTCCACATATCTGTTGTCTTAGCTGTCATACAAAGTTAACGTGTTGGTTTAGAAGAAAATGTAAGGGATTGCCATTAGGTCAACCGGTAATATGGCGCGAACCTAAAGACCATGTGAGTGACTGTTATTTTGTCTCACTAATATAGAAGGGTTTTCTAGAAAATCTAAGAACACAATAGTATATCCAGATGTATTAGAATGTGGCACTGTTTCCGTGATAGACGACTATCACGAAAACAGTGCCACATTCTGATGATCTTCCAATAGCTAAGCCACCTAATTTTGATCCAAATATAA
Organism: Calephelis virginiensis; assembly: GCA_002245475.1. Lineage (NCBI taxonomy): Eukaryota > Metazoa > Arthropoda > Insecta > Lepidoptera > Riodinidae > Calephelis > Calephelis virginiensis. The sequence goes on from NJDC01000476.1 coordinate 57,050, forward strand.
GTGACTCTGACTAAGACTACCATGTGAAATGTGTGGAGGGGGAGGAGGAGGAATTTGCAGCTCCAAGTACATCAAAAATTCCACATTTTGGTTGATCTATGCCGATTTAAAAGTTGTTGCTTTACATTGGGATCTACAGACTGGTTACACCAAGTATTGCTGTTTTTTATGAGAGTGAGACAGTCGCGGTAGAAATCTACATTAAATTCAAAAAACTTGGCCCTCAAGAACTATTTACATTCCAGGACAAAATAATGTTAAATTTGATAGTTTAGTTGATCCATAAAAAGTGATATTACCGCCTCTGCACATTAAACTTGGGCTTATCAAAAACTTCGAAAAAGCAATGAACAAAGATAGTCCCGGATTTCAGTTTTTGAGTAATAAGTTTCCTTTTTTGAGCGAAGCCAAAATTAAGGAAGGGATATTTGTAGGACCAGATATCAGGAAGAGAATAAAAGATCCTGAATAGATTTCAAGCCTAAATTAAGTAGAAAAAGAAGCCTGAACTTCATTCGTCGCTGTCACTGAAAACTTCTGAGACAATCATAGATCTCCGCAATATGTTGATATTGTTCAGAAAAAAATATAGGCTTTTCATAAAATTAAATGCAAGATGTCTTTGGAAATACATTTTCTGGACTCGTATTAAGACTTTTCCCAGAAAATATGGGCGCTATGAGTGATGGACATGGAGAGCGATTCCACCAAGATATAATGAAAAGCGATATCAAGGAAAATGGAACCCTGCAATGCTAGCAGATTACTGCTGGTTGTCAATTAGGGAGTTAACAACCACAAAATGCCATCGATAAACAAGAAAAATGAAGAAGGGAGTTTTTTCACTCAATAATAAATTAATGTAAGTGTCAAAATTGTTAAAAAAATGCAAAAGTCAAATATAAATATATCTCAAAATTGTGACGTGATAGAATACTTCCATTTGACTTTCTACATTATTTCTGGCTCAAAGAACACAAATTACATAAATTAATTTACGATATATTTTTTTCATTTTTTTTTTGTTGACTAGTGTTATCAGCTCGGTGTAAGTCGATATGGGTTCCGATCTTCTACTAATAGATGATAAAACTTTATAAATAATAGTCTGCGTATTTACACTCGGTAAAACATAAACTATACAAATAAAAACAACATCTCTACTTTGAATACACTAAAATAGCTCGGTTAACCACAACCACTAAGACAATTGTATCTCGTAACCACGATGTAAAAATAATTACTTCCTGAATATTAATATCACAACAATATCCAATTTTAACCGACTCCAAAACAGGAGATTCTCAGTTCGACTGTATGTTTGTTACGTGATTACTCGGTCAATAACCAAATGATTTTGAATGTTCACTTTTAGAAAGATTATCATAAGTCTGAGGTGGTCCCATATTAGTTTTATCGTAATCCGACTAGTGGGCTATGAGTTATACTTAATCGCATAAAAATTGCAGGAACCAGCTCCAACTTGGGTAGCACGTCGCAATTTGATAATTAATTTTTCGAAATATAGCAAATGGGCTCTAAATGGTTCCGCAAAAATTTTATCAACATCCAACTAACAATTTTTGAATTATACATAATAATGTTTCAGTTTTTCACTTATCTTGAAAAAAATTAACTACTATCCTTGTTAAAAAGAAAGGTTATTCGGAGGAATCACCTCTGAATAACCTTTCTTTCTAACAAGAACCATCAAAATCGGTTTACGCTTGGACGAGTAATCGTGTAACAAATATACAAAAAAACATATTCAAATTAAGAAGAAAAGAAAGACATTTTTAAAGTCGGTTAACAACATTACCTGGGATCAGATACGTGCCCGGTTTGCAATAGCTTTAGGTAACTATCTCTATTCTGTCGTGGGACTAAGGATTTATTATATTTAGTCGTGAGTACCTCTACCTACCATATCAAGGACATGTCCGTGTAGATAATTTATTATTAAAGTTATTTAGCTCTCCAGTGGTAACCTCATTGGACTTTGCGATGACAAGTAGTTTTGTATTTAGTAAAAACAGATATCTTCACGTTCGTATCTCCCAAAAACACAGGCACTAAATCCCACAATGTGATAGTGTAATCCCACACCCAATCCCAAATAAAGTTGTTTTTGTTGGAAAATTAAAAAAACACATTTTCGTTTTGTTTTACCGAAACCGGTGATTATTTCTTTTTGAAAGACTATTTTTTTACTGATATTCATTAAAGTTTGGTTTTTACAGGAAAGCGGGACATACACTTTCACATTTATAATATTAGTAGATAGGTATGTTAAATGACCCAGACGGAAAAACTGTTTCTTTTAAATCCGAATAACATTCCTCCGGTTAATTTGTATTCTGATCTTTACCGTAAGATTTATGACTTGGCGTTTGGTTACCGTACCGCGCTGTCCTGATGCAGGTTGACAAATTTCACACTAAGTAACAGTTTAACTAAGAAGATCTTGTATGTAATATATCACGTACTTAATATTGCTGGCATTCTTCCGCGTTTTTAAAATATATTACACCCATGTACCCAAAGAAGTAGGCAAAGCTAAAAACAGAACATCTACTAGCTCAGTGGTTTCCACAGTTGTTTGGGCTACGACCCATCTAAAAAAAGTTTCCAAACTTGGGACCCACCTCTAGGACATTAAAGTGTTACCAATATGAATAAAAGACTAAAGTTGAACTCATTTTCTTGTTATTGTAATAATTTATTTCATTGATTGGTAATTAAATAATTACATCAAAAATTAGAAGAATTAAATTGCCAGTCGTATAGTGTATTATCGGTAGAAGTATGAAACTTTGCACACTTATAGTTTATGTGCAGGAAAAGTGCAGAACGCTTATATTTTTTAATGAAAATGTTTATAAAGTGTATTCATTCAAAACATAAAACATTACACGTAGTACCATGCATTTGACACACACAAAGAAATATATCGATGATAACGATAAAATATTACAGACAAAGCAGTTGGTCTTGAGAAATGAAGATGGCGTTCTTATCAACAAGATATTAAAATTTATTACGGTCGAATTTCGACCAACGGGCGACTACTAGTATTATTAAACTTACTAAATATTCTATCTTGGATTTTCAAGTATTAATACTACCAACTTGTAAAAAATAGAGAAATTTTCACATTCATAATAACATTGTCGGGATTTACAATAAAGTCTAAAAGCTGGCCTAGGATTACTATAATATACCTATTCCTGTCGACGTAACGTCATGACGTGTTCCGGTTTGGAGGGTAAGGTAGCCGTTAACTTACTTTTGCTCGAGGCCTAACATCCCGGCCTCAGGTTGGCAACGCACTATTACCACCTTTGTTGTCTCTAGGCGGCTTGAATTTCTTACCATTAGGAAATTCGTCTGCTTGTTTGCCTTCCAATATCATAAAAAAAATCTTAAGACGTGCAGTGAATTTACACATTATGCTGAATGAGTAAACTCAGTCTTAAGTTTTATTCAAAGCTGAAAACTTATTAATATGTTGTAATGCTCATTTAGCACTGAACTTAGCAAACATTTAATCTTAAAAAAGTGTATATGCGATTCACACACGATAGAAGTGAAACTTCAGTAAATCCACAAAAGAATGAGATGAATATATATTCGTGTCTCTTACCTGTCGTTTTTACGTTGCACCCGTTTTGAAATCACAAAGATTCTAAAGAAGTTTCACTTCAAAAATTAAGACAATAACTGGAACATTTAAACCGAAAGTTGTTTGTCTGTAAATTTTAAATTACAAAACTTGAAAAGAATGACAGAATAATTTGTTAAGTTTTGATTTAAAAATATTTTTAAATGTCTCCATCGAATATAGTTTACTCTATTACAAATTTAATAATATGATAAATTAAAAAACAGCCTGTGCCTACATATATAATTAGTTAAGCATTTTTTTAATATATCTTAAATTTGACTAAACGAGGCTTAGACTTCAATTCAATCTTTTTCTTCAATTCAAGACTTGAAATCTCTAGGATTTAGTAAGAAAAAACCTGAATAAAGTGACTTCCATAACCAGTCAAGTAGACAAACAGTCAAGAAATGCACTTCAACCTCGCTGAGATGTCAACGAGCCATGACTTTAATTTTGAACTTGTATTTAAGACCACTTTATCACACAAGTATCACACCTATTAATGAAACGGAATTTAAAATATGCAAATTTGTAAATGAAGTGTATCTGTTTTTTCGTTTTGATAATAACAAATTTCTAAAGAAAAGCAACAACACTTCTTTCGTCATTTATAACCACTAGACTGGTAATTTTTTTATCGTAAACTAGCATTTATGTTCTACCAAAAACAATATATTTACTAATCTCTGGATCTACAGACCGCCTCGTTGGTCGAGTGGCTAGCAAACACGCTTAAGGGTCCATGTATGCTAAAACACGTCAGCAATATATTATTTTTTTCATACAAAGCAATCATGGATCTTGGTAACAAAAATAAACAAGATTAACATTAACATGTTTTATAAGACTATTGTCTCCAAAACACGATTTATTTCACTTTGTTCGTTAGAAAAAAAATCAAAAAGTTAACCCTTTTTTGAAAGCAAAACCCAACTGTCTACTTAAATTATGAAAATATCGACACCAGATTTAACATAAACATAGCTAAGTATTATACCTAAAAGAGAATTGTTTCAGTTTTTATATTTTTTTCAAATTACTTTTATGGTGTCAAAAATAGTGATTTGGCGCTTAAGACATTTACTTTAGAGCGCAATATTTCAAAGTAATCATGGAACGGGGTAGTGTGGCGATTGGTTCTTCTGGCTGACTAAGTGTGGGGCCTTAACTACATCGATTTACCGCGAGACTCGGGTTCGATCCCCGACGGGGCAGGCATTTGTGAGATGAACATTTAGATGTCTGCGTTTCCGGGTCTGGATGTTTATTAAATTTATTCTGGTATCTTTTTAAATATAATATTAGAATCGTTAAATAATACCCATAACATAAGCATATAATTTGCTTACTTTGGTGTTAGATTCAATTTGTGTAACTTGTCCAGGGACAATGTCCTGCCTATTTCTCTGTGGTCTAGCGGTTCAGTTGTTGGACTTGACTGCATGAGGTCCTGGGTTCGAATCCCGGGTCGGGCAACAAAAAGAAAATTGGGTTTTTCAAATTTTCTAATTTAAAAAATGTTGCTCGGGATTGGAAATGTGCCCAGTTGGCGATAGGTTTGCCACCTATCACATTGTGGGACTTAGTGTCTTCGGCTTGTCGTGGGTCCCCTGTTTGTGTCATAGCCTACCCATTCAGAGATATGGGCGTGCAGATACTTTTTTATGTGTAATTTTACCTGACAATAATTAACACAACAAAAAAAGAATAAGCAGAATTAGTGCATCCATTCAAGATGCGATTGGAAACGGAAATAGATTTTTTTTTTATGATAGAATAATAAGTTGATAGCTGATAGCTCATTAGTAATGGAAAAAAACTTACAATATTGGTCTAGGATTCGCATCTAGGGCAACCTTTCACCGGGCTGATAAAAGGAAGAAACATGTTTTATAATAAAAAAATTAGAATATCATAAAATTGGTTAAAAATGAGTTGGCTAAAACAATCCGAGAAAGTTTTTTTATTAATTTAATTAATATTATTTATCTGGGTTGCCAGGTATAAGCAGATATGTCGATGCCAGCTACTTTCACGGATCTGGTTAAATAAAAAAAAAAATTTACATAGCTGTTTTCTAGCATACACGTTGACATAAGTTTGCCTGAAAAAAATTGTACAAAAAAGGTGTGTTTGCGATTCACACACGATAGAAGTGAAACTTCAGAAAATCGACAAAAGAATGAGATGAATATATATTTGTGTAGAATGAGATGAATATATATTTGTGTCTCTTACCTGTCGTTTTTCCGTTGCACCCGTTTTGAAATCACAACGATTCTAAAAAAGTTTCACTTCAATAATATATATTTTTTAAATAATTAAAAATATTCTGTCCGGGGTTTTTAGGCAACCCTTATTTAAAATGATTTCTAATATGCTAAATTTATTTCAAAATAAGTTTTATTCTATTATCAGCTCTTTGTATGTCGACGTAGCTTCGCATCTTCTACTACATAGTGTTATGTGTGTTATAATAATGAAATAGAAAAATAAATGCGTAATCATCATTTAGTACAATGAATTATATGACTAACAAGAAACGTTAACGGAAGTTAGATTCATACACCGAGTTTATACATAATATACACACTATATAGTACAGTACTATAATTATTAATGCAAGAGTGGTTTTGATTGTCTTTGTTTCACGTTGCAATGGAGAAAAATACCTATATACATTTTATATTTGGACATAAACTGAAGCAGGCGAACTAAATAATTTTAATGTGAAGGCATAGTCGGAAATTGTTTCTTACCTATTCAGTATTTAATTATTTAAAAGTAATAGAATTGGGCACATAAGGCAAATGCTTTTCATAAATTTACAAATAAAAAGTAATAAAAACTTAAAAGACACAAACAAAAATTATTTCGATCTACTTATGTAAATAAATATTTTTTCCTATATATTCTTGCATGTAATAAAACTGTAGAAAAGTATTACCTGTTTATTAAATATTTATAAAAAAACTTGAGAGGTGTCTAGGGACACCCGGATGGAACGAAGTATATATAAGAATTTATTTATTATAATTATTTTTTATTATGTTTAAAAAAAACCTGTATAAATTCAACGAAAATAATTGTCACGACACCAGACTGTTCAATGCGAAATAGAAATGAAACTTTCTGGCTTGCTTTCTATAAGAGAGAGGGAAAGACAGACAGAAAAAAGTTGACATGTAAATTTGGTTACAATGCAGAAACGGGCTACACACTATATTACTGGTAGTTAGTACACTGACCAACCGCGAACCTCGGGTCCGATTTTCAACGAGGGCAGGCATTTATATGATGAACATTAAGATGTCTGTATTTCCGGGTTTAGGTGTTTATTAAATTTATTCTGGTACCTATTTATACATTTCTATGGACTAATCGCCTCTGTGGTCTAGCGATTTAGTAGTTGGACTTAACTGCATGAGGTCCCGGGTTCGAATCGCGGGTCGGGCAACAAAAACAAAATCGGTTTTTTCCAATTTTCTAATGAAAAAAATGATGCTCGAGATTGGAAATGTGTCCGGTTGGCGATAGGCTTGCCACCTAATATATTATGGGACTTAGTATCTTCGGCTAGTCGTGGGTGCCCTGGTTGTACCTCTGCCTACCTCTTCGGGGATATGGGCGTGAAGATACTTTTCTATGGACTAAATTCTTTGACTTACACCCTTATACCACAAGCATATAATTCGCTAGCTTTGGAGTAAGATGCAATTTACATAACTTGTCCAGGGATATTTATTAATTAATTAGTTATCAGTAAGAACGACGTTCGCCGGATCGGCTAGTTACAATATAAATTAATACTTGTCCATATTTCGCTTCATTATAATATATGCATGGCACGGTCAATTAAACCAATAGTGTGCTGCTCCCTAGTGGTACAGTTCCATGCGACAACATCATTCCGTCTGTATACAGTAATCACTATTAAATATATGGGCTATCCTTACGAATCCTATTAATATTATAAATGCGAAAGATATGTGTATTTTTTTGTTAGTCACTCCTTCACACGAAAACTGTTGAACTGATTTTCATAAAATTTGGCATGTATGGTAACATGGATTAACACATTGGAAAGTTTTTATTCCAGAAAAGTCCATGTGAAGTCCAGAAAGTCTGTCTGTTTTTTGTTCTTTCACGTCTTACCCGCCTAACCGATTTTGATAAAATTTGATACGCGTATAGACAAAGATTCGAGTTGAAACACAGGCTACTTTTGTTTAAATCAACCCTCATGTAAGTATTATATGGGATAAAAGTTTATCTAACAAAGTCACGGGCAAACAGCTAGTAAAAAATAAACGGAAGTTAGCTTAATGAACCGATAGTAAAACATTTGGCTAGGTCAATACTACTGCTCGTTTTATTATTAGAAGTCCAAGTCAGCCATTACTAACTACGACTTTATTCAGCTTTAGAGATATGCGAAAAATATATAATTTCATTAATCAAATTCTCAAGTATAACGTAGAAACGATACTGAAATATATGCATACCGACTCTAAAAAGCGAAGTAATCAATTTTATAACTACAGCGCGATTTGGTCATTATTTTTAAAAGCCTACCTCATTATTCCATGGTGGTTCCGAATAAATTTACTACATACATACATACATATCTTCACGCCAATTCCCTTACGGTGTAGACAGAGAGTACGAATGCCAAACCTCACAATCCTGACAAACCTGTCTTGCTTCCTTCACATTCATTACCCTTTTCATACAAACACGCCGGTATCGGAGACTGATACTACCCTTAGATAATATCCGAGTGATCTGATCGTGGATTGTCAGCCTAGGTCTCTCCGGGTACCTACATCCATCCACATTCGCATTGTATATCTGCTATGTCAATCTTTCATCTGTTATTCTTTCCACATGACCGAACCAGCGGAGCATGCCCTTTCGCATTTTAACACCAACACATTCTTTCAATCCCACTCTTTCTCGGATCTCACTGTCACGAATGCGGTCACCGAGCGTTATACCACAGATTTTCCTTAGTGCTCTCATTTCGACCACATTTATCCTACTTTCATGCTCTTTCTGACATACCCAACTCTTCCATACAATAACGTTGGGATAAGCACAGAATTATGCAAAGCGAGTCTAGGTAATAAATTTACTACGATCTAATTAGTGGTTTTTGTGTAAAACAATACTGCATACATTTTTTATGTATCTCAACCTATGATATATTATATACTTATTTGAAAAAATAAAATAAAAAATGACGGATTGCACTTCAGGAGTGCCGGCAGAAGTGAAAACTTGAATATTAACGTTATGCATTTTTGATATTTTAGAATGGTTAGGGAATAATTTTGCACGAATTATTGTAGAATACAATATTCTTTTATTGCGCTATCGTACGCAAACATGACAACACATACATTCGCGCAAGCGCCCTGCGCCTTCTTACGAATTTCTGATCAGGTCACCTGTCCCGGTGCGAGTTTAGAAGTTTTTACCCATTCCAAAAAAGTGCGCAACGCCGCTAAAGAAGTTTTCACTTCGAAAATCCCGTTAAGAAGATTAAAGGACTCCTAATTCAGGTTGAGAAATCGCTCACTCCCAAGAAGGCGAATCTTAATTCAATTGATACTTTCACCACGATCAAAACTAATGATACCCAGATCGGTGTAATCCCTTAACACTATCCTGTTTCGTCCTTAACGTCAATGGTCTTATTTACTTACGCAAGAAGCTTAACACTAGCTTAAATTGGCAATGCACTAGCATTATTTGTATCTATAGGTAAAGCTTATCAGGAAATCCGTCTGGTCATTTGACTTTGATTCTTATGTCTCCTCGTTTGGCTTCGATTCTTATAAAAATAACTAGTTGACCCGGCATACGTTTTTATGCTATATTTTTTATCTGATTTTATTAAATAAAATTGGGGTTTGTCACCCTTTACACTTAGGTATATGTAAAATAGATGTTGGCCGATTCTCAGACCTACGCAATATGAACACAAAATTTCATGAATATCAAGCTGTTTCGGAGAAGTTCAGTCACGCACACCGTGACACAAGAATTTTGTATATTAGACTAGCTGAACCGGCAGACATTGTTCTGCTACTTTTTTTAATTGTGGTTTCAGAAAAAAATTGGGGTGAAGAGTCACCCTTGTCACTTGAGGGTATGAAAAATAGATGTTGGCCGATTTTCGGACCTACTGAATATGCTCACAAAATTTTACGAAAATCGATAGAGCCATTTCGGAGGAGTTCAATCACGCACACCGTGATGCGAGAATTTTATATATTAGACTAGCTGACCCAGCAAACTTCGTATCGCTTCACATTAATGCTTCGACAGTAGCGAAGTCTGTCCTATGTGAAACATACCAAAATCAACAACTACTTACTCGTATTATTAAACAAATTATTTTTTTTCCAGGAGACCAAATTGTAAATATAAACCATTTTTGAATTCCCTTGAACACACATAAAAAGTTTCATCGACATAGGTCCAGTCGTCTTGAAGGAATTCAGTGATAAACACATGAACACAAGAATTATATGCATAAAGATTTTCGTTTTAGGTACTTCACCACAAATTCAAAGTAAAATGTGTCTACTTATCTATCGAATGCGAATTGTATAGTTGCGAATCGCAAGCGCAATTCTAAACAGGGTTTTGTAAATGAACACATACAAGCCGATAGCAACAACTGGTCCCAATTGATAACAAGTTTAGTACATGTCAATGTGATAAGAATAATTGTAAATTTTTTAAACACTTAAATCACTCACTCGTAATTGAAACTGGTAATGCTTTGACACAAAATCACTCACTCAAATGAACAGTGATAATTGAAACCGTAATACTTTGTTCACGAAAGATAATTTTATTGTTTAATTGAAATAACAATGTACGTGTTTAAAGAAAACATTACGTTAATATATTTGAAGATGTTACACTTTAAAATGAAAAAAACATATTTAACGAGCTTAAAAATTAAAAATAGATTTATATGTTTCATTCACTCTACTATGAATAGGGTTGCTAACTCTGGAAAGAACTATCTCGGGCGGATTTTAACAAATCGGGGCCAGGGGGTTGAGATTAATAAAAACTCTTATATTTATTTTTTAATTTATATTTTATTGCTCTCGAGTAGCATCTAATATTTGAGGGGTTAGCAAGTTTATAAGATGTTAAAACGAAAATCGAGATTGCTTATATTTGCAACTGGTTTCTAAGGTTTGCAGTTTTGATTTTGTTAATTTATGTTAGTAAGTTCCACTTTAAAAAAACTGATGCGTCCCGGGAGCTCGGGAGGTTGGTTATTACTACCGGAGTCTCCCGGACATTTTAAGAGGGTTGGTAACCCTAACTATGAATTTAAAATAACAGATGAAATCTAAAAGAAACAGGCTATGTCGCGGGTGTTAGCAAGCACTATGCAGACCAACTTTTAAATGTGAAACTCGAAGGAATTATAAATTTCGTTGCAACGACTTTTTCACTCAAATTTAAAATAAGCCATCAAATTTTCAGCTTATTCAGGCGAGTTGGAAACTGAGATTTTAATTTAGTTAAAACACAATTTCTATGCAAATTTTATTTTTATTAAAAGGGGATAGCCCCTACAAAATGAAACAATGCAATTTGTAATGAAAGACAAGTGACGAATACAATCTTACCAGCATCAAATTATTGTGAAGATATTGATGTATTTGCCGTTGTAAGTGACCTTGATTTACAGCGCGAAACTTTCCCTAATTCACATATACCATTGACTTATTGATATGCAAACAACATAAAAGACGACTGACCACCGCGAACTCACAACCATCAATGAATTGTCACTATTGAAATCATCGCACGAGTTCATACGATAAAAGTATACATATTTCAACATAGTTACAAGCTCAGAATGCTTTATATCACAATTTTTTAATATCCACTATATTATTATCTAAAACGTGATGAATTACAATACTCGTATTAATATTACATAAGTTTACAAATTGCATTCAAATATTATTTTAAACAATGGCGAAATATTACATGTGTTAAACAATATTAATACAAGATCAAACTGCGTTGATGTAACATAATCGTTAAATGCAAACTGTGCAAGTGTCCGGCAATTTTGGTACTTTATGATAACAGATTGTCACGGTAGGTTGCACCTAATGTTGTCAGTTAGATACGGTCAGTTAATGCAACTCGTTTTTTTTAGCACAGCTGCCAATATTTTATCGATATAACTAGCCAACCCGGCGAATTTCGTATCGCTTAATATTATCTGATACTAACAATTTTTATGGTTTAAAGCATTGTTTCTCCAACTTTCTATGCATTTTTCTATTTTTTTTTTTCTTCAAATAAACCTTCCCCTGACAGCAACTATTGGAGATTAATTTTAATTTATATATCTAGAGTTATAGTTTTAAACACAGATTACAAGCCTAACGCCCACGGGGCAAATATCCAATCCCGAGCAACGTTTTATTTTGTTAGAAAATTACCCAGGACCTCGTGCAGTCAAGTCCAACACAGAGGCGATTAATGAAATTAGAGCTTCAATAATTTATTCGTTTTTAAACGTTGATCATTCGCACCCAAGCAGTTGACTACCGGATACTTTCTATCTACACCGTAAAATTAATCTGAAGATATGCGAATAGATAACATAGCTCTAATGATTTTATAATACGTAGATAATATTAAAAAAATATTAAAGAGCTGTGTTGTTACTTCAGACATATCCTAAATTATTAAAGCGCAGCTGTAAAAAACCGACTTCGATTTCAATAAGTCACAAATGTACAAAAGAATTGGTGTTTTTGTTCATTTCCCTGGGATACTATCATCAGATCCAGACTTGATGGCAATGGCACCACCTAGAAAATACGCTCTTTCAAAAAAAGAATTAAATGTTCTATAAATTTTTAAAGAAAGAAAAAATTTCGCCCTAGACAGGATTTGAGCCTGTAACCTTTCGTCTCAAGCCGACGAATGCTCTAACCAATTGAGCTACTGAGGATTCAAGTCCCGTGGCGAAATTTTTAATTCCTTTCTAACCCGTTAACGCGGGTAGTTATGTCCTACAGATACACAATTCTGAGCACCCACCAAATGAGTTCATCATTACAGATGAAATTCACATTTTTTTTAGAATAGAGACGAAAGGTTACAGGTTCAAATCCTGTCTGGGGCGAATTTTTTTTCCTTTTTTAAAAATTTATAGAAAATGTATCCCAAGCACAAGGCAAATGCTAAAATAAGAATTTAATGGTCCAAAAATGTCAAAAAAATGATTAATAAACAAAAAATATGTATGGGAGTCAACATGTAACATACTTTTTGTGAAAATGGGTTAAAAACTGTGAATTTTCGGAACCATGAGATTTCATATTTCGGTTTGTAATTATGTTTGTTTGTTTACGTTGCGAAACTCTACCACCTAGTCAGATGTCGCGGTGCTAGTAACGATAAGCCTATGCTTGCGTTTTATGAACTGCCTGGCAGGAAGGCAGATGGTCTATTTTGCAAAGGAGCCCGGACCAATACCGGGAAAATTAGAGGAAGCTTTTTTAGAGTTCCTTAAATTTTAACGAAACAAAAATTTAACGCTAGAATGAGTATGCTTTTTCTAAAGAGATGTTTATAGCAACTAGTGAGGTAGATTTTTGTAAAGAGATGTTTATAGCAACTGAGCAACTGGTGAGGTAGATTTTCGTAAAGAGATGTTTTTAGCAACTAGTGAGGTAGATTTTTATAAAGAAATGTTTATAGCAACTAGTGAAGTAGATTTTTGTAAAGAGATGTAAAGCACCTAGTGAGCTAGATTTTTGTAAAGAGATGTTTAAAGCAACTAGTGACGTAGATTTTTGTGAAGGTGATGTATTAAGGTAACCAACCGTTTTTTCTTGGAATGAAATAACCACTGAGTGGATAATTAGGTCTCAAGAAAACTTAAATGCGTATAACAATAAACGAGCATGTTTGATTTATGTTCAGAAGTAAGATAATTATTATGAATATTTTAAAACCAAACCATTAACTTTCGAGAGAGATACGTCTTACATTACAAACTGGTTTCTCTAACAAAAATTAACACAACAAAAAAAGGATTTGTGAAATCGTTCCGTCCTCCCACAAGTGATGCAGTGTTAAAGAGAAATACTAATTTATTATATAACTGGCCGACCTATCAAATTTCGTACCACTTCACAAGGAATGAAAGTTTGTACAAGAAAAAAAAATTGTTTTTCCTACTTTCCCTGTGCTTTCCCCAGTTTTTTTTCTATGATCCTTTTCCTGACTATAAACTAATACATAAAAGAATTAACAAAATTAGTCCATCCGTTCACGCATGACACGATGTGGCGATGACCGAGGGAAAAAGGGTATTTATAAATTTCGTTTGTTTGCTTGAATGTGCTAATCTCAGGAGCTACCGGTCCATTTCAAAAGCACATTTCAGTGTTAGACAGCCAATGTATCGAAAAGGCTATACGTCATCACGCTAAGACCAATAGGATCGGAGTACCAATAGAGGATTGTCTAAATAAATACGTGATTCATCACAAGTGGAGACTTAGAAGACGTCGAAGTTTTAAAAGAACATCACAGCAAAATAATGATCGAGATCTGCGCGCACAATATGCAAAGCCGGCGGACAGTCATGAGACTCCCCCAGTCCATATATGTATATCAAAATTAATTCCCATTTCGAGTGGTCATCGCGTCACACCTCAGACCAATTTTGGTATTTTTTTGTTGAATTTGCTGGGAAAATGAGTAAAACTATACTTTATTTTTTCTATACAAACAGTCAGTAGCTGTTATTGTCAAGCGGTTCGCCGGGTCGGCTAGTAGATAGATTCGAAATGTTTCGACATATAACAATTCATATGGAAGCATCTTGGTTCTAATTGCCGTTGACGTGTTCCGGTTCGGAGGATAAGGAAGCCGGTAAACTTACTTTTGCTCGTGGCCTAACACCCCAGCCTAAGGTTGGCAATGCACCATTACCACCTTCGGTGTCTCAAGGCGTTCTTAAATTTCATTTGTTCATTTGATCTTCATACATTTGAAAAAAATTCGGCCCTTTGCAAATTTACGTAACCTTACCTTTTTTGGGGTAACTTGACTGGACTATTTATAGACTTTTTTTTAATTTAATAAAAACTACGATTTTAGCTTCATTTTATATTATCTATACTAATGAATCATAAAAGGTACAATCTTTTTTATTAAATGAACAATGTATCTTTAAATAAAAATATAAACTTAGTTGTCGCCTACGAAACCGTACACAGTGACTTCCTAACTAGTGATTTTAGCTTCATTAAAATTGTTCATAATATTAACCCAGGTTAGTAACCTTACCGTTCATAAAATTAAGTTAAAATCTATTTATTGTTTTCTGCGTCAAAAGTAAACAAAAAAACAGTCAAATAGACAAAAATGTTAATAGCCATCGTTTTAAGTGCTGTATACGTAGCTATCATTATTTTTAAAACCGTTTATTGTACAATTCAGTTTTATTACTGTTGTTTAAACATGTTTATCTTCAGTATAGATAGCTTTACGTTGTATTTATATGGAAACAATACTCTAGAATATAGTTCCAATGCATAGATAAACTCTCTTATCCTTAGTAATAAGTAAGTAAATGGTAGAGGGGTTTCAAAGAGTCAAAACTAGTAGTAAAAGCCATGTCTACGTCACGAGACAAAGTATTAGCTAAGTTCAGTGCTAAATAAGCATTATATCATACTAATAAGTTTCAATTTTAAATAAAACTTTGACTTTGAGTTTACTCATTCAGCACAATGTGTAAATTCATTGCACGTGTTAAGATTTTTTTTTATGATATTGGAAGGCAAACAAGCAGACGGATTTCCTGATGGTAAGAAATTCACATCTCCTCGTCATTCACAAGACAACAAAGGTGGTAATGGTGCGTTGCCAACCTTAGGAAGGGATGTTAGGCCCCGAGCAAAAGTTTATTTACCGGCTACCTTACCTTCCAAACCGTAACACGTTACCCGCGGTGTTGCCCGCGTGGTTTATGGTCCCACAGTAACATTTTTTGGGTAAAAACTATCCTATATGTTAATCCAAATTACCCCACTATGCGCATACCAAATTTCATAAAAATCGGTTTAGCAGATTTTTCATGAAGGAGTAACAAAGACAAACAACATACAAACTTTCGCATTTATAATATTAATAGGATTATTTATTAGGATTAAAAATATATATTTTCTTCGTTGTGCATACATACCAGTAATCGAACCTGACACTTCGTGAAGTAATGATCAACTCCAGGCCACAAATTCGAAAATTCATCTAATATTTTAAAAATAAATCGTTTTGGAGTGCTTACAAAAACATTTTTCCGGTCAAAACTAACTTTTGCGTGTTATTAGAAATATTGACCAATTTATTACAAAACTGTAAAAAAAGAAATATAAGAGAACTAACAATGTGGTGAAATCCGTTTCATGCCATGTGATTTTTTACACCTATTACACTATTTGGTATATTTTTTTGAGTTTTAAAAGATATTCTACTATTTTGGCGTATTAAATCAAACAAAATGTAGAGTTATTGTAGCTGTTCTTGAATTTTAAGTTGTGTTACTTACCTCCATACATTCATACATACACATCCTCACTCCAGTCTCTTACGCACTAGACAGAGAGTATTTATAACCTAACATTGTTTTATTATAAAGAAAAGAAATAGCAATTCGGCTTGGGTAAAAAAAAGTTAGTTTCAACTATCTGACGAAAATAACTTTGCCAAGATTGATCATATTATGTCCGGTTGGCGATAAGCTTATAGTAGGGAAGCCCGCGAGGCTGAATGTGTAGTGACTCCAGCGTTGTGGGGACCAATGGGACTTTGGCGCTTAAATAGCAGAAAGTGAAAAAGGTCATGTGAGGTCTTCCTTTTTAGTGGTGTTTTGATCGTCTAGAAGCTAAAAGAACAATTCCAGTCACTTGATTATAGGCGAGCTTATCAGGTATTAATAATATATATGCCTAATGTGTCTACGAGGATAGAAACATGTCAATTAGACAGCTTGTCTACATAGACAATAAACATAGTTGACTTGATTTTGAAAGTTTCTAATCCGTACGTCTCGTTCAATTCATCAGAAAGGTTAAAACGGTCACTTATTAGTATGCAACATTGTCGTACTTTAATCTGACGTGCTCGAGAATATTTTCAAGCCCGAAAGAATAGACAGACAACAATACATGCGCGCCAATATATTATTGAGGTTCTATACATAATGAAGGTGCTTAACCATGGTACAGGGTATCTCCCATATCCTAATCTGACGCACCTGAGTTACTGCAAAATTCCCTCTTGGGCTTCCCTACTGTTATCACGTTGTAGGACTTACAACCCGCACAAATTCACTGCAAAAACAATTTGTCGTTTCTATTTTTCATTCATATAATTAATTTTATGTTGATAAGAGATCGATTTGATAACAAAGATGCTATCGCTACTGAACGCTTGCGGAAAAAGCGGGGCGCCGCGCGGGACAGCGGGAGAGAGGCCACATTTCAAAGGATTGCACAGTAGTAATTTTCTAAGAAGCATGTAAATTTAAAAATAAAAGCACCCTACCTAATCTAAGTTTAATAGTCTAAGAGCCGGTGGGAGATCGACCTTCACCGATCTGATAACCAGATGAGACATATTTTTTATCAAATATAGTTTATAAACAAATATTCCTTTAATTACTTGCCTATCGGAAAGTGTTTATGGCCATTTTTAATTATCCTATCTTTCAAGTTAGATCAAACTGCACACAGTGTTGAAATCGGTTAAGTAGTTTAGGAGTCCATCGCGGACACGTAATTTATATATATTAAGATTATAAGGTCCCGGGTTCGAATCCCGGGTCGGGCAAGAAAAAGAAAATTTGGGTTTTCCAATTTTCTGACAAAAAAAAATTTGCTCGGGATTGGGTATGTGCCCGGTTGGCGATAAGTTTGCCACCTATCACATTGTGGGACTTGGTGTCTTCAGCTAGTCGTGCATGCCTTGGTTGTGTCTCTGCCTACTTCTTCAGGGATATGGGCGCGAAGATATTTTTATAAGATTGTAAAGAAATACATTCTCAGTTGCTCAGCCGGTATTCGAGCCCGAGACAACATTGTTTTTATAAGAAAATTGTTAAAAACACTGTTTCTGTTGCCCAGCAGGGAATTGAACCCGAGACCTCTTGTACTGGACAACACTGGACCTCTAGATCAAAGAATAAAACACTTTTTAAAATAATAAACGAACACTTTTTTAAAATTTCGCCGTCAGTGCTTGTCGTAGGCACATAATAGTACCTACATAACTTTTGTCGGTAGTCCACCAGGGTAAGCGCTATAATCCGGCAAATAAAATGGAGTAAAGTTGGATACTGTGTAAAAAAAGAAACTAAGTGGGTAGTGCTACTCTTTTATGAAATAACTACATTAATATAAAGCTCGAGTTCGATTCCTGACGTATAATCTAAATCAGCGGTCGGCAACCTTTTGGCAGGCAAGGGCCACAAGGCGGAAAAATAAACTAAAGGTGGGCCACATTTTAATGTTTATCCTAGAAACCCAATATACCGACGTATAATTGGTCATGTCCCATAGAAAAAATGAAAATGGGCGGATAGACGCGCGTTCTTAAGGCTGAATTTACACTGTACGCCATATATTATACGGTCAAGCTCAAGTAAGAACGTTCATGAATTTATTTTGATATTTATAACTTATTTTTAAGACATTCATAGGCCGCGAGTAAGACGTCGGCGGGCCGCATGCGTATTGCCGAACGCTGATCTAAGTCACTAAACTTATACTTTTATTATTGTACTAAAAAAATGACGGGTTGCACTCCGGCAGTTCCGGCAAAAGTGAAACTTGAATATTAACGTTGTGCATTTTTGATATTTTGGAATGCTTAGGGAATAATTTTGCACGAATTGCTCTAATTATCAGTATGAAAGTACTATAATTTATATGGTAGAATACAATATTCATTTATTGCGCTATCGTACACAAACATGACAACACGAACTTTCGCGCAAGCGCCCTGCGCTTTCTTACGAATTTTCGATCAGATCACGTGTCCTGACGCGAGTTTAGAAGTTTTTATCCATTCCAAAAAAAGTGCACAACACCGCTAAAGAAGTTTTCACTTCAAAAAAGACGGGTTGCACTCCGGGAATGCTGGCAGAAGTGAAAACTTGAATATTAACGTTGTGAATTTTTGATATTTTGGAATGGTTCGGGAATAATTTTGCACGAATTGCTTTAATTATTATCAGTGTGAAAGTTCTATCATTTATGTGGTAGAATACAATAGTCTTGTGCTTCATCGGACATTTTTGGCTTCGCGCTGTAATAGTTACAATCCGTAAGATGCACTAGTACTTCGTTACTATTATTAGTACCTACTAATTAGTATTCTGTGCTAAACCATGAAACTTCAGTACGCTACCTACTAGTACGGCCACTTCATAATTTTCTGTGGCTAGTTAAAATAGTATTACTTAGTATGGGATAAAATATGATGACATATTTAATTTTTCAAACTTATACATAATTCCATTCAAAGTAATATATATGCGTATATCGATTTTCCTTCGATTATTATTTCATTTGTTAAACTTACAACTTTTTCGAACACAGCGAAACTTCTTTACAATGTTGTTTTGTAATTTCTCTTAACTGAGATATATACCAACAAGTCGCAAACAAACTAAAAGATGTTTTACTAAACTAATATCTATTTTATCTACCACAAACTGTTTTTTCACGATTGTTTTACACTCACTCGTACTGGTATTATCCATTGCGAATCCTATACTGTTCGGAAATATGTAATCAATAGAAAAGTAGCAATGAATCTACGTTTTATTTTAGATCTCGCGCAAGCGCCATCTTATTCGCGCATGTGCAGTGTGCCGTCTTACGATCTGATCTTATGATCTGATGCGAGTTTAGAAGTTTTTACCCATACCAAAAAATGTGCTCAACGCCGCTAAAGAAGTTCTCACTTCAAAAAATACTTTTAATTTAATATCTATATTTTAACAAGGAGCAATATAATAATATCTTACCCACCTTATCTATTTATGTACCTTACCTATTCATGCATTTATTCCCTTCCTCTGTTGCCGTCAATTTCGAATTCTTGTCTAGAAGATAGACTATAGAGTAATAGGTAAAGGTTTAGTAGGTACTCAGAACTGTGTATTTATAGGACATAACGCATAATAAAATAGTAAAGAAAGGAATTAAAAATTTCGCCACGGGACTTGAATCCTTACTAGCTTAAATGGTTAGAGCATTCGTTGGCTTGAGACGAAAGGTACACAACCTGTCTGGGGCGCAACAATTTTTGTCTAAGACACCAGGAGAACCGGTCCATATCGGTCTTTCTTAAGGGCAAAATCTCATTTTTGAAATTGGACTATGCAAAAATGATAAAAATCTAAAATGTGTACTCTTGTAACACGAAACAATCACTCATTCAGAGCATGTACGGCTATCGATGCATCTCAAGATTACGCTAAGCGCTCATGTTACCAATATCGTATTTGTATTCGACTTAAGTAGGGATTTTTATGTTACAATGTTTTTTAAATTACAAAGCTGTATTTTTCATGATACGATTATAAATTATTAGACAGCAAAGAAAAGAATAAGTGTAAACTGTATTTGGAAATTTAAATTAAATTTTATCCTCATTAATACGTGTCACCAAACACAAAATTTATAATTATCTTTATTTAAGTGTTCTAAAAAGTATACTTATGCCCATATGCCCTAAGAGATAGGCAGAAATATAGCTAGGACTCCGACGACTAGCCCAAGACTAGAAAAATAAAAATCAGTTTTTAATTTTGTTACCAGATACAGTGATCAAACATCGAACTCATGAAGTCATCATCCAAAATTGGACTGCTAGACCATAAAGGCAATATTTTTATATCGCAAAACTATAGCGTGTAAGCAGATACATGTCGAATTATTTTTAAAAAAAACTTATTAAAATAATCTCAACAATTGAGATATGCTACTAAATAAATATGACAAAAAACAGAAATTAACAAGAAAACTGCCACATAAAATATGTTAAAAAATATAATATAGCGCAGTAGTTAAATTAAAAAGTATTGCAAAATTAAATATTTATACCTAATTTCATTAATATATTGATGTTTTAAAAATGAAGACCTGTCACCAACCGGACCCTAAAATTTGATCAGATAATTTAACAATTAATTTAGACATGCAGCTCACGGTTCAATTGAAATTTCTCGAATTTGGGACTATTATCTATTACCAATGAATATAAAAGCTGTATGTGCTATATGGCTAGTCAGTGACAGGCGACAGACCCTTCTACCCATCCTAAAATAAGTTGAGCTGAACTGTGAGCCAGTTTGTAGCTCTTACCCAACTTCGTGATTTTTGAGCTGATCTGCTGTTACTCGTATCTATTTTTTTTCTAATCGTGGGTTGTACCTCTGAATAGCTCTCTGGGGATATGAGATTGAAGAATGTTACTTAGTTTAAGTAAAATAAACGACAAAAATTCAAACCCTCTCACATATGAAGTAAATAATATTCTTTGAGTTTTACAACATCCTGTATATTTTGTAAACGTATTAAGGACTACTTAATCCATTTAGCTCGACAAGACGATTTCTCAATCGCAATATCATTTTCAACAATGCATACGTATATGATAACATATTTCAATGATAAGTGTTGGGATTACCACAGAATATGATAAATTATTTTATGTTTAAATACACTGTGTATTTTCGAGTGCGTGTACTTTTAAACCAAATTTAAAAAGGTGAGGTCTAAATTCGTATGTAGGTGATTTTTAGGGTCTAGTAGCTAAAACTCAAACAACGTAAAACTAATAGATTCGTCATGTCTGTCTGTTTGTCCGTCTGTATGTCACAGACACTTTTTTCCGAAACTATAAGAACTTTACTGTTTAAACTTGGTAAGTAGATGTATTCTGTGGATCGCGTTAAGATTTTTACACAAAAACAGAAGAATGACAATAAATCTTGGGAGTTAAAATTAAAATCAATTTTTGTCCATTAAATCTAGTGTGGGGTATCTATAGACAGGTTTTCCAAAATGATATTGAAGTTTCCACTATATATATTTTTCAAAACTGAAAGACACTTCCAAAGTGCTAAAATGTGTGTCTCCCCTCCCTGTAACTTATAAAATAAAAAAACGATAGAATATATTAATACGTATGATGGACATTACCATGCAAACTTCCGAAGAAAATTGGTTTGTACATTATTAAATAAAACACAAAAACTACTAGTCGAAACAATGTAACTATTTTTTCTTACGAAAAATGAAATATAAAATCATGAATAGCTAATAAAATAATAGGAGCCGGTTTTTAGTAGTCTTAATTATTATTTAGTTTCATTTTCACGCCAAAAAGATAAAATGAATTTAATAAATTTTATCATATTCGATTAAGACTTGAAGAAAAACGAAGATTATGAACATCGTTACACTACAAATTCGGTCTTCGGCAGCGTAAACTGTAGTATCAGCAGCAGCGTATACGGCATTAGGTAGTGTCCAGAGCATTTAGTTGGCACAAGGCCCCGACCATGTTTTCTTTTCCTATCCTCTTGAAACAGAACCTGCGTTAGTCACGGGGGAGAACAGATGTGTGTGTGTGTGTGTGTGTGTGTGTTTTTGTCACGATGTCACAGTAAGTTTCTGCAAAAATGCTAATTTGTACTGAAAACTAATTTGTACTTTGAATTCACTGCATCTAATCCTTAAAGAAGCTAACAAATCGATTTAATTTTCTTATCATATATAATCACACATCAATATGTATATACGTATCTTAACGCTGAGTCTGTTGGCAGGTAGACAGAGAGTATGGAATGCCAAATTTCACGATACTTGCAAACTTTCTAGCTTCCTCCACATTTACTTCTCTGTTCGTATTTAGTATGTAATATGTCTATTTTGGAGACTCTTGGTACAGCCCAACCCAACCGATTTGTTATTGGAATATCTACCAAGGTTTCTCCGGTTTTCCCGTGTTGGTCCGGGCTTATCTGCAGAAAAGACCGTCTACCTTCCTGCAGGCAGCTTGTAAAAGGCGAGCATAGGCTTACCGTCACTAACACCGTGACATCTGACTAGGTGGTAGAGTTTCGCAGCGACTCACCCGGATTGGTACCGCCGCCTTACCTATTCCTGCCATCATAACGTCGTTACGTGTTCCGGTTCGGAGGGTAAGGTAACTGGTAGACTTACTTTTGCTCGAGGCCTAACATCCCGGCTCAGGCTGGCAACACACCATTACCACCTTTGGTGTCTCTAGGCGGCGTGGATTTCTTAACATTAGGAAATCCGTCTGCTTGTTTGCCTTCCAATATCATAAAAAAAAACACGTTTGCTTTACATTCTAAATACAAAGACTACATAGAACGTAGTCGGAACAGGGACTTCCATTTTAGTACAACCCTATCAAACCCTTATTTGAGATACACAAAACGTCAGAAAATCTTTTAGCCCACAACTAGATGCTTCTTTACAAAGTTGCGGATCCAAAATTCTGGATCCATAAATCCTCTACCAGACCTGAAACCGCCTTTTACCTAATACATAATTCCACGGCTCAAACTCATATACCAAATGCAACTATTTTGCAACACACTTTTGAAGCTAAACTAGTCAAAATTATGGCACCCTTTTCGTGAACCCTTGCGTTTATGCAAGTTCGTATAGTAGTACTATTTAAATTGTACGCTTCGGCTATATTCGTCAAGCTTTGGAAATCCGAATGTATTTTAAAGATATCTACATCGAGTTATTATTACACATAATTAATAATTTCGGTTAAATTTAGATTAGGTCAGCTAATATAGAAATAAAAGTACGAAGTGCAAAAAGAGCAAAAAGTATAAAGCTGAAGCACATAAATTAAATAGTAGTTTTGTAATTCATGTTTTAAGTATAACAATAATAATATTTTTAAATTGATAACTCAGGTTCAGAGCCCCGAGTGTATTGGCCACATGTAGTTTTCACTTACCATCGCGTTTACGTTTTTAACTCAAATTTGTATAGGGTTTTGAACAGCGCCTCTAGTGGTCACTATAGCAAATTTTATTGCTAGTGTTTTGGCCAAAAACGCTAAACTCGGTGAAACGTGACGGCGTTAATGACGTATTTCATCTATTTTGCGAGTGTAATGGCAGTTTTACGTAGAAACGTACGTTTATGATACTCGAATACGCCAACGCGGTAGTTTATTACTGTCAAGTTCTTTCGGTTGATGTTTTGTCAGTGAGAAGCAAGTGAGAAGTGAAAACTTCAACTCCAATTCTTTAAGTATTCCAAATAAGTTAATATTAATTACATTTAGTGAATAATTATTGTCTTCAAGGTGTTTTTAGAAATATAAAGTGATGTTTGCTAGCCATTT
>NJDC01000476.1:83717-116968 GCA_002245475.1 Calephelis virginiensis
AAGAGCAGCACAAGTCAAGGTCACCAGCCGCTTGTATCCTCCCACTCCCTGCGACTTTGACCAGATCATCAGTCCACCGAGAGGGAGGTCGTCCAACACTAAGTCCTCCGGTACGGGGCCGCCACTCCAAAACCTTTCTTCCCCAACGGTTGTCGGTTCTGCGAGCAATGTGGCCTACCCATTGCCACTTCAGCTTTCTAACTCTGTGTATGTGTGTGTGTGTGTGTGTGTGTAAATGTCCTGTGTAATTCCTTCTAAATTTGATTAATTAATAAACGATAACATTTCATTCATTTAATTGAATACCATCATAATAGTGATGTAACTCAATTACAGTAGACGTAGATTCAAGTATTTTTAATTCCTCATATATAGGGTAACTTTGAATTGAAAGCACCGGCCAAATATTAATATAAGGGGGTATAGGCTTGAATATTTAAAGATAATTGCCAAATTGTGATATTTACTCTTGATTACATTTATTTAAAACAGTTGGCAAAAATGCTTAACTTGTTTTCACGCTGTATTACACCAAGTACGAGCCATGACGACACCAGCCTGCAAATGTGACTGCGGTCGGTGGGAACCAGTTTTATGTTTTATTTACGTTATAATCATGCATCTTGTATTTTGCGTCCGATAAAAATTGTAAATTGTTTTATTTTTATATTTTCAGATTTTTCATAGATTTAAAGTGTTATAGATTCCGAATCGTTTTTCAAAATTTAGATAGTGATTTATATGTTTCCTGTATATAACAAATGGGAATTACTGAAATGGTATACCACGTGACAACAAATGAATTAACGAATGGATCGTTCTACGTGAAATTTACATGAGTGTGCACGTTGCGCTCTTAGATAGTGTACAGAGAGCTAGATTTAGGTACAATCACAAATAGTTTCTGAACTCGGCTGAGACCCGCCTCCATTCCTGTTTCGCATAAGGAACAGTAATTAAAGAAGACTTGAATGAACTGTGACGGAGCATTCGCAGACTATAGTTAATTTGAGAGTTTCCACTCTAAGCAATTGTTTAAGTTTGTAGCTAAATTAATTAGAAGTATTATACAGCTTCTTTGGATGTTTGCACTAACTCTTTATATGAATTACTATATAGTAGAGATCGTCTGAGCTGCACTGAATCCCATTTAATTAGCTTCTATATAAGCTCTATATATGTTTGTGTTAATGTTAATAGCAATGTCTTATCTGTGTGTGAATGTAATTTTTTTTAAGAATGGTAATCTGTACACGTGTTTGCATGTTGACTTCAGCAATGCTCTTTGTTTATAGAAATGTTGTCATATTGTATGGAACTACGAAGACGTCTACTGCTCGCCGTTGGACAATTTGTAAACTAGGTGAAGGCCTGCTACATACATTTGGATTTTTTTTACTGAATCCCGTTTCGTGATTTCGAAACGAAACGCAATTTTAAAATTAGCGAAATACAAATCAATGGACCTGCCATGCGATCAGAATGTTTACGTACGTAATTTCACTGTCGAAACACAAAATAAAAACATTGCAAACGCAACTCTTCCAAATTTTTTATTAAAGAGTCTCACCACAGTTCGAAAATTCCGTACGGAATGACAGCAATGTTGGCAAGTTAACCATCTTTTGGTCATATCTGGTTATATTTTAGATTACAATATAAAAATTGAACCGTCAATTTAACAAATTTATTAATCACAATTTATATTTAATTTTATAAAAATGTAAAAAATGTACAAATAGTTTTATTATAATTTGTAATTTTTGGGTGACAGAGTAATGGGGACATGTTTTTGTTTTTAAGAGTGTACTCAAAGACTGTAACCATTCAACTGAGATCTGAATTTCAAATTAAACGAAAAATCTGATGCGAGTGATATGGTTACGGAACCCATTTTTGCTTTTTCCGTAATGAATTATTTCGAACGTATGTGGCGGGCCTTATGCTTTTTCCGTAAGGAATTGCTTCAGGTAATTCAATGTCCAATAACTGAAATGTTTTTATTTGTAGGTATTGTGTGATAATTAACATTGCGCAAATTTTTCACCTATCTAAAATATAGTATAATTGTGTAATAAAAATATAAAAAAGTGAAAAAATGAAATATAGGACCTTTTCGAAACCATTTAATATCTTTCAAAAATATGATTATTAAATCGCCCACTAATAAAGTAATACCCAATGAAATAGTTGTACTTTGGAGTCAGTTTTTGCAGTTTTACTGAGCGTAGTTCTTTATACAAGAGTAATCCAATAACAAAATCAAGATATCGTAAAGAAACTTGATACATATTTCAAACAAAGGAGAATAAATTACTGATTGTAGAACCGATATCAGTTCCTAAGTACCGAAATGAAATATCGATGAAAATAACTTAAATTTATCTGTGACCTAGCTTCGGATTAAGCAGACTCCACAGGAAACATGAACTGGCAAACTTATATTAAAACAAATTTACTTCGATTCGCTAAATTAATTATTGACAACTGTGGCTAGTCGTTTTAGAGGAACAAGAGGCACATTTTAGAGTAACGCATGGCTCTGCAAAGCGCTTAGTACGGAATTCGATTCAACTAATGCTACCTAATCCTGACCGGTAGTACGCAAATAGGAGGGCGTGCATTCTGCAAGGCTTTGCGCAATTTGCAGTTGGTGATTGATGATAATCCCGACACATCTGCACGACAAAACAATACACTTCCAACCTGGAACAGTCTTTCTCTGTGCATGAATTGTAAAATTTATTTTGTATCTATTTGATTATAATCAATCTTCTGTTGTTCTATCCTCTGTTGCAGTGACATTGTTTTTTGAATAACAATGAAAATTGATGCTTGCAATATTGCCCATTTTCTTAACTCTGTATAGAAACATGCTTTTATTGTAATTGTATTTAAGCTAGTTCTTAGTATTTTTGTAATATAAACAAATTAATGACAGTTAGTAATTATTGTAATTTTTGGAATATTGAACAACCTTTCTCGGTGTGGTAGATGCTCTATTTTTTTTCTGGTTCACTAGGTTAAATGTATTTTTATGTTTTTTTTTCATATTTTGAAACAAAATAAACAGGATACTTTATTGGAGGCGAAGTTGCAATTGAAGAGTGTTTACTTACCAAATGCAAATGCACAATGAAAAATAATACATTCATTATTTTAGCAATTTTTTTTTTTATATTTTCCTACCTCGATTTGTTATCATTATCTTATATATAAAATTCTCGTGTCACAACGTTCGTTCCCGTACTCCTCCGAAACGGCTTGAACGATTCTCATGAAATTTTGAGCGTCTTGAGTAGATCTGAGAATCGGCCAACATCTATTTTTCATAGCCCTAAGTGATAAGGGTGACTCATCCCAATTTTTTTACTAAAATCACATTAAAAATAGCAACGTCTGCCGGGTCAGCTAGTTTTTTTATAATTTACCTTACGTTGTTCAATTATCTTTCTTAAATATTTTTAATATTTTTTTATTTAAATTTTTCTTCTTATGCTCATATTGTCTTACATAGGTAATCTAAGTTAGATGTTTTTTTTATAAATAAAAAAAATGTTTTTTTATGTAGTGTTTAAAATATTTAAATACTTAAAAAAAACTATGAATCTTTAATTCAATTTGTATCTATTTGATTATAATCAATCTTCTGTTGTTCTATCCTCTGTTGCAGTGACATTGTTTTTTGAATAACAATGAATATTGATGCTTGCAATATTGCCCATTTTCTTAACTCTTTATAAAAACATGCTTTTATTGTAATTGTATTAAGGCTAGTTAAATTTAGCTACAATATATTTTTAGTTAACAAAAATTAAAGCTTTGTGCAGTTTGCAGTTAGTGATTGATGCTAATCCGTCATATCTGCGCATAAAACAATATGATCGCACTATAGTTGCAACACGCTTTGATGGCCGGTTTGACACATTATAATACTGATGTATATATCAATTTATTGTCCTTAAAATATATACAAATGTCAGCTAAATTTACTAAGTTAAGTTTTTGTATTCATTACTAGGTCGTATCACCAGTAATAACTGACGAAAAGTTTCAATAATAATTGAAAATATAAATGTTTACCTGAAAAATATAAATGCAAAACTAGCCTTCATAGCGTACTGCTACTGTACATCATGTTTTGTATTGATTTTTTGTTCGCTACATCGTCGTATCATTAATAAAATATTTGTTTATAATCTATCTTCTGTTGTTCTATTCGTCGCAGCTGTGGCGACATTGTTTCAAATGACAGAATATTTTTGCTTCAAACATCCTTACACATGATATACGTATTTCCATTTCATAAATATGCTTTAGTACCTACATTGTTTGCTTAAAATGAGATATTTTAATATAATAATATTATGTTTTAATCAAACTAGTACATCCAATAAATTGTTCTGTTTATGTTCTTCTAATAATTAATTAATTGTTCTTTAGGCTAAACATAAATTTGTGTGTAATCACGAATTTTGGGGATGTAAAAGTGACTTTTTTTTTTTTATATATATTATTATTTTATAACCAAGAATAATTTTACAACAGAATATTTTCTGGACGATCACCCGATTTTTATTTAATGACTACTAATAGTACAAATGTGTAAAATTTTGTTTGTAGGTATATTGTAAGCGGTAGGTCTGCCTTTGTGTACCTTAAGTTAAATATTATATAATAAGAGTCTAATTTTGTAAGTTTTGGTGAATAATAAAGTACACAATTATTCATATATTATATTTATTTTTTTTCATAAAAGCAAATGGGACAATTTCAATCAATTTTAGCTAAGAAATAAAATAGAATCAGAAAAATCTTTATTCACTTAAACCATACAAGTTGTATTTGTGCGCATCGACATTTTTATATACTACCACCGGATCGGAATCGCGGCCATAAACTGAAAAGATCTGGCAAAAAAACTTAGCGGGCTTGTCTTTTTTCAATAGTAATAGTTACAATACAAACTTGATTTAAAATACAAATTACAATCCAGACTTAAGCTTTTTTCATAAGACATGAAAACTAACAAGCACACGCTTTTCGATTGTCAGAAGAAACCGTGACATTTGTAATACGTGAGTTTCTTTTCTGTGACCTGGTTGTCAAATCTAATGTGCAAGTCTACCGGCTGCCTTTCTGAATCGAAATACATTTCAAACATTTACTGTGGCAGCAGGAAAAGGTATTTTAGGGCGGTGTATCCCTACTCTCTAGTGTAAATCCAGTAAGTTGTGAGCAGTATTGTACCACCAGTGGTTTTTTATGATATTGGAAAACCAACAAGAGGACAGATTTTCTGACGGTACGAAATTTACGCCGCCTAGAGATATCAAAGGTGATAATGCTGCGTTGCCAACCTGAGGCTGGGATATGAGGCCTCGAGCAAAAGTAAGTTTACCGGCTACCTTACCCTCCGAAACGGAACACGTCAACGCCAAGCATGGGACGTTATGGCGGCAAGAATAAGTAAATCGATCCGGGCGAGTCGCTGCAAAACTCTACCACCTAGTCAGATGTCACTGTGTTCGTGACGATAAGCCTATGATCGTCTTTCACTAGCTGCCTAGCAGGAAAGCAGATGGTCTTTTCTACAAAGAAGCCTAGACCTATACGGGACTACTAAACTAAATTATTGATAGATATCTCCAAAGCCTTTTGCAGTACAGTCAAATAAATTTAGTACAGTCGCGGGCACTAGCTTGTATCAACAGAATGACGTCACAATGTAAAGAAAACTGGATTTAAACGAGAAGTGTTTCGATACAGAAGAAATAAATGTGAGGAAAATAATACTGTCACTAAATAAAAGCTATTTTCAGACCAAATATCTTTCGTTCCATTATTTCAGAATTCATTTTTCTGGATTATGTGGGATGAGTCAGATGAGACCTAAAAATCAAACATAAATTGAAATTTTTCGCTATCATATTTTTAGAGAAAAATAATGAAAACCTCAATTGAAATATTATTATAAATAGATAAAAGTATTAAAGTGAAGTAATTTCGCCTAACTCGCTATGAACTTGGCGTGAAAATAGATAATTTCTGCAATACGTTTGTAATATTACCCGCGGTTTTGTCGGATTCCATCTGACGTTAGAACGGGGTATACTAATATACACACTTTCGAAACATTACATAGTATAAATCGAAGTCGCTTTTCGCTGTCAGCCCCAATGTGTGCTTAGATCTTTAAAACTACATGATGGATTTGGCTGCGGTTTTTTAAATAGATAGAATAATACAAGAGAAAGGTTTTTGTGTATACCAACATAGAAATTTGTCCACCCGTGCGAATTTGGGACAGGCTGCTAGCTTATCAGAAAAGGAATCTTATAGAATAAAAATAAAACATTTTAATACAAAATACAGTTAATCTAACACTCTGTGATCTAGTGGTCCGGGATATGCATGGATTATATTAGGTGATTACAATGGCCTCTGTGTCCTAGTGTTCTGGAGCTGGAATTCACGATGCTCCAGGCTTAAATTTCAGTTCAGGCGACGAAAGGAATATGTGTTTCTTTAATTTAAATACCACGTTTCCCGGGATTGGTTGTATGTTCATTTAGTGGTACCAATATTGTCGGATGTAGTGTCTTCGGCTTGTATTAATTGCCCTTGTGTACTATTGCCTACTTCTTCAGGATAAGGCCATGAAGATACTTTTTTATACTGGTTCAATTCACAGGTTGATGAAATAATATAAAATTTGTAATACATATTTAGATACTGTAATAAATTTAATGTACACTCAAATACAAAAATACAGATAATGAAAATAAATAAATAAAAGACAAATATGTTCATCACATCTTTTGATAGCGTTAAACGTAAGCGATAACCCCTCAACTAACGAGGCCGTCAAAATAAAATATTAAAACTCTGAAGATAATATTAAAAATATGAAAGCAGTAGTCCGTTTATTTCGAAAACTCACTCATTCTAAACCTTATTCTAAATAAATCCCTGTCTGTTCCGGTGTGTAGTGCGGTCGCGGAAGAAGAGGCGGAAGGTACGTTTTCGGAAACAGGACGGTCTAAGATAAAGAGAACATTTCCTATAGCTCGTCTTGGGAGATTTAGCAACATTCCCCGACAGCCGCGCACTTAACGACGAGGCTCAAGGTAATTCGAAACACGTTCTAAGATTTTATCCGGATAATATTTACGTATACTATGAATTTTTTATGATATTTTTACATGAAAGTGTAAGTTTCGACGTCGCTGTGTGTGTGTGTGTGTGTGTGTGTGTGTGTGTGTGTGTGCGTGTGCGTGCGCGTGTGTGTGTGTGTGTGTCTGTGTGTGTGTGTGCGTGTGTGTGTGTCTCTCTGTGTGTGTGTCTGTTTGTAACTGTGGCATCAAAACTTTTGAAAGACCGCTTTCGATGCTAATGTTAAACATTATCGTTAATTCGTATTTCATAAATCGCTGCAATCGTAAATGTTCAGCTAACATTCAGAACTCTAAACCAGCTAATACAGCTGAGATACCTGTAATTACAAATAATATTTCGCTTTTCTCGGTTTTTCGACTTCAAAAAAGGAGAGTTTCTCAATTCGACTGCATGTTTGTTTTTGTATCCGTCATGTTACAAAATTCGTCTTCTTCTTTCGTGAAAACTTGTTTAGAGGCGTTGCGCACTTTTTTTGGAATGGGTAAAACTTATAAACACGCATCAGATCGTCGGATCGAAAATTTGTAAAACGGCGCAGGGCACTTGCGCTAATGTTCGTGCTGTCAGGTTTTTTGTACCATAGCGCAATAAATGAATGCTGTATTCTACCGCATAAATTATAGAACTTTCATACTGATAATTGAAGCAATTCGTGCAAAATTATTCCATAACCATTCCAAAATGTCAAAAATACACAACGTTAATATTCAAGTT
The DNA here is from genome assembly GCA_002245475.1 of Calephelis virginiensis. Taxonomy (NCBI): domain Eukaryota; kingdom Metazoa; phylum Arthropoda; class Insecta; order Lepidoptera; family Riodinidae; genus Calephelis; species Calephelis virginiensis. The sequence continues at coordinate 91,611 of NJDC01000476.1, forward strand.
TTCACTTCAACCGGCACTCCCGGAGTGCAATCGGTATTTTTTTGTTTTAATTTATTTAAGTACAACTCAAAACGACCAGCGTTATGTTGAAAAAAAGTATGTGGGACTACCTCGGAAAAAAGAATCATCGAATCTTGGCGTGTTAATCAAATAATTGTAATCCATAAAAACAGTTGGAAAGGTTGAAGTGCCGTATCAGGACCATCGTAATTGTATATGTATAAATAAATAAATTTGTCAGACTAGTAAAAAGTTTTTAAACTTTATTTAAAACAATTCCAACTAACGGCTAAAATAAACAGTTAATAAAAACTATTTTCTTTTTATTATTATTTCAAGACTCTGTGTTGAAACTTTAGTTTTGTTATTTATAAAGCTTGTTTTAGTTTCGAAGTGCTTCTAAGTTAACTTTGTTTTACCATATTATTTGCGATATCGGTTTAAATTCTTATATTTGAGTTACGTGGTAAGTTCTTTTATTTTTTGTTAATAAATCAACCTCTGGGGTATAAAACAAAATATTTTAAAGATAATAGTTGATTTTTATAAGACTACAAACTCACACGGTTCCTCTTATGGTAAAAGACATCCCTGGCCTTTAGACATCATAGATGTTAAAGGTGAGTAGGTAGTTATCCTGTGGCAGTTATGTGTGTACCCTATCCTCTTAGCCGGAACACAATATTGCAAAACACCATCACTTTCTCACGCAGAAATAGATAAGAAGGTGGAAACCTAACCGGGAAAGTTTTGTGCGTGTGTGTGCATGTGTGTGTCTGTGTGTGCGTACGTGCATGCGTGTGTGTGTATGTTGGTGTGTCGACTTAAGCACGTTCTAGATAATTGTAAATACGCTTTCCAATAAACATAATCTTGAAGAAAACTTTCCGTCTTCAGATCATTTTCAGTTTGAATTACATCAGCTGCTCAGACCAATATTGACAAGCAGTGATTATTACAACTATCTAGAACACTTTGTCTAGCCAGTCATGGGTGTCCTGATTACACCATATCCACCTCTTTAGATAGGGGCGTGAAGATACTTATTGATGTAAATTAATTAAAGGAAAACTAATCATTAGTTATATTAGGCAATTTACTATAAATTTAGATATTAAATGCTTATCATTACCAATAATGACAACTGTAATCACCAAGTCCGATAATGCTCTTAATTTTGCGCTACATAATGTCGTCGTTACTGGTACGTAATACTCCAACCTATTACCCGATACAAATCTCGCCGGAATCCCTTAAGACTGGCGAGTATATGAGGTTTATTAACAGTTATATTGGCTTAGTCTGGCTGTTTATCATCGGACAATGTTAACTAAAGTTCTGATAATGGTTTAGTCTGTTTACGTTCAGTGTATTTACTAATAAGAGATTACTATTGAATGAATGAACGAATACATTATCACGCACCGTCATCACTACACAGTATTAAACAAAGTCGCTTCCTCTGTCCCAATGTTCCTTTGTATGCTTAAATCTTTTAAAACTACGCAGATTTTTTTTTGAAGAGATAAAGTGATTAAAGATGAAGGTTTTTATGAACATTTCATAACCGTGCAAAGCCGGGGTGGGCCGCTAGCAAACTATATAAACTACATTATTAGATGTTATTTACATTTAAAATAGTGGTGGTAGTTCTACTATGCACCAAATAAACCTATTTTTCGTTTATCTATATTAATCGCCTCTGTGGTCCATCGTCGAATTTGACTTCTTGAGGTCTCGGGTTTGATCTCCGGGTCGGGAAACAAAAAAAATTGAAAATGCATATTTTCAGTTCTCTAATAAAATACCGTTTGTCGGGATTGTATATCCAATTTATTGGGCTTTGTGGCTTGGACTTTATACATCAAAGATATCTACAAATATACAATATACAATGTAAATATAAATATGCCTGGACAAGTTCAAGGATCAAATTGAATCTAACCCCAAAATAAACAAATTATATGTTTGTGTTTTGGGTGTTAGTCAACGATTCTAATACATAGAAATACTTATATAGATACCAAAATTAATACATATACCTAGACCCGGAAATGCAGACATCTAAATGTTCATCATACAAATGCCTGTCCCTGTCGGGAATCGAACCTGAGCCTCGCAGTTGGTCAGTGTAGCCACTTGATCAACGAGGCAGTATTATATGCCTGTGTTATGGCTGTTAGTCAACGATTCCAAAAAGTACATAGAAATTCTTATACCAGAATAATATAAACACCCAGACCTAGAAATGGAAACAACTCAAAGCTCATCACAAATACGGCCTGCCGTCGGGAATCAAACCGATCCTCGCGGTTGTTGGTGGAGTTAAGCATGTTCGCTAGTCCCACGAACATTTATATATTATAATAAAATGTCCTTCCTAAACAGGCTTTAACATTTTTAGACGATTTTCAATACGTTCACCTCAAAAATGTCTTAATTAAAATAAGATTAGCTTATAAAAAGTTGTCGCCTCTGTGGTCTAGCGGTTCAGTTGTTGGACTTGACTGCATGAGGTCCCGGGTTCGAATCCCAGATCGGGCAACAAAAAGAAAACTGGGTTTTTCCAATTTTCTAATTAATAAAAATGTTGCTCGGGATAGGATATGTGCCCAGTTGGCGATAGGCTTGCCACCTATCACATTGTGGGACTTAGTATCTTCGGCTAGTCGTGGGAGCCCTGGTTATGCCTCTGTCTAAGTCTTCGGGGATATGGGCGTGAAGATACTTTAGAAAGTTTAGCACTATGTAAGTCATACAAAAAAATATGATTTTAATAATAAAAAGGGTTAATTTCTCAAGTAAAAACATCTTTAGCGTCGTTGCACACTTTTTCTGGAAAGGGTATAAACTTCTAAACTCGCGTCAGGACATGTAACCTGATCGAAAATTCGTAAGACGTCGCAGTTCGTTTGTGCGAATGTTCGTGTTGTCATAATTGTGTACGATAGCGCAACAAATGAATATTGTGTTGTACCAGATAATAGATATTACGTTCAAGCACGTACGTTAAAGCAATTCGGGCAAAATTATTCCCTAACTATTCTAAGATATCAAAAATGCACAACGTTAATATTCAAGTCTTCACTTCTGCCGGTACTCCGGGAGTGCAACTCGTCGTTTTTTTTTATTATTGTAATGAAATAATAAAAAACTAACATACAATATAATCACAAAATACTATTTTGGGAAACTCAATTTTAAATGAAATTTCACTAAAAACTCTGATAGCCCCAAAGCACAGTTTTATCAAAAATTTTGGCCCGTTCTGGTTGAAAAAGTATAGAAATCACATAGAAAAATTTGTTAATAACGTAATAGAAAAATTTAATTAATAAGAAAAGAGGTATTTGTACCCCATCTTAAGCTACCAATAGAGCAAGCAAGACCAATCTGAGTAAATATCACTAGCCTTTAACTCTTTGTTTATATTTTTTTACCGTTTTGGTCCGGGCTTCTTTGCAGAACTCAAACGGTCTACCATCTAAATTCCTGCCAGGCAGCTCGTAAAAGGCGAACATAGGTTTACCGTCACTAACACCGTGACATTTGACTAGGTAGTAGAGTTTTGCAGCGACTTGTCCGGTTTGGTACATCCACCTCACTTATTCCTGTCCGCCATAACGTCGGTGTTTGCCAGTGACGTGTTCCGGTTCAGAGGGTGAGGTAGCTGGCAAACTAACTTTTGCTCGACGCCTAAAATAACAACGCAAGTTGGCTACGCAAATTACCACCATTGGTGTTTTTTAGGCGGCGTGAATTTCTTACCATCAATAAATCCGTCTGCTCATTTGCCTTCCAAAATCATAAAAAAAAACGTCTAAGGGCCACTTTCTAACACTGAAAGTTCAAGCAAACAAACAAACAAACTCTTTAGCTTTTTAATATTAGTATAGATAGTATAGATTTTGGTTCCGAGCTCTTACAAAAAAATATAGACTGCTTTCATACCAACTTAGTCATAAAAGGTGAGTTTCGCTTCATTTTATTAAGAGAAAAATCTGGAAAATTAATTTGGCTATACTAAACACATTTAGCGGTGACGTAGTTTTGTACGTTTATATGTTTATATTCTTATAAGGTCGATAGGTATGCTTTTGATTAAATTATCGCTATAAAAAGTAGCCTATGTTCTTTCATTCCTAATAAAGTGTCTGAATACAAAGTTTCACTGTTCTGTTATATCTTCAAAAATTACGATTTTTCCATATGAACATTCATTACATCTTTTAACCCATTCTCCTTAATTTTTTTGTGATAAAAAGTTTATCATAAAGTGTTTAAATACAAAGTTTTACTGTTACAGCCTTAAAAATGACGAATTTACATATGAACAGTCATCCCCTCTTTTTAGCAATTCGCCCCCATTTGTTTGCAATAAAAAGAAGCTTATGTTCTTTCATTTATCATAAAGTGTCTAAATATAAAGTGTCTAAATACAAAGTTTCACTGTTACAGTTTTAAAAATTACGAATTTCCATAAAAACATTCATACCCTCTTTTTACCCGTTTTCCTCTATTTTTTTGCAATAAAAAGAAGCCTATATTGTTCCTCGGGGCTTATCCTATCTCTGTACCAAATTTCATCAAAATCGATTTACTGGTTTAGGCGTGAAAGCAGACAGACAGACAGACATACAGAATTACTTCGGCATTTATAACATTAGTAGGAATTTTTAACCAATTTTGCTACTATGTGTATCATAATTTCTTTGTGTGTTTTTCGTTAATGATAAACTGATTACGTTGTTCATTGTTATGGAGTTATGAGAAAAATTACTCCTAAATATTTTTCCTACGCAAATTGTGCCACCCCCGTTAACCCTCATAGGGCTTGATTTTCAAAAAAACGTTTAGATATGTATCTCACAATTTGTATTTGTAAATTTGTCAGTGCCATGCAAAATAATTCAATGGAATTAAATTTCCCATACAAACTTAGACAGCCCTTTGACCCCCAATGGGGGTGAATTTCGAAAAACCCTGAAATACGTGTTTCATAATTTGTACTAAAAAGCACTAATTCAAAGTTTCACGCAAAAATGTGCAATAAAAATATTTTTCTTATACAAACTTTGCCACCGCTTTTGAACCTTTTAGGGGTTGAATTACCAAAAAATAGTATGCCTATGTCCTTCTCATGAATGCAAACTATCTACATACCAAATTTTAGCAAAATCTGTTGGGTGGCTTAGGCGGGAAAAGGTAACAGACAGACAGAGTTACTTTCGCATTTATAATATTAGTGTGGATCACCGACTTCATAAATGAAAAAATGTTATAGTTTAAGTTTGACCATTTTTTGTGTTGTATTTAAAAATAATTAAAATTTTAAAAGTAAAATTGCTGTGACATACGGACTGGCAGAATTACATGTCAATTTTAAAGGTTCCATTTTTGTCTCTTTGTCATAAACTAAAAATAAGGAGGTCTCAATAATACAATTAATTTCCGCTATCTTATGCCGTTGATTTGTAATGTTAACTAATTTCCGGTACAAGTCTTGTCCAAATCCCTAAAGACCTATGTATGATGACTAAGCCCCAGACATAAGCCATTATGAGAGAGACAGATTATATATTAGTATATATCGTCTCTGTGGTCTAGCGGTCCAGCGTCGGACATGCCTTCTTGAGGTCCCCGTTTTGATCTATGGGTCGGGCGACCAAAAATGAAGAAAATGTATATTTTCATCTATATATATATATATATATATATATATATAAAATTGAATACCCATTTCGTGTAGTTATCACATCGCACTTAAACGGAATTGAGCATTTTGGCTAATTCTTTTCTTTTACAGGAGAAGGAAAATTGCCTGGAAAGTGGGAAGCATCACACTTCAATTTTGACCATACAAACTTTGAGTAGCTAATATGTCAAGCGATACGAAGTTCGCTGGTTGGCTAGTATTCTAATAAAAATAACCTTACCCGGGATCGTATTGTAACAACAAGCATTGGCGTTATGGTGGCAGGAATAGGTAAGGCGGTGGTACCAACCCGGGTGAGTGGCTGCTCTTTCACCTAGTCAGTTGTCACCATCATAGTATTAGCTACGGTAAGCCTATGCTCGCCTTTTTCGAGCTGCCCGGCAAGAAGGCAGATGGTCTATTCCGCAGAGGATCTCGGACAAACACGGGTTCTGGGTTTGGCCAAAGCATAATAAAGCCATTAAAAATGCGATTGAACTTGAAAGCCCTTGCCAACAAGAACAAATTTGTACATGTTACATAATAAGTTTAACAAGTATTAAAAAAGACTAATGTGTAATGGGCGACCCATTGGTCGAAATTCGACCATGATACATTTTAATATCTTGTTGATAAGAACGCCATCTTCATTTCTCAAGACCAACTACTTTGTTTCCAAACTTTTTAGTGCGCCATCTGTGATCCCATACATCAATATATTTGTTTGTGTGTGTCAAATGCATGGTAGTATGTGTAATGTTTTATTTTTTAAATTAATGCACTTTATAAATATGATCATTAAAAATATTAGCGTTTTTCACTTTTCCTATATATAAACTATAAGTCTCCAAAATTTTATGCTCCTGCGTCCGCGCAAATTTCGTAAAAAGGGGTCCTAAGTTTAGGCATCACGTATTAATCGATAGATTTGTGGGCATTGTGAGTATATTTTTATCTTAAAAAAACAATCCCCATCTGAACGAATTATCGTCAACAGTTATCGTTAAAATAAGATTTAAATAAAGAGAAAACTTGGGAAAATTGAAGGGAAAATGTGAAGAAAATAGGAGAAATAACATCTTAATTCTTCTTATACATACTATCAGTAGCTATCAATGTCAAGGTGTATGAGGTTAGTTTGTAACAAAAAAAATACCCGGAAATAATAATGGTGTAGCGGTCTGGCATTTGGTTTGACTTCCGGAAGTAACGGGTTAGATCTGCTGGTCGGGCAATAAAAAAAGTGGAAAATATATTGTATTTCAATTTTCTATTAAAAATGAGGGTACTCGAGATTGGATACACATAACATTGTGGGACTTAGTGTCCGGCTAGTCGTGGGTGCCCTGATTAAACCTCTGCCTGTCAGGGATGTAGGCGTGGAGATACTTAAATTAGTAATTTTGATGCATATCAAACTGCTTTTGTATTAGCAATGTTACTTCTTAATAGATTCTACTTACCTCACATGAGGCATTGAAAATTTGATACATTAAGTTTTTTTTTCATTCAAAAAAAGATTATTTACATTGAACCAGTGTACAACTTTTGAAATCACAGTGTTCGTTTCGTCATACTTACCTAATTGCCTCTTCACTTTAAATAAAAGTAAAGTACTATCCGCGAACAATAAAATTCCATTTCTATTCCTTACGCAGTAACGTAAATCATTGATATAATATAGGAACAGAAAAAGCCCCAGAATAGAGCCCTGGGGCACACCCATTGTAACAGCAACCTGTCGATTTGACACTGTTAATCTCAACCTTCTGAATTCTCCCAATCAAGTAAGAAATCAGAAGGTCGAGTGCTTTATTTCTAATTCCATAATGGCGTAGTTTCCTGATCAATGTTTCATCATCAAAAATTGCAAGGAAATTGCTTAGATTTTCTATTTATTTGTTGAAAATTCTTAAACTATTTTGTCATTAATTTAAGTAAAACATATTACTGAGCCCTTACCATGAGTTCAAGGCTTGTTAAGTTTACTATACTCGCTACTTTGCAAAATATTTGTAACTTACTGGACGTAATCTACACCAACTCATGGTGAAGGCTCTGGTGTCATATTTACAGAACTTAAGCTAAACTGAATATAGTAGAGATCCATATACTTGCCATCTCGAAATATTTAATTATAATTAAATTTTTTGAACTCCTTTCTACCTTTAGGTATGAAACAGTTATTTGAATTCGTTTCTATTACAGTATTCTTAAAATGAATTTAAAATTTGTAAATTTCCAAAAAATCTTAATCTAGGAAAGAAATGTTTTAATTTAACTTAAAGTAAAAAGACATTTTTATGACATTCTAAATATTTATTTCTTTAAACAAAGGAACATAGATTTTAATAAAACAGTTCAATCAAATTGGTGTAAACATATTAATAAGCAAAACATAGTTTTCCTGACGCTTAATGCTATGAAGAATTCTTTACTGTTGAAGCACTAAATATTGTGCAAAATTAGTTACAGCATAGTAATAACGACACAACTTATTATTCAAAGAACTAACAAAGGTATTAAGTAGCTATTATGTATGGCAGGTCACTGCTTCTCAAGCCCATTTGAACCTATTAATTTGGTAAAGCTGTTAAATATATTGTATATCTATTAAGTAGGTATATTTTATTATTTTTATATAAGAATATTTTTGTCCTCTCTGTGGTCTAGCGGCCTAAGATAAAAACCGGCGAAAATTTAAGAGAAAATAGAAAAAGCAATATTTTAATTTTTCCCATACAGACTATCAGTAGCTATAAATGTCAAGCGGTAAGAAGTTAGTACGAAGTTAGTAAGTTAGTTTGTAATAAAAAATATTTGGAATCAATAAATTATTTTATTGGTCGCCTCTGTGTTCTGGCGGTCCAGCGCGCCGTTAGACTTGACCACACCGCTAGATCACAGAGGCGAAGTCAACTTCTTGAGGTCTTGCGTTCGATCCCCGGGTCAGGAAAAAAATGTGTATTGTCAACTTTCGAATCAAAAAAAGGTTATCCAGAATTGGATATGCGCCTGGTTGCCGATAGGCTTGCCACGTATTATGTAGTGTAGACGTAGTGTCTCGTGCTATATAGTCTTGGGTGCCCAGGCTATGTCTCTGCCTAGATCTTCGGGGATATAGGCATGAAGATATTTTTATATCTTAATATACTTTTAATAGTTTCTTTGATAAATTTTACATTAATTTAAGATATGCTGATGCTAATAGCTTTAAGGACCGCGATAACTGAAGATAAACCGAGTTCTTGAAAGTCAGAGGTAGCAAGGGTGTGTTGCCAGTCTAAGGCAATAATGATAAAGAAAGACATTAAGCACGAGTATATTTACTGACTACCCCATCTTCCAAATCAAAACACGACAGTGGCGAACACTAACATTACGGATGCAAAAAAATCTTAATAAGTACCAATTTAGGCGAGTCGATGCAAAGCTCTACTATCTAGATTACGTTGCGGCAGTAGTAATAAACGCGCCCTTCATACGATCTTGATAAGGCAAACCTTTGACCCATTCCCACAAAAAGGGTTCAGTGCATTCAAAACTACTTTCAATCACTATCAGTGTCGGTATTAGTAAAAATAGCGCTTCGGGCAAATTTATGTGGGCCCCAAAAATACAATTTTCAGGCAAAACATAAATCAGCTATTTATTACACGAAACTAATTACAATTTATGTTCATGCTTATTTTCTTTAATTTCTTTACTTTGTCTCACCATTTTAATTAAAAGTTTGGAAATTTATTGTACTCTATTTTAGTTATTTTAACCTATGTTTAGAACCGTTTTTTTGTTTAATTTGAGATGTTAGCGAAGAAGGACACGGCTTTCTTGATGGTAATAGGTAACTATGGCCTATAGATACCCTATGGTATAAATATGGTATGGTATATGGTATATGGTATGTGGTATGGTGGAATCTATATTCCTACCACGTAAAATAGTCAAGATATTTTTATAAAAATTACCTACGTTCAAAATTATATCTATTTTTATGTTAATTTAAATCGATTCAAGCGTTTTGAGGTAAAGACGGGGTATACGATATAAACACTTACGTATTTACCATAATTTTTTTTCTACAAGGAAACAGTAAAAGTGAATGAATGAATGAATTAACAAAAAATAAATAAATAAGTTCCCAGTTTCTATCCCCGGAGCGCACCACCAAAAGAACATGTGTTTTTTTTAATTTCAAAACAATGTTGAACGGGATTAGATATGTGTCCAGTTGGCGATAGGCTAGCCACTTATCACATTGTGGGACTCAGTGTCTTCGGCTGGTCGATGGTGCCCTGGTTGTACGCCTGCTTACCATTTCTGGGATACGGGCGTGAATATTATTCGATCGAGTGTCCTGAACGGTTACCTAAACTTTTCCTACCCATACGCCGAAACTGTTCACTATTTTTAAACAATTAAGTACATATGCACTTGTATAGATAATAGAACATAATTAAAGGATATAATATTGTAGTGTACATAATTGTAAAAACAAGCTCAGAAACGCGTTCTATATTTGATATGAAGCTTTTAAAATTAATAGATATTTTTCATTAAAACCTGAAACAATTTAGTTTTGAATTACGACAAAGGAGCTTACAGCTACGAAGTCGTCTGCCATTTATATCAAAGAAAAGTTCGTTAAATTGTCTCCCAGTAGATTTGAAAGTTAAAAGATTCGCAGCCTTTTTGAGCTATTGATGTGCAGACAGGTGGGTTTAAAAAGTTTTTCAAAGGAATCTTATCAGACAGGTATTTTTACTTTTATTATTACAGATATAATGAAGTAAAAATAGTTTAGTAGATGTATGACAAGAATAGAAATTTCCACTCAGACTTTTTTGAAGATTGGCCGTCTGCAACTATAATTGAACATTATCCACACTTGTCGCCTCTGTGGTCTAGTGGTCGGACGTGACTTATTGAGGAGTTTGATCCCCGGGTCGGACAGCAAAAAATATTAGAAAATGTGTATTTTCCATTTTCTAATATAAACAATCTTGCTGGGGATTGGATATGTGCCCGGTTGGCGATAGGATTTGCTATCACACTGTGGGACTAAGTGTCTTTGGTCGTCGTGGGTGCTCTACCTCATCGAGGATATGGGCGTGAAGATACCTTTTTTGTATAATAAAACTCTTAAATGTATGTATAAAAATGAATGTATAAAAAAGGACAGTATCTTTTAAGCGACTAAAATAGCAAGAAGAACACACCATGTTTAGAATCAAATAATGTATGTCAGTATGTCTATATCCCAATTGCAATTCACTCCAATTTTAATTAACTGATCGTAATAAAATTAGACTAGTGGATACTCTATGTCCCAAGAAAGCTTATGTGCTTCTTTTTTATCCTATTTGCTAAAGATGTTTTCAAGGGGTAGTTTAGAAAATCTTAATGTAAATTGGTTAGAATTAACTATACAAATGTTATAAATGCCAAAGTTTGTCTATTTGTTTCGATTTACTAATTCAAATCAGATATTTCATTACTTATTTTAACTGCAGACAGTCGCTAACAACGCCGTGGGTACAGCTAGTATATATTACACACCAAAATGTGTTCAATAGCTAAATTTAATGTCCAAATATGAAGGCTAGGAATTTGAACGGTATGAATTGATGTCGTTTTCTTACGTCCAAATAGAAAAGGAACAATGAAATACGGAATTTGATTTCTGCAATCGTCTATTGTTAAGTAGTGTATTTATTTTTATTTGGAATAGTCTTAAATTTTTATTTAGTAATATGGTTCAAATCTCACTTAATTTGTGTAAAATAAAAGTTGGTATGAAACTATTTTAATAAAAATAAAATTATTTAATTTGCAATTTCCTGCGAAAAAAATGTACACTGGATGGATATATTTGGAAGTTTTAGCTTCCGGTTAGTCCAATTCATTCATAGCGCACTATTTTGCCTGTTTTGTCACGCCATAATACGTATACATTTTTTTGGCGGGAAATTGCAAATCAAATAATTTAAATTGGATGGTATGGATTTCCGCAAAGTAACGTCTTCTTCTATCAATTTTATTTTAATGCTGTCAATGTTGTAGGTTAACAGATATTAGGATATAAATAAATCATTTGGTATCAAGGATAACGCGAAACCTAAAATATAGTCTGCATTATCTCTTCTGTTGTCAATCTTTTAGAATTTTAAAATTTACCTTAATCTAACATAATTCTCTTAAAACTTTAGCTATTCATTTTGGAAATGTTTTGACAAATCTTTATATTTTATTCCATTAAAGTTTCTAAAAATATTTTAGCCTTTACGAGAAGAGATGAAAATCAGTAGAATTGAAATAATATTTATACAAAATCGTTGTTATTTTATTCTTTTTTGGAACGATTTACTCTTCAAGCCTCTCTAAGCCGTTTTACTGCTTACTTCGTTCGCATTTTTTTATTTTAGTTTTTGAAATGAACGTTAAAATTATGTGCCGTTGATGAAGTTGAAATTTGCATCAAATTATCCGATTTAACAAAATCAGGATTAATTTATTCAAAATTAGTCATTAATCGTCAAAGAAAATCATGTCAGGGTCTTCAATCAAGCAGCGTTCTCATTATTCAAGCTCGTTTAGTAAGATTTGGTCAGAATTCGTAAAACACGATTAACTGGTTTCTAAAAGATTACTTCAGTTTCCACCAAAATTTACTAATTTGCATCATTTAAATTGACTTGAATTGACAACAGTACTTTTCAATCTAGTGTCTATACACCACGGTTGTCTATTACAATAAAACGATCCATAAACATAAAAATAGTTCTGAATTAACTACTTACTTAAAAACATATTACGTTTTGATGTAGCAAGTTTGTTGCGCCATTTAATACCCATTAAACAATTTTTAAGTAATCGTCGTTGGTCACCGTCACCGTCGAAAATAGTCCGTTCCCAACCTCAGGCCTGGATGCTAGGCCTTGAACAAAAGTAAGTTTAGCGGCTACTTTATCCTCTGAACCGGAACACGTCAACGGCAAGCGCTGACGTTTTGGCGGCAGGAATAGATAATCCGTGCCAGTCAAAGGCGAGTTTAGTGATTGCTCACCAGTATTAATATTATATTCGTTTTCCATAATTAACTTTATCACAGCACATATAAATATCGTAGTACTATTTCAATTATATGCTTCGGCTATATTCGTCAAGCTTTGGAAATCCGAATGTACTTTAAAGCTACCTAGAGTTGTTATTATATAATTAATCATTTCGCTTAAATTTGGACTAGGTCAGACAATTAAAATTAAAAGTGATAAGAGTAACAATATTAAAAAGTGTAAAGGAGAAGCGCATAATTTAAATAGTAGAACACCCCCCCCTGATATATTATTCATTGAAGGTGGAAACCCTTTCAGAGGGTGTAAATATGACTTTCAGAATTGATGCTACCTCGTGTAACATTGTTAAGTTAACACTTATGCGAACGCGCTCGTTCGCTCGATTTTATCATTCTTGTAGATAATTGAATAAAATCTTATTTCAAGTATATTGAATAAACGTCAAAAAATATAAGGGTATTCTATTTTATGTGTTTTGATTATTGTTAGTTTTTGCTACAAAATACAATTTTCTAAAACATCTTTTGTATTTGTATACATTAAAATATATTTTGTATTATCGCAAATTAAATTTGAGATTTTGTTATAACATTTTTAATTGGCTTCGAAAAGAAATAAGAAACTCCGATTATCAATTCATCAGTACCTGTCAATATTTTTGTTTATATACCCAATTGCCAATAATATTGTTTTTAAAGTATTTGTATATAGTTACGAGTTTTGTTCGAGACTCGAGAGTTTTAGAGTAATGTGTTAATAATAGGTTTTTTTTATTTATGTTCGTTTCAAGTGTATATTTGTGTCTCTGGCATTATAGCATTTGAACGGATGTACCAATTTCGATGCTAATTTTATGTTTCAACCCGACGTAATTCGGATAATGCTTAGCTTTATTACATTTAGGTTTTTGGCAGGGTTTTTTTATATAATATGGGAAGGCAAACAAGCAGACGGATTTCCTTATGGTAAGAAATTCTCGCCCCCATAGAGACACCAATGGTGGTAATGGTGCGTTGCCAACCTGAGGCCAGGATGTTGGGCCTCGAGCAAAAGTAAGTTTACCGGCTACCTTACCCTCCAAACCGGAACATGTCATGACTTTATGGCGGCAGGAATAGGTACCAATTCGGATGAGTCGCTGCGAAACTCTACCACCTAGTCAGATGTCACGGTGTTAGCGACGGTAAGCCTACGCTCTCCTTTTACGAGCTGCCTGGCAGGAAGGCAGATGGTCTATTCTGTGAAGCAGCCCAAACCAACACGGGGAAAATTGGTTATTGAAAATGTTTAATTAAAGTGCCATTGCATTTTTGCACAACAAAACACCCACATCATCCTTCAAATTTTCAATTAAGAAAATAAACTATAGCTAACTATACAGTTAATTTAATGTACAAGTTGGTAGGATATTTTTGTAATAAATTTCTTAAGTTTATGTTTCCTCAAACCCTGTTTTGTTGCCTAACAAAATACTACATGAATAAATAACAATATGTATTGGAACGAAGTTCCTTATGGCAGGCTTGGATGGATAGGGATTTGAAGGGAGAACTGAAAAAAAATGTGATAGTAAAAACCGTAAGAAAAAGTGGGTGGAATAAAACATTTTAATAAGACGTACGCAGGCGCGACTGTTGCTGCGCTACCGAACTGAAAAAAATATGATAGTAAAAACCGTTACAAACTGACTTTTCGTGGAATGAAACCGTTAAATGAGACGTGCGCAGGCGCGACAGTCGTATACACAAGCAAATAGTGTATAATACCCTTCTCTTTCTCCCTATTTTTTTCATTCTCTCATCCCTTCTCTATCTATCACCGCTTCAACCTGCCAATGCATAGTATACACTCATGAATTGTGTCGATTCTACATTATTCTTACCTGGTGTCATATGACACCACATTTATATTTTTTGAGTCTTAAAAACGTAGTAATGAAACTGTATCTTCACGCTCATATCCCCGAAGTGGAAGGCAGAGGCACAACCACGATAATAGACACACGACTAGCTGGAGACACAGAGTCCCACAATGTGATAGGTGGCAAACCTATCGCCTATCGAGCACATAACCAATCCCGACCGGGCGAGCACAAGTTGAAAGGGTCATTGGGTCACTAACAAGACCAATGCTGGTAGAATGTTGTGTAACGGCTATGGATCCAACGCGTTACTTATTCCTGCCACCATAATGACAGTATTATGTTCTGGTTCAAAGAATAGGTTACCTGGTCTTGCACAATTGTCATAAAATCCCGGGCATAGGATAGCGACGTACCTGAAACATCTATAGTATTATCTCTTACCATCAGAAGAACCGTGTTATTGTTCGCTACCTTGCCAAATAAACAGTTATAATTCAATAAACATGCAGGAAGAGTAAGGTAAGAGACAACTACTGCTTTTAGGAGCCACAGAAGTTAGTGCAACTTCACTATTTAGTGTTAATGGATGGCATTTTTTTTAAGATATTGGGATGCAAACAAGCAGACGGATTTCCTGCTGGTAAGAAATTCACGCCGCCTAGGGACACTAAAGGTGGTAATGATTTAATGAATGAATTAATTAATAACGGATGGATGAATGAATGGATAAATAGATGAATGAATGGATGGACGGATGGATGAATGAATGAATGAATGAATAATCGAATTTTTTAATTAATGAACGGTTAATTATGTACAATCAAACTAACAAAAAAGCAAAAACAAATCATGGTCTTGGCCTACATGTGTAAACTATTCTACACTCAGGACTTGAACAACTGCTTTGTAATGCATGAAATTTCCAGAATTGTATAATTTCAGTCCTAATGGTATTGTACGGTGTCCGTCGGTTCCGTAGATTGCTTACAAATGACGATCGTTAATTTAATGACGCGGACGCTTTAACTATACCCAAAACAAGAGCTGTGATTAGAATATGTTGCCAACAAATTTACAAATTAAACAGAGATCCATTCAAATTGGAACTTTTCAAAAACCCTTGTCTCATTTCTATATGGGATTGGTTACAATTAGACAAGTTTCTTGTCACTTAAATTAGTTAGGGGGCCAGGATGTGACAACTCAATCGCTTATTGGTAATAACCTAGTAGTTTGATGAATGAATCATCTTTATTTCACATAAACCTACAAGAGGCACTTGTGACGGGTCTATAAAATAATAAATCTACCACCGGATCGGAACGCGGCCGCACACTGAGAAAATCCGGCAAGAAACTCAGTGGGCTTGTCTTTTTTTTTCTTACTTTACAATATATTTACAATAGTTTATGTAATGATACATTATATATTATAAGAGATTGGCATGAGGAGCAATTAATCCCAAGCAGTCTTATCTGCTTAATATCCAACAATGTTATAATAGCCCTTTCTATTTAATTTACATTTAACACATTTCTTAAATTTATTAATTGGAAGTTCTTTCATATAATTGGGAAGTTTATTGTAGAACTGTATACATAGGCACATGAAAGAATGGCTTACTCTGTGGAGACGAGACACATGCAAAGCAAGATTATTTTTATACCTTGTATTGACACAGTGTATATCACAATTTCTTTTAAATGAACTTGAATTTCTGTGAACATACATTAAATTTTCAAAGATATATTGGGATGCTAAAGTTAGAATTTTCATTTCTTTGTATTTTTCTCTCAGAGAAACTCTTGGGCCTAGGTTATAAATTGCCCTTTGGGCTCTGTTTTGTAAAATAAACATAGTATTTACTTCGGCAGAACTCCCTCAGACTAGAATTCCATACGACATGATGCAGTGAAAATAACTAAAATAAACCATCCTAGCGGTTTCAATATCAGTTAATTGTCTAATTTTTTTAACAGCATACGCTGCTGAGCGTTAAGCTTCCCATTAAGTTGTACGTTGGTATCTACTTGCCTCACATTTGGCATTGAAAACCTTAATACAATTAGTTTTTTTTTTCATTAAAAAAAAAAGATTATTTACATTGAACCAGTGTACAACTTTTGAAATCGCATTGCACGTCTCGTCATACTTATTTAGTTGTCTTTTCACTTTAAATGTAAGTGAAGTGTTATCCACGAACAATACAATTTCGTGTTTGTCTCTTACGTAGTAAGGTAAGTCATTAATATATACAAGGAATAAAACTGGACCAAGAATAGAGCCCTGGGGGACACCCATCGTAACAGGAGCACCAGTCGATGCTTTAACATTAATATCAACCTTCTGAATTATTCCATTCAAATATGAAATCAGAAGATCGAGTGCCTTATCTCTAATTCCATAATGGCGCAGTTTCCTGATCAACGTATCGTGGCTTACGCAATCGAATGCTTTGGACAAATCACAAAACACCCCGATTGCATCCTGAGAATCCTCCCAACACTCGTACATTTTCTTCAATAATTCTACACCAGCATCGACTGTTGATCTACCCCTTCTAAAACCAAACTGTTTATTATGAAATAATCCTAATTTGTTAAAATCTAGTAACATTTAATTCAGTATAACTTTTTCAAATATTTTACTCAGGGTAGGCAGAACAGAGATAAGTCGGTAGTTGGAGGGATTAGAAGAACTTCCAGATTTAAATATAGGTATAACTTTACTAAGTTTCTTTAGATCAGGAAATACTCCATTTGAAACACAACAGTTAAATATTACAGCTAAATATGGAGCAATAAAATTTATTGCTGAAGCAATAATTTTAAGAGAATGTCCCCATAAGTCTAACGTATTTTTAATTTTTAATGATTTAAAGACTTTTATTATATCTGATGCATCAACAAACGAAAAATCAAAACTATTTTTACACTCATCAAGATATTGCTTCAGCAATAATTCTGAATCACTGGGTGACGAGTTGAAAAATTTTTCAAACTCGGTGGCTACATTTAAATCTTCTTCTTTGTTTAAATCTTCAATTATCAAGTGGTATTCATTATTGAAAATTCTGTTTCTTCCTGTTTCACAATTAGTAATATTCCAAGTTGCTTTTATTTTATTTGTTGAATTTAACAGTACTTTTTAGATACCTAGATTTCGCAATCTTACAAGCTTTTTTAAAAATTTTGGAATATTTTTTTACATATTCCTTAAATACAATGGTGTGATTGAAAGTTTTTTGATAATACAACTCATATAGCCTTTTCCTACTTTTATGAATACCCAACGTTGTCCATTCACTAAAAGCTCTGTGATTGATATTTACTTTTTTTTTTTAGGCTTAAAAGTCTGATGACGTACAGTTTGTATTAATGTAAATAATGATTCATTTAAAAGATTTGGATCATCATGGTACGGCAACTATGGTAATTCTTCTATTAACACTGTCTCAAATCTTTCTAAGTGATTCGCATTAACAAAAACAAAAAAAATTTTTCTTTGAGATTTTTGTATGCTTCTTGTCAATTCGACTTATAGTCCACATCTGAATCTATTTCTTTAACAATTGATTTATTAACAGGTGTCATATTTGTAAATATGTTGTCAATACAAGTGGCACTTGTAGCTGTTATCCTAGTGGGCTCAAAGAAAATGTTGTGCAAATTGTGTGATCTAAAGAGATTTAAAAACTTAAGTGACTGCGTTGATGATTTTAATATGTTTATATTGAAGTCGCCACAGTTAAAAACAGTAGTCTTTGAATTAGACACTTTAAATAGGACATCTTCCATTCTAAATTCAAATTCATCATAGGGTGTACAAAGGGGCTTACATACACTTAGTACAATAAATTTCTCAAACTTTACTCAATTATTATTATTTTTTTTACACAATATACAGTTAATAAACTTTACTCTTTACTTAATTATTCCGTGTTTGTTCTAGTGCCTTTGTTATTCCTTTGTTAAAGCATCAGTGATGATAATTGTATTGTATTTGATAATTCTTACAGTCTGTACTGGAGCATAATTGACAGCAACACACTAGATACAGCTATGGTGTGGATTAGCGACTGTTGTCTCTTACCATTAGAAGAACCGTATAAAAATATCTACACTTATGCGTTACTTACATCAGTGTTATATTTGTTTAGTTTCAAATATTGAATTCCAATATATTCTATAAGTCAATAAATTATATTGTTGTTGACTTTCTGAGATCCAGGTTATGATCCGTGTGTCGAGCAATTAAACTGAAATGTGATTTTTCAATTTTCTAGTAAAAAAACAACATGGTTCAAGATTGGATACCTACATCCCCGGTTGGCGATACGTTTGCCACTTTCCACAATGTGGGACTTAGTGTGTTCGAATAGTCGTTGGTGCTCTGATTGTAGCTTTTAGCTACACATACCGTGAAGATACTTGTTTTTGTTAGCTTCCAATATTGAAAAAAAAAAGCACGAGATATTCGTTAACAAATAATTTCTTGTGTTGAGAATCGAACCTCATCGCTTCTGCTTGCGGGCTGCAAAGCAAATTTTTAAATGCATTTTATTAAAAGCAAAAGCATTTATAAATAAATAATATTCCCAAACGTATATCCCAAGACAAATTCTACAAATTAAATCTAACCCCAAAGTGAGCAAACTGTTAAGGTGTGTACACATACATGCATATATATTTTCACGCCAAGTGCCTAATGCGGTAGGCAGAGAGTATCGCGTGCCAGACCTCACGATCCTGACAAACCTATCTGGCTTCCTTCACATTCATTAGCCTTTTCATACAAACACGCCGGTTTCGGATACTCTTGACACCACCCTCGGGTAATATCAGAGTGATCTGATCGTGGAATGTTAACCTTGGTCTCCCCGGGTACCTACATTCATCCACATTCGCATTGTATATCTGCTTTGTAAATCTTTCATCTGTCATTCTTCCCACATAACCAAACCAGCGGAGCATGCCCTTTCGCATGTTAATACCACTACTTTCTTTCAATCCCACTCTTTCTTGGATCTCACTGCATTACAAATGCGGTCAGCGAGTGTTACACCATAGATTTTCTGTAAATTTGTGTCATGGATGTAAGTTAAAGATACCGAAATAAATTTAATATTAATTGACAAATTTTGTAAAATTAATTCATCATTTGCAAGCACTCAATGCAAAATTCTCCTTTTATGTTGCACTGAACAAAGGCGGCAATAAGTCTCGAAGCAAAAGATTCCTACAACTAAGCGAAAGTTGCCAACTTCATGGGCTACCTTTCCAGGAATGAAAAAGTCCATTGGCGTCCAAAGAGGTGTAGTTTGGGAAGTTTTGTAAAGTTCGACTTTATGATGATTCAGACTTTTTGTTTGGGAAACATTGCCTTTTTCAGAAGCTTTGATACTAGCTGGTTGTTATAACAATACATTCATTTCAAAAGATCAAAGCGATTAATTATTAGCAACTGTAACAAAATTTTCACCACTTTGTCGATTTAATGTTTGTTTTTCGAATATTGGACTAGCTGTTACCCGCAGCTTTGCTCGCGTAGCAGTTGATATGTTTACTGAACTGTATGAATAATTTATTTTTGTTTTTAAACGTACTGTAAAACATTGCAACTTTGCCCTCGACGGTTGACTTTGCCCAGTTGTGTTTTTCTTAAAAAACTTAAAAAATACCAAATTTATCCATAGTTACTAAGCACATTTTGTGTATAGTAAAAAAATCATTATAATTCTGGCAACACTATGGGACGTACTGTTATAGATGTTACTTTAGTTATCTGTCAGACGATGTTGAAATTAGGGTGTTTTCTGCGGGCAAAAACTGTTAAAAAAACTTTTTCGAGAAGTGTTACTTGGAGTTATCGCAGGGAAGTAATTTTTAAACATTTGTTATTACATTAGAAATGAATGATATAGATTAGTTTTCTTCGCTAAACGCATCATAAAATATAACGGTGGGCAAAGTCACAAGGATATTTTTTAAACATCGTTGACAACATTGCCCAATGTTTCTTTTTCATAAGGGTTGCCATCCGAGGTACATTTTTTAACCGAGTATAAAAAGGAGGGTTCAGATTTGATTTACACTTAATTGAGTCGATAAATACAAAGTTTTGCCCTCTTTTCATAATCCCGACTGAGTTTTTGAAGTTTTTGTTTATGGGCTTTAGTTTCTTCAAAGCAATATGTACATATAAAAATCAAACCATTGCATACTTAAAATAACGATAAGTCTTCTCAATTTTAACTATGCAATATAATTTTTCAGTAAAACTCGTTACAAATTTTAGTTTCATTTGTTATTTTTGTATAAAAACAGAGACAAAATAGGTACATACTTTTTAATTTTATTTTTTGTTTTTTTTGTTAGTTTTTGAAACTCTTAGGTCTAAATAAAGCACATTTAGTAAAAAAATATGTTGTATTATTTCCGTTTTTAATATATCACTATTATGTATTACATTCCACACTTAAATTTTACTCAATACGTAGGTACCTCTAAAATGATTTAATCATATTGATATTAATATTATAAATGCAAAAGTTTATATGTTTGTTTGTTACTCAACTGCTGGATCAATTTTCATGAAATTTGGCACGCACATAGAATAGTTTTTATCCTGTAAAAATGTTCCTGTGGGACTATTTACAACGCGGGCAACGTTGGTGGTTAAATATTGTCAATGTTGACAACCCTTGAACATTCGAAATTTTCTACGAAAAATGTGTTACAGGGCTTTTTGACTTTGCCCGCTCATTATTACGGATAAAGGAATGAGAATATTTGGCGCATAATTTAATACTTTATAGCATTGCTCGGTATTTAAATTCAGTCTTTTTTAAAATGGTTATAGAGTTCAGAGTAACGGAGTTCTGTAATATGGGCAAAGTCACCAAATGTATGAGATTTTTTGCCCAACACCTATAATTGTTATTTTCACTAATAAATATGGTTTGTTTTACGGTATTTATATATTTTAATCGAAGTCCATTAATAAGAACTTTCATACATACTTTTAACTCCTATTTTACCCCCTCAGGGTAACATTTCCAGAAATGCTTGAATACGTATCTACTAATATTTAATAATATGACATAATATGTACCCTTTTGCTTACTTTTGTGTTCATTTTTTTAACTTAAGAATTGACGGTCTTCCAACGGTGGATATCACTTCAATAAAATGACCCTACTCACTAAATTTAATGGCTGTAACTCCAACAGCTTTTGCTTGACGAAGATGAATCAGTCAGTCAGGACATGTTATTTTATAGGTATAGATAGAGAAAGAGAACTTTAATGTAGTGACAGTAAATATCAAAATTAAAAAAAGAAGCATAAATATTTTATATTGAATAAAATTGCGAATAGCTGTTTGACGTTTTATTTGGTTGTTGAAAATATGGCTCTAAGGCCCACTTGCACATTCCTGGGTTAAATATTTAACTCAAAGTTAACTTCTAACGTAGGACCAATTCAATATATATTTGACAGTTTAACCCGATATTAAACTTCACACAAGAACGTGCTAGTGGCCTTTAGTATAGTAAATTTAATCTTGTATTTATTTAACCCAGCGATTGCTCAGTTGGGTCTATATGACCCACGCGATTTAAAAGTTAAGGTATTTCTCATATTTTCTGTAAAACGTTGCCTCATTGCTTAGTAGCTAAAGCTAACGGTTGCCTCTTATTGGGTAATATGACAATTTTATCTATTTGCCACCACTGCAGTGAACAGAAGTAGCTAAACACAAAAAGGGTAAATTTGACCCAACCACACTTTCCGTGTCATAATATCGCACCATGTATAAGCATTTTGTATATAATTTATGTTAATATCTTAGCACTTGTTCAGTTCTTGGTTTAAATTTCTACAAATTGAAAAAAAGAATAAAATTGTAAAAAGCTGACGAATGGTCTAACCATTTGAGCTACTAAGGATTTGTATGCTGTAGCCATATTTTTAATTCCTTTATTTACCGTTTACGCGGGTAGCTATATCCTATAGATACACAATTCTATGTACCTATTAAATGAGTTTGTCGTTACAGAGAAAACTCACATTTTTAATGACCATAACTCTTGTTTCTCTCAATATATTTTTATTTCAGCACTTTCGCAGTGCTTAGGTTTAATTTCAACCATTGTTAAGAAAGAAAAACTGCAGGCACGTCTCAAGTCGACGAATGCCCTAACCATTGCGAGAATCTTTTTCTTCAATGTAACCTAATAGCATCTATATTTATTAAATATACAGGATAAGACGACTAAGAATAAAATGCTATACGAGTCTTATAAGTCAGTCAAATTACGGTTTACATCTGCTTAATCTCAATAATAAAACATGGTTAGAGTCTGGATGCTTGATTGATTAATAAGTATGATATTATCAAACATTTAAAAAAGATTATATTTTGTTTCAGTTTTATACTTTTAAAACTGTGGTTATCTATTTTAATTTTTGTAATATTTATAAAAAAATAATAACTATAAAGTTTTGTAACAATTTGTTTTTGTTTACCTGGAATTTCTTAACCAATAGCCGTTCCATTATTTTTTCTAATATTGAAATTATGGCGATTTTTCACATGGGTCTCATATACCCAACCCTGCTAACAGTGTTACATATTTTAATTGGGATGGTAGCAGGTTAAGTATTTTTATATATTAGCATCACTGATTTACACACATGACAAAGGCTTATAATTTGCTTACTTTGTTTAATTAATTAATCCATTGATATATATTTATAGCCAATTCAACATTCGCTGTCAGCTCCACCCATAAAAAAACGACGGGTTGCACTCCGGAAGTGCCGGCAGAAGAGAAAACTTGAATATTATCGTTATCAGTATGAAAGTACTATTGTTTATGTGGTAGAATACAATATTCATTTATTGCGCTTTCGTTTACTAACATGACAACACGAACATTCGCGCAAGCTCCCTGCACCGTCTTAAAAGTTTCATCTTACGCGAGTTGAGAAGTTTTAACACACTCCAAAAAAGTGCGCAGAGCCGCTAAAGAAGTTTTCACTTCAGAATTAAGATTTATTTGGGTGTCAAGTTCTACGTATAGAGACCTATAGTTACGTTAACTTTAAGTTACTAGAACATGTTTGATTTACATTTTGACACGATACAAACGCCATAATTAACGAATTTTTCTTGTGAACATTTATAGCGGTAATTTGCGACATTCGGATAAATTACTATATTATTGCTATCTAAATATATCCATAACCTACGATATAGCCTTTCATGGGCGAGTTTAATGTGCAGCTTTCCACTTTGTTTTTTTAATTTTTAAGTAAACGTTATTGAGATGTTAAAATTCTATAGACAATTATTTATTTCGAAACGTCATATACTCATCAGTAATGATTCGGAGGTGAGAAAATCAATATAGAACCGAATCGGAATCATGGCTTATCTTTCTGAAAAAGAAATCATCAAATTCGGTTAGTTATTAACCGAGTAATTGCGAAACAAACGTACATAAAAACGTAAAGTCCAATTGGGTTGTCAATTTCTCAAACATACATAGAAACGTAAAGTCGACTTGAGAACCTTCTCCTTTTTTGTAGTCGGTTAAAAATATCGCTTTTGGTCTTTTTTATAGCATTACACAGCAACCAGGGTCAACCAGGGGGCTGATTGCGCATCTTTTAGTGATAATCGCTGGTATATATATATATATATGATTACTTTATTGGTAATATACGTTGTTCAATATGTATTTTTGTAATTTAGTGCATATCATTTGCATTAATATTTAATGTACTTTATTTAACAAGTATGTATTGTATGAAATAAAACAATTTAAATTAAAAATTAAAAAAAAATAGCACCTAAGCTAAATATTATAAGTAAAAAAGTGTATTATTTTGTAAATTTTGGTGCATAATAAAGTGTATTTATTCATTAAATCATTCATTAATTCATCAAGTCATTTGACAGCTACACTTGACCCAATGGTCATTAAAAAGCCTTCTGGATACTTGGCGAATATAATGTCCAAAAAAATCTGGAAAACAAATGGGGAGGATTGATAGTATTTTGTGAAAACGTTGTTCAAAGGTCCCTAGCCAATCAACAAACACCGTGTATATAGCACAATAAAAGAATGCTAAAGCTTTTTAAATTATACAATTTCACTAGCTGCACAAACGAAAATAGTATTATCGGATGTTAGCAGCCGGCTGTGCAGTAAAATACGCTCGGGCTGTAATAAATTAGAAGCAGATATCCCTACACCGCGCGTAGATAAACTGCCAACCATACAGTGCCTATTCTGTTTTAAATTAACTATAAAAACTATGCACATATCATTTACATCTACACTGGCCTGCACTCATTTTGATGCCTAAGATTTTTTATCTGATTTTATGTGTATTTGTTGAGCTGATACCAGAAATCTAGTCACTTATTTCATATTAACTCTTGTTCATAAAATCAAAAAGAAATACATATTATAGAGAAAGTTTTTATTTTTATTTAAAAAATTATTTTATTTTATTTATTTTATTTAAAAATTATAATTTTATACATTAAGAAAAAAATTATGTGATATTCTTGAGTAAGATTGTCCTAGATAAATTATACAATTAATGCCATAAATAATTGCATTACGGACTGATTTCGAATAAAACCAGAAAAAAATTAAAAATGAGAATTGCAGGCAAACTAGAGCTCAGTTGACATCTAGTAGCAAC
>NJDC01000476.1:121531-137269 GCA_002245475.1 Calephelis virginiensis
TATTTCTAAGTGGTGTTTGGGTTTGAGTATGAGAGTTTGTATGATTTCGATGCGATTGTTTGAAAGTTGCGTAATCGAGATGGTTTGTAGCTACATTGCCCATCAATTTTGTTGTGAATTATTAAAATATTTATAATTTTTGGAGTTTAGCTCTTCTTAGTAATCTTGGATCAATGAGGTTTTAAACATTAATCGATTGTGTAGTTGTAAAGTAGGTTCTTTCTTATTGTTGTCTAACTTTTTGACCATAGTAAACAGGGAGAAAATTCAATGCCATTTAGCTCAACTTTATAAGAAATTTTAAAAAAGATCAAAGAAATTTATGCAAAATATAATAAAAATGGATGATGATTACTCTGCAAGGAATTTCGCGTTTAGACAATTATGTTTTAAATAAAGTTTTTAATAAACTACTAGTGGAAGTTTTGTTATCTATTTACTATGTCATATGTGTCTCTATTGTAAAAGTTTTCAAAGCAAGGGTAATATCGTGCGGGGAGTTAGGTTATTGCGTTGTGTAAAACTATAAGAGACTTGGGGGAACTGCACTTCAAATAGTTTGGTTTAACTTTCGAACAATCCACAAATATGAAACCAAGACTTTATTGTCTATTGCTACTATCAGACAAGTTACAACTTATATATAGACAATTATGAAAACTTAGTCGTCCTGTATCGGTTATTGTACTCCGTAACGTATTGAAATTAATTAATGTAAGGAGCAAATGATTCGACTATTTTCAAATAGTAGGGAAGCTAAAGATGCTAAATGTGTAGTTACTCCAGTATTATGAAAACCCATTCGATTTTGTAGATTCGATGGTGGATTGAAAACACTGCCAAAAGACTCTGCTAATTTTAGCCTCCTAAGGAAAACTAGGAGAGTTACAAAATTGACGTGTCTTTTTGTGCTTGTGTGTATGGAATTATAACTCCTAAACAAACTAATAAACTTCGGTGTAGATCAAGGTTATTAGCTTCAGTACAAATAGGTTTTCAGGGGCTATTAAGCCGAAAGCCAAAGTCCAAACTGTGAATGGTTTTTGAAAATTACTTACCTTTTCTTTTATTTATTTATTATATTTCCTTATTTGATATATAATTGACTTGTGTTATAAAGTGTCTCCTATATTATAATCTGGCCCACTTCGTTTTACCTTGGTCTAGTTACTTCGAAAACCCCTTAGAAAAGGGTTTAAATATATTTAAATTTCCAGAAAAAGAAAAATATTTATTTTTTCCCATCGTTTGTAACGTTACAAAGCTTTAGTAAAACATTTTGCTGCCAAGGAAACCAATGAAAGTAATAATAAATTTGACCACCGCGTTGGTCGAGTGGCTACCGTATACCCCTTACTACACTGACCAGTTTACCTATATTTGTTTATAAAAGTAACGTATTAGTTAGCGCCCTTTCAGTTCAAACCTCTCTAAAACTAAACAATGTAAACCAGCTAAACTTTAAGTTTATATCATAAGTACATTTACTGTATGAATAATTAATCAGATCAATAGTGCTATTGATATAACTGGCATAGTTTTAATATAAACGGCATCAAAAAAACGAAAATATAGCTTTTTAGAGCACTAAAAAAGAGATTTTACCAATTTTCTCAGAAAAATGCATACATTTTTAGTTATTTCATTTAGGAATTTTCAAATTTAAATCGATTAATAATTAACAGCTTTTGTGGTCTATCCTTTCCTCTTTCTTCCTTCCTCTTAGTCATTTTCTTATTTACAAACTTGAAGTTACTTATACCTCTAAAGAAAATAATAATCACTAGCCCTATCCTATTAAAAATATTTATTCTTAAACATGAAACAGAAAGTTGTCATTTATAAAAAAATATCATTTATAAAAAAACGAAGTATTAAAACGAATAAAAAAATACGAAAAAATTATAATGGTATTTTAGGACATCCAAGCAAATATGCCACACTGAAAATATATTAATAAAATATGCTTGCTGTTACGAAGAACGGGACTCTCCTCCACGAGTGAGTCTGACATACACTTGACACATAACTTTATCTACGAGTATGTAATAATAGTCTGAGATCCGAAGTTAGGTCCACTTACACCGAGCTGATAATATGATCGCCTCTGTGGTCTAGCGGTCCGGGTGTTGGACTTGACTGCATAAGGTCCCGGGTTCGAATCCCGGGTCGACCAACAAAAAGAAAATTTGGAGTTTTCCAATTTTCTAATAAAAAAAAATGTTGGTCGGGATTGGAAATGTGCCCGGTTGGCGATAATGCTTGCCACCTATCACATTGTGGGACTTAGTGTCTTCGGCTAGTCGTGGGTGCCTTGGTTGAACCTCTGACTACCTCTTCGGGGATATGGGCGTGAAGATACTGATAATATGATGAAACAGGTTTTATAGCAAATTCAGTATATCAAAAAATTTGCTAAAAATAGGCTGCCATAAAAATCATTTTTTTTTTCATTTTTTAAAATGTCTTTTAATTCATTAATCGGTGCAATATTAAGACTTTATCCCCACTTAAAGAAGGTATAAGACGAAGTTATAGAAGTTGGGTTGCCTGTTATTTCTTTGGATTGCCAGGTATAAACAGATAATTGTCGATGATTGTTACTTTCACGGGATCGGATAATAGATAAAAAATATCAACATATGTATAGTTTTATTATATTTTTTACAATTCTTTTTGCACTTTATGTTGATATATAGGGTTGCCTAAAAAAATTAGAAACATGTAAAACATTTTTTTTTTTAATAATTAAAAATATTCGTTTCAGGATTTGTTTCGGCAACCAACTTTTAATATGATCGCTAATATACTTACTTGACTATAAAATATGTTTTATTCAATTATCAGCTCGGTGTAAGACGATGTAGGTTCGGATCTTGTACTATAAGATATGATAACTGTGAAAAAGCAAACTTATTCGTAAGAGATAATTGTACCCATGCTATAACTAAACCTAATGTGCAAGTCTATCCGCTACGTACCCAGAGTCTAGGAATGACACTATCATTAAGTATAAATAGGTAAGACAGTGGGTCCGTATCCAGGCTTGGAATTTTTGATTATGACCCGTTTAACCTTAGAAATATTTTTGTTTCGTCCATTTATGAATAAATGCTTAAGGTAACTACGCTAAAATCTTCAGTTACAATGTGACATTTTGGTGAAATCAGTGGAAACAAGTGGCTTAAGTAATGAAAAATATGTCACGCCAACACCATAGCAGCACCCTTTAACAAAATGTCTCTAACTCGTGATAAAGTTTATGAGTAGGATTTGACACTATAAAGGTCTATCCACACAAATTAATGCAGTGTCCGGGATGTGTTAAGGATGTGACTGAACTAGCAGCTTTCATCCGTGTACTATCAAAAGCTGTTTTCTCACATAAGTGTCATGATCGGGAAATCTCCCCACGAAATTGCATAAATTATGTTTATGTTATGACCGCAAAATTTCAATTTATTTGTTTAAGCAATTCATCGGCAATTATTTTTACGAAATAAATGTAGTTTAACTTTTAGGTATATTTACTCACGCTACAGCAGTCTTTGCGACGCATCAGGGATATGGCAAAATGTGCATCAATATCCTAAGGGTAATTTGTTTACACACAACTGTGACGTAGACTGACCTTGAATAACGCCTGATTTTTCATTTAATTTTGTTTTACATAGTATTCTTTCTATACCTGATATTCATATAGTTCGACCAAAAAATCCGCAAAATATGTTCTTTGAGCGTACAGTTTTAAATCACCTTAAAGATGCTGTTTAATAATTTTCGTAAAAATATAAACATAATGTAGAAAAACTATTGGTGCAATGACGCACGTTTTCTGTACGGTAAGTAAATCGCTTAACATGTTCATACACAATGTTTATGTTTTTTCGGTTCCTAACGGAATACGTCCCTGACACGGCACGGACACTGCACTGGCATGTGTGAACAGGCCTTTATACATGTGGAGTGTATATGGAGCGGTGAGTCTTATCTACCCTCTGTAACTTTGTCTCTAACTCAGTGTCCGTCCGTAACTTTATTTAGCAGAGAATGGTGTTTATGACCCCGGGTTTTCCGCTACATATAAGATTTTACAACGTAAATTGTAGGGTTATTCTACTTAACAATGAGATGACTAATACACATAATGTGTATAATGTACCTATCCATACTATGATACTATCCATATTTTTAGAATTATAAATGCAAAAGTGTATCTGTTTTTTGTTCTTTCATGGCTAAACCGCTGTACCGATTTTGATAAAATTTATTATGCACAGAGCTAATGATCTGAGTTCGAACAAAGTCTATTTTATGGAATCGACCAACAAAGGACTTAAGATAGGGTACGAAATTCTGTATGAAGATCATATTGAAATTAACCATAGCTGCTGTTCAAAGTGGCTTTTCTACGCGGACAAAGTAGTGAGTAAAGAGCTAGTAGGTAAACCATAAAAGTACTAATCTTACTAATATTATAAATGCGAAAGTTTGTACGGATATTAGTTACTCTTTTACGGCCGAATGGATGAACGGATTTGTCTGAAATTTAAAACACAGATAGATTGTGAGCTGGAGTAACATATAGGCTACTTTTAATAACGATCGCACAACGGGTTTCTGTGAAAACGCCGGCGAAACCGAGGGCAACAGCTAGTATTACACTAGTGTAAAAGTTTGTGAGAATGGATGGACGTTTGTTACTAATTCACGCAAAAAACTACTGAACGGATTTAGACGAAACCTTACAAAAATATAGTTTACACATCAGAAAAACACATAGTACACAATTCATAAAAAATAAGTATCTATAAAGTGTAAGCTAGTATAATATTAAATACAAAGTAAAGTAAACAATTATGTGTGGTTTGTACAGTTAATACAAAATTAAAAGCGTGTATTGAAGCTAAATAAACACAACTTAAATACACTTTTTGTTGATATTCTTTCATAAGTATAACTATATCATTTTGATAATGAATGAAAAATTAGCAAGTATCTTCACGCCCATATTCCCGAAAAGGTAGGCAGAGTCACAACCAGGGTACCCATCATTAGCCGAAGACACTAAGTCCCACTAGGTGGCAAGCCTATCGCCAACTTTTTATTTTTATTAGTCCTTAATGTTACACACTAATTTTGTGTCCCGACAGCATCATGAAACTGTCAATCTCTGACATCATAACGACAAAAAAATGGGTAAGAATTCCTACCCAAGCAAATGCTGCACAATATCATTAGTCTATTTCAATTTTCACACATTTTACCCATGATGGCTTCTTACTAGCCATCAGGCAAGAAGTAGATCGTACATTTAAGCCTGGATTAGTTAACTGGCTTGATGATAAGGCCACCTTTGTGTACCTATTTTTCTAAAGTTTTATTTAATGTAATTTCTTTGTATTTGTAAGTATCTTTACGACCATATCACAGAAGTGGTGAGCAGAAGCACAACCAGGATCCCCACGACTAGCTGAAGACACTGAGTCCCACAGTGTGATAAGTGGCAAGCCTACCACCAAACGAAATTTAAGTTTAGTAAAAAAAGTTGCTCGGGATTGGATATGTACCCGCATATCCAATCTAACCTTTTTTTTGTGGCCCGACCTGGGAATCGAACACGGGACCTCAAAAAGTCAAGCCCAACACCAAAACCGCTAGATCACAGAGGCGGTTCTTTGTATTTGACGCACAGTAATTAGATATTATTGTGTATTATATTCTATACAGCTGAACCTACCAACATTTGATTACTAAATGAAGAAATTGACGTAATATCTACTAGCTGTTGCGTCGAACTTGATTCCACTCGTATGTATGGGAAAAATAAAAGTTGTTTTCCTAGTCTAATAATAGGTGAACGGGATAAAAAGTATTGAATTTGGCTTTGAAAAATAATTAATCTGTCTTCTGGGTCTAAGCAACCGCTTTTTTCATTTTCAGCCATACCAGTTAAGCCGTTATAAAGCTATTAATAGTATAACTAAATATAAATTAAAGGATTTTCTTTTATATAAATACTAACTGTTGTCTGCGGCTTCGCCCGCGTTTTCACAGGAACCCATTGTGTGAATGAGATAAAAAGTAACCTATATGTTAATCCAGGTCACGATTTATCTGTCTTCCAAATTTCAGACAAATCCGTTCAGCCATTCGGTCGTGAAAGAGTAACAAACATCCAGACATCCATACATACAAACTTTCGCATTTATAATATTATAATAGGATATGATAGAGATATATATAAAATATGTATCCATTTCGCATGGTCGTCGCATCACGTATGACCGGACAAACCATTTAGCTAATTCTTTTTTTGTTACGTTAGTTATTGTCAGGACCAGGTTTACATTGTAGGAAAAATGGAAAAACAATGCTTTAATCCATATAAACTGTTAGTAGGTAACTGTCAATGTCAAGCGATACGAAGTTTACCGGGTCAGCTAGTTTAAAACAAAAATGTTTATGAAAAAGCTTTTAGTTTTATAACGGAAGTAGTAAGGTCTATTCCCGACATTTTAAATTTGTTTTTAATATTTGATTAGGTAAACTTAAAATCTTAAAATCTTAAAGCCTTTAGAATCAACTTTCAGGCCAACTTTTCAGGTTTCTCCTTGTCGGTCCAGGTCTCCTGTGTAGAATAAATAGCCTTACAATACTACTATTTAAAAAAAAAGTAACTTCACGCCCATATCCCCGAAGAAGTAGGCAGAGGTACAACCAAGGCACCCACGACTAGCCGAAGACACTAAGTCCCACAATGTGATAGGTAGCAAAGACTATCGCCAACCGGGCACATTTCCAATCAGAACCAACATTTTTTTTAATTAGAAAATTGAAAAAATTCAATTTTCTTTTTGTTGGCCGACCCGGGATTCGAACCCGGGACCTCATACAGTCAAGTCCAACACCCGGTCCGCTAGACCACAGAGGCGACAATTTTTTTTAAAAACAACTAATCATAAAGTCAAAGATCAATCTGAAATAAAAAATCATAATATACCAAAAATCACTAGCTTGTGTAACATTTTAGCGTGGTATTTTTATTTTAATGGATGTATAGATATTTGCGGCAAATCTCTTCAATCGCATCAGTATTCCACACAGCATTCAACGGAGGAAACAAATTCCCAAAATTGAATTTTAGGAAACGAGTTGAATACGACACGGAGTACTTACTCCAACTCGAAAAAGAGACAACTTTTATTATTTCACCAATAAATGTATTTTGTGTGTTTATTTCCTTTAAGTTTCACCGATGTATTTAAATGAAAAGAATGTATTTTTACCAACCGTTTGCTTGTTTGCCTTCCATTATCATAAAATATGTAACATAATATTGTTTTATTGCCTTTTATTATTAGACTACCTCATTGTTCGAGTGGCTAGCGTATACGCCTAACTATATTGACCAACCGCGTGGCTCGGGTTCGATTCCAAACGGGGGCAGAGATTTGTGTGATGAACATTTAGATGTCTGCATTTCCCGGTCTGGGTGTTTATTTAATTTATTCTGATATATATTTAAGTATTTCTATGTATTATAATCTTTGTCTAACACCCCTAACAAGTGTACAATTTGCTTACTTTTTGGATGCAATTCGTGTTTTTTAAAACTGTTAAAAGATAAACCGTTGGTTTGTTGACTCGTACCATTATCTCATTTATTCCTTACGTCATGGTTTAGAATGTATCTAACTACTGATGAAAACATAAAGCTATTGCCTTTTTAATCCGCACTTCTTATGATCAGAATAAGTCTACTTATTTGCCATCCAAATCCATAAAAACACCCTGGCCGAGTTTTCATCAAAAGCATTTTCATCAAAACCTAAAATAAAAAAAAAATACTTATATAATAGTCTTGATTAAGTACGAAGTAGACATATCCCTATGTAGTCTAGCGGTCCGGAGTCGGACTTGAGGTCCCGGGTTCGATCATGGGGTTGAGCAATAACAACCAGAAAATGTGTATTTTCAATTTGATACTAAAACTAACGTTGCCTGGGATTGGATATAAGCCCGGTTGGCAATGAATTTGCGCCCTATCATATTGTTGGACTTGGTGTCTTTGGTGGCCTCTGCCTATCTTTGGGCGTGAAGATACTTGTTTTATTATAAACATATAATTTGGGAAAAAGTGTCGGTCTTATAAGTTTTATTGCGCTAAGGAGTTTATTACATAATTTATTATATTGCTTATTAGATATTTATTTTATACAAAAATAATTTTGAAGGTTATTTATTTAAAATTAAATTATTTTTTAAACCTACTAATTCATTTTTAAAACCGAATGAATTTTTTGGATTTACCACTACGTGATGTGATTTTATTAAATTATTCACTCAATTTTTTCAAAAAGATTTTGACTTCAAAAAGAGGAGGTTTTCGATCAGGCTATGTTTTTTTGTGTGTTTGTTACTCGATTACTCAGTCAGTTATAAACCAAATTTGATGAATCTTTTTTTAAAATATAGATTATGTTTTCGAGATGATTTCATATAAATTTTGTTGTGAGATAACCAATGTTTTTGGAGTTATTAATATATTTTTCTTTAACTCGTCATTGATGAGGTCGTCCTTTTATACAACAATTTTT
The DNA here is from genome assembly GCA_002245475.1 of Calephelis virginiensis. Taxonomy (NCBI): domain Eukaryota; kingdom Metazoa; phylum Arthropoda; class Insecta; order Lepidoptera; family Riodinidae; genus Calephelis; species Calephelis virginiensis. The sequence goes on from NJDC01000476.1 coordinate 130,132, forward strand.
CATAAAAAAGTCATTTCACATTTATATAAAAATCATTTCACATTTTGATTAAAATCCATTTCCCATTTGCATAAAAAGTAATTTTACATTTATGTAAAAAATAATTTCACATTTAGTTAGATAAAAAATCATTTTACATTTACCTAGTAATACCTAGTGAAGTACAGGTTTTACAGTTCCAGTGCGCTACATAATGCTGCACGTTACATAAATACATTACTTATCTTTATCCGAAATCAGTTAGGGGTTTGACAGTGTATCGAATGCCAAGTACCTACTGATATGCCAGGCTTCCTCCACATTCATTACTATTTCCGAACACACACAGCGTTTCGGAAACTCTTGACAGCACCATCGTTTCCTACTTCGGGTACATAGAAACATTCTCATACGTGTTGTCAATGTTTTGTTTATAATTTTATGATAATGTTTTTTACAACCGATATTTCCATATGTCCAAGGAGCGTGATCTCTCTCACAGCTTTTTTGTAACCAAAATAACTGTTTAAAGAAAGTCATCAAAAAAACTGAAAACTGAGGTCCTGGATTCGAATCCCGGGTCGGCCAACATAAAGAAAATTGGATTTTTCCAATTTTCTGTTTAAAAAAAAATGTTGGTTGGGATTGGAAATGTGCCCGGTTGGCGATAGGCTTGCCACCTATCACATTGTGGGACCTAGTGTCTTCGGCTAGTCGTGGGTGCCTTGGTTGTACCTCTGCCTACTTCTTCGTGGAAATGGGCGTGAAGATACTTTTTTTTTTTCATCAAAAAACGACCAAGAAAAACTGTTAATGACAAATCACTCCACCAAATAAATATTAATAATTATACAAGTATATTTTAATGAATGAATTTTAGAGCTTAATAATGACTTAAAAAACTTTGTCAAATTAAAAAATAAAATTTACTTATTTCATTCGTGCAATCCAAGTAAATGTGTAAAAATTATACGTTACGCGAAAGAACTTAGAAATTTCTTGCAGAAAATTTATAATGGAGAGATTAATCTGTGTTCTTATAAATTATACAGATGTTCACGCCAAGTCCCTAACGAGGTAGGCATCAAGAGCCAAACTTCACGACCCTGACCAACCTGTCTGGCCTCCTTAAAATTCATTATTATTTTCATACAAACCTACCAGTTTCATAAACTCCTGACACTACCCTCGGATAATATCCGAGCGATCTGATCATGGAATATCAACATTAGACTCCCCGGTTACCTACATCCATCCATATTCGCATTGTATATCTGCTTTGTCATTATTTCCAGCAAAGCATGCCCGTTGTAGTTTTAACACTAACACTTTCTTTTAATACTACTCAGTCTCGGATTTCACTGTTACGAATGCGGTCAGCGAACGTTAAACCATAGATTTTCAGTAGCACTCTAATTTCAACCGCATTTATCCTACTATACATTTTATGATAAATTTTAAGAAAAAAATAGGATATATAGTGTACTAGCTGCTACCTGCGGCTTCGCCCGCGTTTTCACAGAAACCCGGTGTGCGATCGGGATTAAAAATAGCCTATATATTAATCCAGGTCACAATCTATCTGTCTTCCAAATTTCAGACAAATCCGTTCAGCCATTCGAACGTGAAAGAGTAACAAACATCCATACATCCATACTTACAAACTTTCGCATTTATAATATTAATAGAATAGGATAGGATAGGCCAGGACTTAATATATATATACATATTATGTGAAAAAAAACATAAGTACTCGTACTAACATATCCAATATAATTAAAACTTTTATTAAACCAAAAAAATGTCACACATATGATCGAGCGAAAGCGTATTTCACACAATATAAGTAGGCCACAAAATTTCCCACCTGTACTAATGTATGCTGGCATTAGTTGTGTTGAAAGTTTGCAGTAACGACCCCTGTGCTGGGGCTCATTATAATTACGGCGCAGGTGTTAGTGGAAACTTTAATTGAAATCCAAGGTGATTCACTAACTCTCTTCGCGTTTTAGTCGGACTTGTCGTCGACTAGTTTGTGATTGTGTCTTTGTCTTTACTAGTAGCTTTACGGTTTTTCTTTTACTAGTGGTAGCCCATTGGTCGAAATTCGACCATAATACATTTTAATATCTTGTTGATAAGAACGCCATCTTCATTTCTCAAGACCAACTACTTTGTTTCCAAACTTTTTAGTGCGCCATCTGTGATCTTTTATCGTTATCATCAATATATTTGTTTGTACGTGTCAACTGCATGGTAGTGTGAGTAATGTTTTATTTATTGATTTAATGTACTTTATTAGCATTATCATTGAAAAATATTAGCGTTATGCACTTCTCCTACTCATCAACTATAAGTGTGCCAAATTTTATGCTTCTGCATCCGCGCAATTTTCGTAAAAAGGGGTCCAAAGTTTTGGCATCACGTATTAATATATAGATGATATTGGAAGACAAACAAGAATACTGATTATTTCCACCAAAATTGCTAAATGGAAGCTTACTCCAATTTCAAAAAAAAATAAAAATCTACTTAAACATCATCTGACAATTTACATTTACAACGAACTAAATGGCCCCATTTTCAATACAATGAAACTAAGAATTGAATGAACAAATATGTCGACAGAGCATGGAAAAGGCCGCGTTTATATTTCCTCTTGAATCCATAAAACTCTTGCTACTTTTAAAAATATTGTCAATGCTTGCCGTTAACGTGTTCCGGTTCTGAGGGTAAGGTAGCCGGTAAACTTACTTTTACTCGAGGCCTAACATTCCGGCCTCAGGTTGGCAATGTACCATTACCACCTTTGGTGTCTCTAGACGGCGGAAATTTCTTACCATCAGGAAATCCATTTTTTTGTTTGCCTTCCAAAGTTATTAAAAACAGACTACAGGCTATCCTACTCTCCATACTGGCACATGAGTCATTATGGCAGAAGGAATGGGTAAGGCGGTGATTCCTGTTCGGGCAATTTGTTGCATGTGTTTAATCAATTTTATTGTCAAAGAAATTTTGGTTATAGCAAATATTTTATAACTAACTTTAACGTGGTGAATAGATAATCAGAGGATGGGTGTAAGAACTTTGTCAATTTTAAAAGAGAAAAAAACCGGTAGTTGGTCTAGTTTACATTGAATTTATTTCCACTAACTAAAGCAAAAGGCGTAGGCAGAAGCACAACCAGGTCACCAATGACAAGCAAGATATTAAGTCCCACAATGTGATGCATGGCAAGCCTATCGCCAACCCCGAGCAACGTTGTTTTTGTTGGAAAATTGAATGTATATAAGTATATTTTCTATATATATATATATATAAGATTCAAATAGAAAATAATGTATATAAGATTCGAACCCAGGACCTGAAGAAGTCAAGATGCTGGACCGCTAGACCACAGAGTCACTTCTCACTTAAGACGCGAAGATTTCAGCAAATATTATAATCTTGTAAATGTCATCCAGCCTTAGATTTTTAATCTATTTTAGGAACACTTGTCTATACTAATATTATAAAGAGGAAAGCTTTGATTTTTTGTTTGTTTGAAATGAGTAGGCTACGAAACTACTTGACCGATTTCAAAAATTCTTTCACCTTTAGAATGCTACATTACCCTTGAGTGATATACGCTTTGTTTCATCAAAATCGGTGCAGTAGAAGCCAAGTTACGTAGGCGAAGCTGCGTGAAACTGCTAGTATTATATAATTATCTTCTAGCTTAGCGCTTGACATGTAATTTGCAGTACATCACGGAACTATCCCGACATTGTTTGGTTATCCCTAGCTTTGCAATAATGGTTGGTCAGTGGTGATCATCTTAGCATTCCGTTACCGCTTCTCTATTATGTCGTTGTCATAATGAGGTATAAATATAATTTATTATTTACTAGACTCTCTTAAATCATATAAGAATTTTAAATGCATTTTATTTTTAAAGCATGTTCACGCCCATAGGCAGAGGCACAACCAGAGCACCCACAACTAGCCGAAGACACTAAGTCCCACAATGTGATAAGATCGCCAACCGGGCACATTTCCAATTCCATTTCCAATTCCGAGCAACATTTTTTTATTAGAAAATAGGATAAAACCCAATTTTCTTTTTGTTGCCCGACCCGGGATTCAAACCTGGAAATCATGTTGTCAAGTCCAACAAATAAACCGCTAGACCACAGAGGCGACTTAATTTTAATCTTCTTTTAAAGGAAAAAAAAACTGAAATACTAAAACACGTTTGTTAGTAACGAGATTCAGCTTTGGGCTATAGTTTCAATATGTTTCAGGGAATGTCCTAAATAATCAAATGGCATTATAGTGAAGCATAACCCTAATAAATTATGTGGGTGATGGGTTTGAGCCCGGGTAAGGCGATAAAAAAATGTGATTTTTTAATTTTTTTATTAAAATCAGCGTTGCCCTATGTGTATACATATGTTTGCGGTTGGCGATTGGCTTGCTTGTGGGACTTAGCATTTCCGGCTAGTCGTGGGTGCCCTGTGCATCTCTGCCTGCTCTTCGGAAATTTGGGCGTTAAGATACTTTTGCTTACTTTTTTAAGAAGTTCCGTTTAATCTCTTATACATTGCGATTAATCTTAAAGACTAATGAGTTATTTCATTTTACTCAATCTATTAAGTTACAAATTAAGCAATTAATAATCTATTTAAAAATAATTGTAATTTTTTAAAGTTCACAAGTTATGTTCGACATATTAATAATGAAATCAATAATTTCTAAATTGTGTTACATAATTGAATTTATAATGAGTACTGAGTAGATTAAAATATTGATACATATGTACACGCATGAAATTATATTATTGCACGACATGAAAATGGTGAAATGGCATTTTTGTAACTTCTCAATGTAACCAATGTAAACTCTGTTTCCCGCAGCAAATAGTTATGATAATGATAATGATAATGATAACGATAACGATTGCGATAATGACAACGACAACGACCACGAAAACGACTACGGCAACGATAACGACAATGACAATGACAACGACAACGACATTGGCAACGGCAACGACAAAGACAAGACAACGACAACGACAACGACAACGACAACGACAACGACAACGACAACGACAACGACAACGACAACGACAACGACAACGACAACGACAACGACAACGACAATGACAACGACTACGACTACGACTACGACCACGACCACGACCACGACCACGATTACGATTACGATCACGATCACGATCACGATCATGATCACGATCACGATCACGATCACGGTCACGATCACGATTATGATCATGATCACGATCATGGTCATGGTTACGATTGTGAATATGATTATGATTATGACTATGATTATGATTGTGATTAATTCACTGTTTCTGGGTAACTCCATCCATAGCACAAACATGCTATGATGACATTATCTTTGACATTGATATTTATAAAGGTCTTGACGTCTTTATAGAATTAAAGCAGTGTATATGGCCAATTTGTAGTGTCCATCAGTTAAAAGTGCCCAAAAAACGAACAGTACCAAACCAACCAAACCAAAGTAAACAAATTATATGCTTGATATAATTTGCTTACACCACAGTAAGTATTCCATTGTTGTATATTATATAGATGAATTTATTTTGAGGAAATAATGACGCATGAATATTTTGGAGTCTAGAAGGCTAATAACAGATCCTAAGCTTAGCAGGTATTGATCTTAGCTTAAACAGTAAGATTTGTAGTCACTGGTTAGGTCTGATTAGGTCGCAGTGATTCTGTTTACACGAACTCTTAATAATAATAATTACAATCATAATCATAATCATTATCATAATAATTATCATAATCAATCATGTTTTTATGTTAATTGTACAAACCTAGGAAATAAGAGATATTGAAAATAAATGATAATAATAATGACTGATCCTAAATTTCAATTTGAAACTTGATTTTAAGTGTCAATTAAATTTAATCTTTGAAATCTACAAAAGTCAACCTTAGGCGTGTTGGAACTGGAATGCCAATACTTGCACCCAGAAACCGCTGCACAAGCAAATCTTTGCATTCAGCAAAGATATGAAACGTCTGAGTTTTATTGATGTTCGTATATCTTAAAGTTCCACTTGAATTTGGGTCACGATGTTATTGAGTTCTTGAACTAATCTCTGACATGAATAAGTTTCATTTCGTGACCTTATGGAGTAGTATAACTTTGCAAATTTCAGTGTCAATGTCGTGTTCCAGTTATAGGAATTTAGTAGACAATAGTTAAGAGCAGTAAAACTGCAAAAATCTAAACCAACTATTTCATTAGGTTCCACGTCGCGATTTGATAATTCATTTTCGAAATATTGCAAATGGTTCCGAAATCCCATACAAATGTTATTAACATACTATTAGTAGTTTTTGAGTTACACTTCATTTGGATTCATGTCTGTTTGGAAGAAGTACCTACGGTTAAATGTGCATGTTCTATAGCCTGTTTTTTTAATTTCAGAGACTGAATTGACAAATCTAAATGTCAAGTTTACAAATAATGATACCTGTGTTTTCTTTTTGTAGTGCTGTCCTATCTTACCGATTTTTTCAAAACATAAACTAATGTAGATTTCTGAAAAATGTTAAACCTAATTTTGTTTGATTCTACAACCCTACATTTACTTACCACTTTAAACTGACATAAAAAAGAAAACGCTATTTCTAAGAATCTTTTTTAAGATAGCGTATTTCCGAAATGGTCCCATTGCTACGAAGTCTAGGTCTGGTGATGGAATCTAATGGAAGTCGAGGAAAATAATTAACTTTTGCCGTAATTAGACAAGATTATTTTGTAATCCAACTCGGTTTTTTGCAATTTTCTGAGTTGTACATTATGCTAACTTTTCGTAATTAAATCTATTAATATAATTAAATGAGTCCGTTGTGCCTGTTGTGTGCGAGTTATATATTACCTCCTGTTATTTTATTATATTAGGTTTGGTGATTTTGGTTCATTTGCATTGTCGTTTTACTATATTGCATCATGTTTTAAACAAAAAAAAATAACCCTAGGGGCGGGAAAATTTACAAAAAATGATGTACATATCTTCACGCCAAGTCCCTTACGGGGTAGGCAGAGAGTATCGAGTGCCAGACCTCACGATCCTGACAAACCTGTCTTGCTTCCTTCACATTCATAACCCTTT
>NJDC01000476.1:146634-161034 GCA_002245475.1 Calephelis virginiensis
GCAGAGGTACAAGCAAGGCACCCACGACTAGCCGAAGACACTAAGTCCCACAATGTGATAGGTGGCAAGCCTATCGCCAACCGGGCACATTTCCAATCCCGACCAACATTTTTTTTTAATTAGAAAATCAGAAAAATCCAATTTTCTTTTTGTTGGCCGACCCGGGATTCGAACCTGGGACGTCATGCAATCAAGTCCAACATCCGGACCGCTAGACCACAGAGGCGATAAGAAGTAAGATATTCTATAAATTTTTAAAGAAAGAAAAAATTTCGACCCAGACAGGATTTGAACCTGTAACCTTTCGTCTCATACCTTTATAGAAATCTATCCCAAGCACAGGGCAAGTGCTAAAATAAAAAAGTAAGATTTTTTTTAAATAATATTAATTTTGAGAATGCATATTCTACTAACATTCTAGGAATAGGATTGAATCGTGTATGTTTTGAGAAGAATAAGAGAAATGGCAGGCCTAAACGCGTCTCTTTTGGCCTATCATGGATATGTTTCCTCGGTTCTATAATATGTGATCCCTATTTGGGGCAGTTCGGGTGATTTGATTAGAATCTTTAGAGTTCATAAAAAGTGTATACAAGCCATATTTTGTGTTAATCAATTCCACTTTTTTAATACCTAAAAAATGTACCTTTACCTTGCTTATAATATATTTTGGCTGTATGTGTATTCGTAAAAAAACATCATCATTTGTTTAAACAAATGCTAAAATTTTAGGAAGTTCACATTTTAGAAATAGTGAGAAGTTGCATGTCCCTAGTCAAAAACTTAATATTTATAAAAATAATGTGTACTGTATGTCATTTCGTATATAACAAAATTCCTGATAGTCTTAATCACTGCCTTTAAACAGGTTTCGAAAGAAGCTATCTGACTTGTTGTTAGATAAAGCTTACTATAGTGTAAACGAATTTTTGGAGAAAAATTTAAAAGGTTAATATTTTTCCTAAAACGAATCTCAGAGCAAATAATTCTTAGTTGCCGAGGAGTTTGTTTCGCTGTTTCTTCTCCTGATTGGCTAGGCTTGGAAGCGGTGGTAGCTTATGGTTAAAATAAATAGTTAGGGTTAAACTTAATTATATTTTAAAATGTTGTTCAAATATTAAAACATAATATGTTATAAATCTTAATAATAAATTTGTATAATTTTAAAGATATTTGCACACCACAACGTGGTAGAGTATGTTGGTATTAACAATTATCTTTTGTAACAGCTTTTAACACACATTTTCAGCAAACAAATAAACTTAACTTTTAATTTTCAAATAATTAAACTAGTTATAAATATAAATAATTGGCTTAAAAGTTAAAGTGTATATAATTAAATAATATTTTTTCATTAATATTAGAATATTTGCACAACCAAAATATGGTAGAATATGTTGATATACTTAAATATTTTTAAGTTAAATATTTAAACATTTTTCGTATTAGTTATAAACATGGTCTTATGTAGGAGTAAAATTAATTTGATGTTATAGTCTAAATCACATTGTAATACTAATAATAAAAGGTATAATCTTGGAGAAATTTACTCCATGTATATTAACGACACGATTAATATTGTAACGGAAATAATTTACTTGCTTTAATTTTTACTTTTTCCCGTACTGGTCGGGATCTAGAAGAAACTATCTGCTTATTTACCTAGCAGCTCATAAGAAGCGGGATTGTATCGATAGGATAATTTCCAGCAGAGACCATTGGTGGAAGAGTGGTGGCAACATGGCCGGGTAGTCCAGTAGTAGTAGATCCATCGTCCCACTTATTCCTACCGCCGTAATAATAGTATCATGACCCGGTCTGCAGTTTAGGGTAGCTGCTAGACTTGCATATTACTCTTAACGTATCAGCCATAGCAAAGCGACGCACCTATAATATCTATGGTGTCTTTAGACTCCAGTTGTAACTTACCATAAGAAAAGCTGTGTGCTGTTATGTAAAAGATCAGTGAACAAGCACAAGGCTCTCCTGATGGTAAGAGAACCGTTGCCTATAGACACAATAGATCTCACAGGTGCATATTTGTTATGAGTCCGAATTGCAAAGTCTATTGTACAGATCTTACGGCTAAACTACTATTCAGACCGTGATACGAAAGTATCTTTATGGCGGCAGAAATAGGTAAGGCGGTGGATACCTTCCTGGACAAGTTGATGGACAAAACTCTACCAGCAGTGATGTTTCGGGCTCCTTTACAGAATAGCTCACCTGCCTTCCTAACAGGCAGCTCGTAAAAGGCGAGCATAAGCTCACCGTCGCTAATACCGTCACATCTGTCTAGATGGTAGAGTTTCGCAGCGACTCGCCCGAATAGGTACCATCGCCTTACCTATTCCTGCCGGCCGTAACGTCAGCTTTTTGCTGACGTATTCCAGTGTAATGTAGCCGGTAAAACATACTCTTGCTCGAGGCCTAACATGGCCTCAGGTTGGCAACGCACTATTACCATCGCTGGTGTCTCTAGCCGAAGTGAATTTTTACCATCAGTCAATCCGTTTGGTTGTTTGCCTTCTAATATCATAAAGAAACCAATGTTCTTGTTGCTTATCGTTATCCTCTGTCTTATGCTATAAAAATCTTTATATAGTCAGATCAATCAATAATTAGTTTTAGCTACCACTTTAGATTTGATTACGTTAAAAACATAGTTGTAGTTGTCAAAGAATATTGAAATCATTAAGACAAAGAAAATCTTCCTAACAACTGTTGTAAATTGCTCAAAGACTAAAACTTAATACTCTTTAGCAAGACTTAGTAGGATAAAGATCTGGAAGCTTCATCCGGTCCTTATCATGTTTGACCTTAATTTAAGCGAGTTATTCAGACGAAGAAATTTGTAAGTTACTCGTAAATGTTCTAAGTTGACGCATTTCTTTGTAATGTTTATTATAATAAGTTTTCTTCAATTGAGATTCAGTACATTACGAATATATTTTTACCTCATTATTCAAGGGAGTACATAAAGCATGTCGCTATAAATTATATGCATATGACTCTGTGATGAAGCGGTTCGATGTAGGAATAAACTTCTTTAAATCCCCGGTTTCCATCCCCAGGTCAAGTAAGAAAATAAATGTGTATTTTCCATTTTTTTATAAAAATATCTTTGGATGGAATTAAATACGTGCCCGGTTGGCCTGCCACCTGTCACATTGTGAGACTTTGTCTTCGGCTAATCATGAGTGCCTGGTTGTGCCTACCTATTCGGGGATAGGATAGCATCATACAATATACACTATACATGATGTCATGTTCATCCACGAGGCTCAAACTCGACTCTGATAGGTCAGAGTCGAGTTTGTAGGTCAGGCTTGCTACCTCTCAGGAGATATGGGTTGGAACATACCGAGAAACATCGTGTGTCAAAACATGTTCGACGGGAATCGAACCCCAGCCACGTAGTTGGTTAGTGGCATTAGATCAGTACGGTTGCCTCTCGATCGAGGAGAGGTGGTCGTTTAATTTCGGTACCTGAGAATAACCTTAAATATGTCATTAACTTTGTGTTACAGCCATGGGCTGGGCATCTTAAAAAATAAATTCACCAACTTACACACGTGGCCGAAGGTACCGAACACATACTGCTTATACATTCTCTCTAGCATGACGAACAAATGACTACTGTTCTAATAAAATAAAAAAATGATCACTGTAATTTTTCCCTAGAGATTCATTTATTTTTTATATGTTTAATACATCATTCGTTTATTTATATTTGATACAATTGTTTATTCACAATTTCGATATATTTCTTTTCGTTTGACTAGTTTGTACAGTTTTGAATTTGTAACATAAAATTAGAAAAGAAAGAAAGAAAATATATTTATTTGCGGAATATGCGTGTTGAAGTTGTTACAAAATTATTTAAGCTTTCCAACATATTCTACCACATTGTGGTGTGAAAAATCATAGAAATATCTATTCGCGTGGACCATACAAGTGTTAAATACATGTGGGCGTCGATATTTTTATACAGACATTTTTATATTATATCGGATAAGAATCGCGGTCACACACTGAGAAGATCCGCCAATAAAAACTCATATAATTTCATATACAAACAAAGTCGGGTTTGTTACAACATTTATAACTCGTGATCTGCTGGATCAATTTTCATGGTTTTTGATTCGTTGGATTCGACTTTGCCTCGAATAACAGAATAAGGCGTATTCTGTTATTCGAGGTCCAGGTAGATCCAGCAGATCACGAGTTATAAATGTTGTAACAAACCCGACTTTGTTTTATATGTATAGATTAATTTTATTACTTACATTTTTTTTTTTTTTATTTACATTATATAACACATCACGATAATTCGAATGATGTTTCTTTACGAAATGAAATAATTTTAAATTTTAAACCGACTTAAGAAAAAAGGGTTTTACATTCGACTCTTATGTTTGTGTCCGGTATATATGTTGATTGATTTCTCCATCGTTCCTAAACAGATTTTTACAACATTTTTTTATTTGAAAGAGCTTATTTATGACATATATAGACACACATATATGTATATATATATATAAAGTACGAGTATATATATAGTACGAGCGGAACGAAGTTCGACGGAACAGCTAATAAATGGATATAGAGAAAGACGTCAAACTTATTACAATCATCTTATTCGTAAGGTTACAAAAGTACTTTAAGCAATTTCAAGTTTTTCAAAAGTAAGTTTTTAATGAACATAATATATTATTTCACGTACAAGTCACAAGAGTCAAATGTCATCATATACATAAAGTAAAGCACGCTCTTACGTTAAGAGAGACAAATTACATTTAGCTTGTTTTCGGACCATTTTAATTAAGGACAGTGTGAAGTTAAAGCTATTTTGAAAGCACCGTAAAGGCTTTTTAACCGACAGCAGAAAAGGAGGAGGTTACATTATATTCAACGCGTATATTGTTTGTGTTTGTTCACCAATTTCTCCGTTATTTTCTGCTTTTTTTTCAAAGCTCTCACTAACTTGTTGTTTTTAGGATTTAATTTTGGTACTTTAGCAAATATAAAATATAAAGTTAGTAGGCATAAAGTTGAAAATAAAGCCGGGATTTAACAGTTTTACTTTTTTTAAATAAAGTATTTAAATTATTATAAATTAAAAATTTAAAGATGTGGGTCACAAGAACTTAATTTCCTTTAAAAAGTAAAAAAAAACCGAGTATATTTGTTAGACATTCGATTAATCTCCCCCCTTTCACCCCCCACAACTTTTAAAACAGCTAAACCGATTTCGCATCAAACACGTCTAAGAACACTTGCACATAAATTACCTTTAACACAAAAAAAAAAAATGAAATCACTGCATCCGTTCGGGAGTTATTATGCCACATACAGACAGGCCCCCTATATACCCCCTTATAACACTCCTCTATTTACGTCTTGGGTTAAGAAATTATAAGTTTTTGCGCACTATTTTCATGATCCTTTCGGAATAGTACCAAAGTTCGGACCAAATAGTCCATTTGGTGGAATCGCAAACATGTCTTCAGTAATCAGCCATTAAATACAGGTGCAATAATAACCTCTATGGTGTCCATGCGACATTTGTTCCCACGACAAAATTTTATTCTTGGGTTTTTTAAAACAAGTGATCCTAAAATTTTATTGCTAAGAACGATCTCCGTCACGGCAGCTTCCAAACCTTAAAAAAAAGAAAACACACACACACACACACACACACACACACACACACACATAAACTCTCACACACACGCACACACACACACACATATACACATACACGCATGCGCATAGACAGGTCATAGACCTGTCAAAATTATAACAACCGTCGTTTTCCGTCAGAGCTTAAAAACGTGATTTGTGATGGTTTTGGTGAGTCTCCATTAATTCCCTAATTTTGTTATAACGTCATTGACCGTCATTTTTGCGTACCAGATTTGAGGAATGGTTATTCATAAAATCCATTCCATTCATGACATCTCTTTATTGGCACATTAAACCTATAAATAGTAGAACTCTATCTTAAACAAAACAATAATCTCACAGAGTCTGTTGAAAGTTGTTAACAGTTTATAAATCGTTGTTTACTTTGATATTTGCTTTTGCAACAGAGTATGTATAGCAAACGTCGCTTGATTAATAACAAACTGATTGTTCTTCTGATATTTATAAATAAAACAGTTATTCAAATTCATAAAATATTATAATTCCAATTCAATAAAACTGCAAAATAATATAACTTCGATATTTACTATTGTTATAAAAGTATACGTAAAATTTAGTCTTTTCCTAAATTTCCCAGAGGTACTATAATCAGAACTAAACTTGCTAGAATTACGCTCGTTTAAATACTTTGTTTTAAATCAGGTCACTAATGACAGAAAAATAGATTCGTAACATAAAACTCCCTCTTTATTTAAATCTTTGAAAAATTACTTGATCGTAGAGTCCATAGAGTTTTTTATTTAGTTGCTGATGCGATGTTATCCTATGAGCGCATAAAAATATCAATAAGCGGCCAAATAAACAAACTTCACATTTTTATACCATAAGATGTTGTTATATGCGACTTCGTAATTGTAGAATAGTTGCTTCGGACATCATTTTTAAATTGAGTATGATTTTTAAACAGACAATTCATCCCTATTATTAATTTGTGATTTCACTTTTGAAAAATGGAGCCTAGGTCTGAAATAGAGTCTTTGAGGATATGCGTATAAAATTTTATGAAAATTGGCACAACGTAATAGTCAGAAAGACTATTATGCTTTCAGGGCTATTTATATATATTTCAGTCGCTAATATTTTAGTATGGATTGCGAACATGTACGCGCTCTTTTAAACCATTATAAAAAAACAAAATTCTCAATACGACTAGATATGGTTTTGGATATTTTTATATATGAATATTGCCTCTGTGGTCTAGCGGTCCGACGTTATAACGACTAAAAAAATAGAAAACATATGTTTTCAATTTTCTAATAAAAGATAACGTTGCCCGGGATTGGATATGTGCCCGGTTGGTGCTAGATTTGCCACCTATCACATTGTGGGACTTGGTGCATTCGGCAAGTCGTGGATGCCCTGGTTGTGCCACTGCCTACCTCTTAGGGGATATGGATGTGAAGATACTTTTTACAATCAATATTTTTAGTGTAATGTCTTCTTGTATCGGAGTGATAGATAGTACGTTAGCCTGCATGTCCGCGCGTCTAGCTACGACAACCTATGGAGGATAGTTCGCATTTAATTTCCGTTGGCTCTATGTACGCTGATGTACGCGTACCACACTCAAACCTGTTTGTGGCAGAAATGAAATGTTCAATAAACTACAGCTACGTCATACACCCCCAACTTTGACGAACTACATGCAAAAACATTTAAGTTTAAAAATCTGCGTCATACAAATCAATCATTTTCACACGTTGATCTGGATCCTATGTATGATAGACGAATACTGTTACGCTGCTAGACAAATCTTAATAGGCGAGTTTAGGTTGAATAGATACCAACGTTACTACTGATGATGGAGTGCTGTTCAGAAAATTGACTGAATGGGGATCAACCGTCTTCCTTATACCAGCCGCCATAAATGTTATGTTGCGTTACGGAGGGTAGGGTATCCAGAATACTTGCGTAATTATCCTGTCTCCTTGGACACAAAGCAATAACGCACTTATTTTATGTGAGAGATCAGCGATCAAACACACGGGTATTTGGTAAGAAAAAACCAAGGTCTACAGACACCATAGACGTTATAGGCGCATCGCTGACTAGTGACTATTGACTACTGATCTAGCCCGAAGGTTAGACCAATTGTGCAAGTTTGCCGGCTACCCTATCATGCCGTAACATGACAAAGTTTTAACGTCGTCAGGAATAGGTAAGGCGGTGGATCCCTACCCGGGAAACCCGGTTGCTGCAGAGTGCTGTCACCAGTGTTTTTTTGGTAATTATGGATATTTTAACC
Organism: Calephelis virginiensis; assembly: GCA_002245475.1. Taxonomy (NCBI): domain Eukaryota; kingdom Metazoa; phylum Arthropoda; class Insecta; order Lepidoptera; family Riodinidae; genus Calephelis; species Calephelis virginiensis. Next base: position 154,589 of record NJDC01000476.1, read on the forward strand.
TTTGCTCGCCTCTTATGAGCTGCCTATGATATGTGGTAACTTATAGACAACTGTTTCCTATAGAGAACATACCGACGTGTTATAAGTACGTAGCCATTCTGCAGCAGATTTGTTGGCAATAATGTGTAGGACTTCCTACCCTAAACAACGGAAGGCAAATAATAAAATAAAAAAACATCCAAAATTCTTAGTAGTAAGCATTCCAAATCTGTAGATTCCTAAGGTGGTAATTTTAATATCAACGTCAGTGCTCACCATTGCCGTGATCGTTAATTAAAAAAATGACAGCCAGTAAAATTACACAGAATAATTGTAAACTGACTTAATTCCACATATTTTTTTATCTTTCCCGTTCTAAAAATATGTAATACCTTTGTCTACAATTTGTAAGTTACAAGCATAAATCTTTTAAAGTGCAAAATATTCCAGTCTTCTTAGATAATTTACAAACAACTCTAATATAACTCTTTCGACATTTATATTCAGGATCCGTTTCTGTGAAAGGAACAAATTTTTAAAATTGAATCTAGGAGAAACGAGCCAGTCTGTGATACAACCACTGCTTATACAATCCTCAGCCGTTTCCAACAATAGTATATTTTATGAGGTTTCTTTACTTAGTTTATAGTTTGTTTTGAAAACTTTAACAATGGTTTAGAAATAAAGCAAAATGTTTTGATTTTTTGTTCTTTACAATATCACGCTATTACTACTTTTTTAGTTTATTATGTTATCGTCTGTAGGGGTTTAATAAGTGAGATCCCGGTTTTGATTTACAAATAACAGTTTAGGCAACTCAAAATTTGTTTCTTCCAGTTCTCCAATAAAATAACTTGGTTTCAAAAGATTATGTTTGAGCTCCATTAGCAACATGTAGGCTAATAGTCACATTACAATAAGCAATTTTACAGTAATCTTTCTTAACATAATTAATAAATTTACTAACCATATAATAAATTAAAAAAACGTATTTAAATATAGTTGTGAGGTAAGGTTATTATAAAATTTCAGAATATTATTTTAGCGTATATAAATAACAGGTAGTATGTAATCTTTTTTATTCTTTATTTTATTTAAATCTTTTCTATTTTCACTTTTTAGTTTTGAAATTTGTTTTAATTAACGTAGCTATTTTTATTTAATACTTTTTAGTTTATTGCTAATATCATTTAATTTAATAAAAATAAACATCGGGATATGTGAAAGTAGATAAAAAATCTTAAAATAAAAACTAATGGGCCTATCTGAATAAAATTTTAAGGGACCAATTCAAAACCGCATCAAACAAATAAAGAATTACGTAAATTGGTTCAGAAAACCCGGAGAAATCGTTGTATATACATAACAAAAAATATACCGGCCGAAGTTAGAACCTCCTCGCTTTTTTTGACTTGGTTAAAAAGACAAGGCCGCTGAGTTTCTTTCGCCGGATCTTATCAGTAAGTGTCCGAATTCCGATCCGGTAGTAGATTTTAGAATTATGTAGATGCGTCACAAGAATCTTTGTATAGAGTTACGTGATATTTAATTTGAATTGACAAGTACCTTTCCGAGGTAACTTGAGGTTTTTTTTTATTTTCTAATCAAGCAATTTCCGGATTGATGTGTCCATGTGGCGATAGGTCTGCCATCTATTGTTGTGGGAATAAATATATTCAAATAATCGTAAACGCTCTTATACCTCTACCTAATTCTGCCGAGGTATGAGCATGAAATTACTTATTTTAGTTGTTTACTGTTACGCATTTTTGGTTCATTATGTCACTAATACCGTAACTAAGATATGTCTATTTTAAAATTGATGAAACTTTATTCAAACGATAAGTTGCTAGTTATAAAATTAAAACAGTTACCAGTCGATCCGGGCTCCTTTGACAAGTATAAGTCATTTGATTCTCTAACCAGCAACAATTCATTTTTAAAATAAAATTCACCACTTAGCCACTAACACCGCGATCAAGAGTAGGAAATAGAGTTTTGTGATGTTTTGTCTGGATTGCTACAATTAGATTATATACACCTGTGTTGTATGGATATAACGTCAGTGTTTGTCACTATTGTTTCCCGGTCTGAAGGGGAAATTGATATATCCGCACTAACAACGTAATATATTGATTTTACTTCAAAGTAAGCAACTAAATACCTGTTTAATGATACATCTGGGGTCAATTCTTTTTGCTTGCTTAGCAAAGCTTAAATTTAAATGCTTAGGTAAAATCCATCATGGATAACAATACCACTCCAACTCTAGTTCAAACAGAATATCACATTCAGACTGGATTTCGACGTCGTATTTAAACGCGATTAACGTAAAAACGCGTTTAGTCAATTGTCAAGAGTATCGATCATGTTAATGTTATTGTCAACTAGCAGTTTCATGCAGCTTCGCCTGCGTAATGTGAGTTCTACTGCAGCAATATTGATGAAACAAAGCCTATGTCACTCAGAGATAATGTAACATTGTAAAGGTGAAAGAACTTTTGAAATCGGTCTAATAGTTTCAGAACACATTAATTTTAAACAAACAAACAAACAAAAAAGCAAACCTTTTATTAGATTAGCCTGTTTTAAATGGTAAATAGATAGATCAACTATTACGAACCAAATTCAAGTTGGAAGTAAAACAGGACATGAAATAGCACCAAAGGTAATGTCATTGCATTCTCTAATTAGGCTCTGGACAGAGTGTCGGCGGGCGGTGTTTGTTCACATTCACAAATTGATATTCAACAATGCATCGTGCGTACACTAGACCGACATTGAAATTTATATCCATCTCCGTTTGAATTCAGCTGAATATACTAGTTTATTGTAACCCCCTGTAAATACTGGTTATATAGGGTGTTCTAATAGCAAGTGCGCTCAGCACTGGAGTTTTATCCTTTATATCGTGTAATTGTTTGGTCTGGGCTTTGTCCACAATATCTATCTTATAACTATTAAGATGAAAATCGATATCGTAGTCTTATAAGATGAGTACATAAATAACCAAAAAGGTTAAGGTGAAGCTATAAACAGCTACTAAGAGTTTCTATAAAAAAAAAATAAAGTACTTATTTTTCCCATTGTGCCTTCATTTTTTCCCGCCTCTTCATAAGAACCTTCTCCTGACAATAACTTATACAACAAAAATAATTAGCAGACTTGGTCCATCCATTCAGGTATAATGCGACAATCATGCAAAATGGGTATTTGGCTTTAGTTATACAGATTTATGAACATAATTCTAAGTTTAGAAAGGATAACATTTATAAAAAACATCTACCGCATTTAAGACAGTACTACACTGCAAGCCGTTCTTTATTGCGGTGGTGCAGAGTTAATCTTTGTTCTAAAAATTTTCGATTTGTATATAAAAGCTGGACGAGCTAACACAGTATGAAACATGACAATGGCGAGAGCTTCCACTTTGGCGGCAGGAATGGGTTAGGTATTGGCAAATTACAATAATATATTCGATTAAAACGTTTGACCAATAATAAATCAAATTCAAGTTGGGCGTGAAATAGCAACAAAAGTAATATGATGGCATCCTCTAATTAGGTTCATTTTTATTAGAAAAAGATTGATAATAGACAGCTAGTTTTGGACATTTCTTATTAAGGATATTGTTAACGTGCATTAAGTGTCACAATGCTTAGAGTTTCAAGTAGGTAAGTATATTTACTTACTTATAAAGCAGGTAAATAAAGTAATCAATTCGACTATTACAGACTAAATTCAAGTTGGATGTAAAACAGGACATGCAATAGCACCAAAGGTTATTGCATCCTCTAATTAGGCTCTGCGCAGAGTGTCGGCGGGCGGTGTTTGTTCACATTCACAAATTGATGTTCAACAATGCATCGTGCGTGCACTAGACCCACATTGAAATTTATGTTCCCTCTTTTTGAATTTAGCTGAATATCCTAGTTTATTGTAACACCCTGTATATACTGGTTATATAGGCTGTAGTAATACAAAGTGCGCTCAGTACTGGAGCTTATCCTTTGTATCGAGTAATTGTTTGGTCTGGGCTTTGTCTACAACATCTATCTTATAACTATTTAGATGACAATCGATATAATATCGCCACAATTTGAGTACATAAATAATCAAAACAGTAAAAGAAGGGTCAGATTTAATTAAAAAAAAAAAGTATCTTCACGCCCATATCCCTGAAGAGGTAGGCAGAGGCACAACCAGGGCACCCACGACTAGCTGAAGATACTAAGTCCCACAATGTGATAGGTGGCAAGCCTATCGCCAACCGGGCACATTTCCAATCCCGACCAACATTTTTTTTAATCTGAAAATTGGAAAAATCCAATTCTTTTTGTTGGCCGACCCGGGATTCGAACCCGGGGCCTCGTGCAGTCAAGTCCAACACCCGGACCGCTAGACCACAGAGGCGATCATTTTAATACCAATTCATTTTAATACCAATTACAATTTCAAATCCGTAATATCTTTTGAATGAATTGTCCGATTGGAATAAAACAAAAAGTAATTTATAGCTATTGAAACAATCTTGCTTAATAAATAGTTTGTTTGGATAAGGATTAGTATTTGACGATAATATTATCAATAAAAATGTTTGGTTTGTACTATCGTAGGCATTTTTGTAGGCATTATTGAGTGCTACAACTTTTCTATAGAAGTGAACCATACATTTCTAACCATTTAGGCAGCGTTCGCGAGAATCGTTAACGTACAGCAGTTTTTTCGTCGACTTACTCCACAATTTTCACTACCACGAAAAATCCTATCTATTTTCCGTGATAAAGTATAGCTTATACGGATTTGGAAGAATTCCTCTAAGTAATGGTAAAAGAAATTTTGAAATCGGTCCAGTAGTTTTTGAGCCTATTCAATACAAACATACAAAAATACAAAGGTTTCTTCTTTATAATATTAGTATAGAAGTATAGATATAGATAAAAGTGATTATGTGTTACATTCGCATAGTATTAAAACCCCTTGAATTCAAGCTTTTCAGTCAGTAAAATCTTTATTGGTGACAGTTTTTCTTTCCATCAGGAGAACCAACAGCTAGTTCTCTAGCATTAGCTTACAGCTCGCATTTTGTCATCTACGACATAAAAATTAAAGCATACTATATCTGACGGAATTAAATATAAAATTTTCAAAGTTTGGAGTTAAAATCCCTGTTTCTAAGCTGTAACAAGTTTCTTATACTCGACCTCGTTAGTTCATTTCCTGAAAGCATTTAGCTTAAGCACTGGACCTGCGAATGTACCAAATTAAACTGTGTTTCATAAAATGTTTCGTTTTAAGTAGGTGTTAAATAAATCTTACATCTATTCAAGTCGTTGTTCTTTAAAACATATATACAATTGAAAAAGACGGTTTTGTAATGAACTCCTTCACAATTGGTTGATTTTATAATCGTCGAAGCGAGAATGCCTCACAATAAAAAAGTGTTCAGGATTAAGTCGAAAGAAGTTTTCTTATTAGTTTTCGCCTCTGTGGTCTAGCGGTTCAGGTGTTGGACTTGAGTGCATGAGGTCTCGGGTTCGTTTCCCGGGTCGGGCAACAAAAAGAAAAAAAATGGATTTGCCAATTTTCTAATAAAAAAAATATTGCTCGGGATTGGATATGTGCCCGATTGGTGATAGGCTTGCCACCTTTCACAATGTGGACTTAGTATCTTCGGCTAGTCGTAGGTACCCTGGTTGCACATCTGCCTACCTCTTCGGGGATATAGGCGTGAAGATACTTTTAAGTTTTCTTATTTTTTTTATGGTAAGTTTACCGGCTACCTTACCCTCCGGAACACGTCAACGGCAAGCATTGGACGTTATGGCGGCAGGAACAGGTAAGTTGGTGGTACCAATCCGGGCAAGTCGCTGCAAAACTCTACCACCTAGTAGGATGTCACGGTGCTAGTGACGTTAAGCCTATGCTCGCCTTTTATGAACTGCCTGGCAGAAAGGCAGACAGTCTATTCTGCAAAGGAGCTCAGACCAACACGGGAAAATGAGATAAATCTTCAGTAATATTTGAATTGCACATACACATTTTTGTAAATGTAGTTTTAGCTCATGCCACTCATGGAGCACCAACTTTTGAGAGGGTGTCAATTTTGTTTTTTTTTTAATCCCGTCGCAAAACGAAGTTTGATAAAGTTGTTCACGTGTGTGAATGTGGCATCGTAACTTTTCAGCGGATGGACGGATTTTGATGCGGTTTTTCATTTGAAAGCTGAAAAAAATATTTTCGAGATGGTTCGTAGTAGTCGTTTATGAAGTTATGTTCAGGAATTTAAGATCATCAGCTCATTTGCCGCTCATCTGTATTAATCGGAAAAGGATATTAAGACATACTGTTGGTATTTACATCGCTTTTGGATACATAAAAGCTCCATGTAACGTACTTGTAGTGGACCCCCGCTGGCTGCGAAGGACCACTAAAGATGTAGCAATCCTTACAAGGACCAAAGATGT
>NJDC01000476.1:169279-213700 GCA_002245475.1 Calephelis virginiensis
GTGTACAGCAGAATAACAAACGTCATTAGACAGCTCTAAATCTAATTTTAGGTTAGTTTAGACTAGTTTGTACCAAGGGAATCGGCACCATTATATAAATATACGATAAGACCCATGCGTCTTATAACACTATTATTTAATTAAACTAAATTTAATGTTTCTAACATTAAAATTATGATGTTGGAAATAAGAAAAATAGAAAAACTTGAAGAAATGAATATTCGAAGGTCTTCTATCTACATAATATTATATAAGTATACAATAAGACCCATGTGTCTTATAACACAGCACTTAAAGCTAGATGAACTGAAAATTTAAGTATCAAATGAATATGAAAGCGTACTGGTATGTACTAATAAGTAAAAAGTAATAGCCTACTAATAAGTAATGGTGACAGGCTATTTATAGACTAATTTAGAGCTGATGATTAGCTACTTATTATACGCTTCTTATTAAAACTTGTAAAACATTCTTAGTGGACACAAATAAAATAAAAAGGCGATTTAGAAAAAAAACGGATTGATTTAAAAGCTAAAGTAGCAGATCAATCTTTTAGGTAACTTATTATACGTATTTATAAAAATACAACCTTTGACCTTAAGCACAAAAATCAATATTAGATTATATTTGAGAAAATATGTTAGGAAATAATTGACTTCGATTGTGATGGCTTCCTACTTTATAAGTTATAAAACAACTGGTCTATCCGCTAATAGGCATCATGGTAAAGTTTGTACCCAACCACGAAAGTTTCGCAAAGCCACGTACTAAACTGGGGAAAGATTTCCAAACTATCGAGAACTTACGGTAATCCCTTTAAGTTCATTGTTACCGACATTCTTTTGTTTAGATACAAATATTTTTTATGATGGACTACATTCATCGGTTACTTTTTTAACGTAAGCTAAAAAAATATAGAATGCTAGCTGCTACCTGCGGCTTCGCCCGCGTTTTCACAGAAACCCGGTGTGCGATCGGGATTAAAAATAGCCTATGTGTTAATCCAGGTCACAATCTATCTGTCTTCCAAATTTCAGACAAATCCGTTCAGCCATTCGAGCGTGAAAGAGTAACAAACATCCATACATCCATACTTACAAATTTTCGCATTTATAATATTAATAGGACTAAGCCCCAGTTTCCGAAACGCCAATCCATTTTAATCTACAATTTATCTTTTTGTAACAGATATTTAACTTGAGTTTGATTTGGACTTCTAAATTTCTTTTTGGAAACTGAGAGTGTGTGTTTACCCGCAACTTCGTCAACGTAGATTAGTTAAGTTGATTTTGCTAAACGTGAAAACGTAATAGACGAACGGATAAACAGATGCTAGAATTACTATATTACTGAGTACATACTTATTTAAACCTTTCTGGAAATTCTACACTTAAGGGAGTGAAATAGGGGTCAAAAGTTTGTATGAAAGTTCTTGTTAATGGGCTATTAGTTAAAAATAAATAAAAACGTTTCAAAAAGGAATAAAATATCCATACTGTTTTTTATTCAACTCCAGTTCAATAAATATATTAACTGCCACGTTAGCAATGGCCCGGGTAACAGCTAGTTAACATCTATGGCACCTTTATGTGACGATTATGCCAAGACATAAGTTTTTTTTTAAGATATTGGAATGCAAACAAGCAGATAGATTTTCTGGTGGTAAGAAATTCATGCCACCTAGAGACAACAAAGGTAATTGTGCGTTGCCGACCTGAATCCAAGATGTTAGACCTCGCGCAAAATTAAGTTTATTACCTTACCCTTCAAACCGGAACACTTCAACGGCAACGGCTGAGGTTATGGCAGCAGGAATAAGTAAGACAGTGGTACCCATCCGGGCGAGTCGCTGCAAAATTCTACCACCTAGTGAGATAACACGGTGGTAGTGACAGTAAGCATATGCTCGCCTTTTACGTGCTGACTGGTACAGGCAGGCAGATGGTCTATTCTGCAAAAGAGCCCGGAGCAAAATGGTGAAAAGATTTTTCATCTCATAAAAAAACAAGACGAATATTCATCAAATAATCAAGGCGATAGAAAATTAATTAGCCTACCTCTGATTGATCATAAAAATGTTAAATAAAAATAACAAAGGCGATTAGGTACGACAAGAATAAGTGGGTCTTCATCCTTTCAATCACGCAAGAAATTGGAGGTTTTCTCTTATCCCTGATATTACAAAGAAAAATAAATGTTAAGAAATAAAACCAGTACAATGGAAAGGAATGAGATTTTTGCTTTTATTGTGGTGTAATAAAAATCGATATGCGAGTACATTTTGTTATTTTATTATCACAATAAGTAACAATAAGTTATCCTAAGAAAGGCCAATATATTTCTATTATGTTGCTATAGACGTTGTTGTGGTTACTGTATTGTATTTTATTATTTAGTAAATTCACAAAGAACAATATTCTAGTTTGAAGAACCTATAAAATTGAAATAAATACAAGTATAAATAATATAAATATCACGTTAGTTACTTTTTATTTCGGGTTTTTTAGCGCGTGGAGTTAAACGAGGGGTGCTATAAGTTTGACTTGTCTCTGTGTATGGGAGTGTGTGTCTGTTTGTGGTATAGCCATTAAATCGTAAAATAACTGCATCGCAATCCGTCTATTCATTATAGGGATGGAAGGATTTCGAAGTGTTTTTTGAAGTGACAACTTCTTTAGCGGCGTTGCGCACTTTATTTGGAATGGGTAAGAACTTCTACTCTCGCGTCCGGACACGTGACCAGAGCCCTTACCGCGAGTTTAGGGCTTGTCAAGTTTACTATACTCACTGCCGTCTCTGAAAACTATTTGTATGAAAACTTCGAACAGCGCCTCTATTGGTAACTAAAAGAATCAAACTTTTGAACCAAAGTGTCATAGATTTCGACACGTATTTTACCGAACGTTATTTATAGCAACTCATGGTAAAGGCTCTGATCGAAAATTCGTAAGACGGATGGAGAGTAAACAGCCGGCGCGGCGTGGAGAGGAAGTATCCCCCTTTCTTTCTGCGGCGCGACGAAAATGTATGCCTGCGCCTGCCGTTTCGTTTACACGGCGCGAGGCTCTTGCGCGAATGTTCGTGTTGTCATGTTTGTGTACGATAGCGCAATTAATGAATATTGTATTCTACCACATAAATGAAAGTACTTTCATACTAATAATAAAAACAATTAGTGCTAATTTTTTCCCTAACCATTCCAAAATATCAAAAATGCACAACATAAATATTCAAATTTTCACTTCTGCCGGCACTCCCGGAGTATAACCCGTAGTTTTTTTTTGTTTTTTTTAAAACGGACGTGACCGAGATGCTTCTTAGCTATATTTTAAGGAGATCTGTCCAGGCGTTCAAAGTCATCAACACACTTGTAGGTTATTAACAACGGAGCGGATATTAGATGCATTATAGGAATTTGTTTCACTTTTAAACATATGTGAGACCTAGAATTTAAAATACTAACGCATGCTGATACAACTTAGGTGGTCTGATGATGCAGCGCGAAGATAGGTGAACTGGCAAACCCATCAAATGTTGACTTGTTAGATTCGTCTTAACTACACCTGATCATATTTTCTGATAGTGAAGACTTCATGACAAGCACCTCATAATCGAACTGGAAGATGGCTGAAGGATTATAGTTTAAATTAAATGTATTATATGGTTTGTGCAGTTTATCTAAAGCATATCAAATTGAGAGATGTTGTACGTTAGATGTATGTGTGTTTGTATGTGATATCATAACTTTTGTAGCGATGGACTGAATTCAATGCGTTTTTTTTTTGTTTGAAAATTGACGTGATCTACATTACATTACGGGTTTGTCGGTGGTTCAATGATTTTTTTTTAATTTTAGGACTATTCATGTTATTTTTACTGTCGTAGATAGTCCTAAATGTTGTAAGAAAATTAAAAAGTTTTACTTCTATTTTTTTTAATAGCACAGGTAAACAAACAACCAGCCTGTTTTTAGAAGGCTGCATTACGTACAATGTTAATCGTTTCTTTCCTAATTTGTTAATCGATTTAATTTTTTGTTTCAGCACATCTCCTAGGAGGTCAGGTTGATACCGAGTCAGAATCGGAAAATTGAATTCTAGTAAAATTCCGGAAACTCATTTTTTTGTATTCAAATAATATATGGAAACGGATTTCCTGAAGGCAAAAATACGCGTAACACTGTATATAACTTACGAACGGCTTAACCGATTAGGCTGAAAATTTGTGGAGAGGTAGCTTAGAGCCTTGAAAAGGACATGGGATACTTTATCCAGTTCGATTGTGGAAAGTGGGAAAAATGACTTAATTTTTCCCATACAAACTGAACGGGTGGAACGAAATTTGCGGAAACGGTTAGTAATTTCTAAATCTAAGACCGGGATATTTAATTTTGTGTAAGAAAGCTAGGTGAAGTAAAAACCGCGAGGTTGGCAGCACGTTAGTCATTTTCAAATTTTGTGAGATTAATCTTCTCGGACACCCGAGTCTTTGAACACTTATCCGAGACAGTGGTAGCACTGACGGTATAGTATCAAGAATGGTAGCGTTCCTAGTAATCCGTAATAGTAAGCATCACAAAACCCACTACCTATCCTACCTACTAATTAAAAACCTATCTAATAAGAAATCGTGCTATTTTGGATCAGTTTCCAGGAAATAGCTGTTATGTTTCAATAATTAACAAAAACATCTTAGCAACATACATGTAGAAGGTCCATATCCCCGAATAGGTAGGCTGTGGCACAACCAGCCGTAGATAATAAATCCCACAATGTGAAAGATGGCAAGCCAGTAACCACCGGGTACATATCCAATCCCGGACAGCGTCATTTTTATTAGAAAATTGGAAATACCCCTTTTTTTATATGTTGCTTGACTCGATGAGTGAGCTCGGACCCTTTAGAAATTACCGACGCTGGATCGCTAGATTACAGAGACGAGGATTTAGGTTAGTCACGTTAGTAGTGATATCTAACCGATGCTTGCTTTTTACGAGTTGCTCGTCATAAAAGCAGATGTCCTCTATTCTTTTAAATTACCAGGTAATTAGGGGGCTAAGAAGTTCTAAATTTGAAGCTTAAGCAGAAAAGTAATACAAACGTTCTTATTATCACAAATAATTGCCGTCTTAAAAAGAGAAATTACCAACGAAATATAATTGCCGAAACTCCCTACACGCATTTCTCGTTAGGTTTTAATTAGGTAAATAGTAAAATAGAGCTGTACGAAATTAAGGCAAGTTCATAATGAATATTTATAGCTTTAATACTCTCCAGCTGGGCAACTCCGTGCGGGGTTAGCGGCGAATAACAATCGCCGCTGCATACAGAAATTGCTTCTATTATTGACGTTTTTATGACTTGGCTCTTTACGAGTTAACAGATTAAATAACAGGAGAAACTATCCCTTAAACGGCACCTTAATACGTAAAATATAAATACATCAAAACTACTGAGTTTTACAAAAAAAATGTGCCTCGCTTTTATTTGTAAAGGTTATTTCTAGCAGCAGACTAGAAAAGTATTACTTGAGACGTATGAAATAAGTCAAAATACGATAAGACATTTTTGGAGTCCATCATTATATTAGCATCTCTATTTCTCATTTTATAGTCATGAATCTTAAGTGCGTATGCCAAAAATCAACTCAATAATTGGTGCATAGCTGATTTGAAAATAAAACAAATGTTTTGCTTGCAAACAATAATTATATTTTTTTAATATAATTAAAATCAAACTGCAAAATTCCGTCTCCGATTTCATTTTCCCGTCATATACTTACACACAAAATAAGCATTATATTTAACATAAATTAGTAGTTTACAATAGATAAGGTCACTTAAATGTTTTTACATTCTTTTTTTTTATGTACCTTTTAATAAATACAAAAAATTGAATATTAAAATAAATGTAACTAAATAATTAAGTTTTATTACTATTATAATATTTTTACACACTATGTGTTGAATGCTTAAATGTTTTGTAACAAGTTTTTAACACACATGTTCCGCAATAAATTATATGTTTTTTTTTAAATTCAAAATCTATTTGTTGCATTTAAATTTATATGGAGCTTATTATGAATCTTTTCCTTACCAACGCAGTCATTTCCTTATTGGAAGAAAACGAAAGTTCTTTGCCATTTTAAATCTAGCTGGCCAGTAAAATCGCACATTAGACCTAACAACCCAACCGCAGAGCAGCGCCGTACCTATTATATTCACAGTGTCTTTAGGCCACGGAAGTCTCTTACCAGCGGGAGATGTTTAATCTTATAAAAATAGGCAGATATAAATAGCTCAGGGCTCAATTTGTTAGATCAAAGCATCGTGGTGTTATTTTTAATGTTGTAATAATATAATATGTTTAAAAGTTAAAACAGGCCACTTGCAATAAAAAAACAAAAACAAAATTTAAAAATGGCATTGTTTAAGGACATATTACCTTTAAATTTTTGAGAATGTCATTTGTTTTTTTGAATTTGGCGGGGTTCAGATGGTTGTGTGTCGCTAGTATAATGGTATTAAATCATGCAAATTTTCGCTCAATTATTTTTTACTATCACTGCGGCTTAAATCAACAATAATGTTGCCAGAGACTTCAACTGGCACTTGGTGGTGAAGCACGATGGATGGATGTCTTAGCTCTACATATTCGAATTTCGGAGAATTTAAGGCATGGAGGAGATCAACTCATGACGATAAATAAGAATGTCGGCCGCCGACTGCGGTCTAATCGTGACTGACAAAAAAATTACTCGACAGCAAATTTGTACTGAGTTAGACATTGGAATGAGTTGAGTGCAAAACATTTTGCTCAGTACCTGAAGGTTACAGGGAAATACTAAAAACGACCACGTGTAGAGTAGTAACGAAATACTATAGACAAATTTAATGGAAGAGAATCATTGGCTGTCTACAATGTAAAAGCTGGGTGTATTGTTTTGAACCGAAAAGAAAAATCTAACTAACAGAAAAATCTTCCTTTTGGAACAGTTGCCAACAAAACTTAAGAAAAGTCGAAACACTGGCAAAAATAGTTGCATCTTTCTTAAGGAAAACTGGAAAGTAATAGAACAGTCACTACAGGTTGGTATGTAAACCGTTGCTTGGCCAATGTCATACGAAATCGCAAAAAGCGTCTTCGCGGTCATGACAATGCGTATGCACATTCAGCTAAGATAACAAATGCGTATTTGAAAGCTTCTAATGTGGAGTTGATAGCGCATAGCGACTTCCTTTCGTTCATAAAAATATACTAATACGTGATGCCAAAAATTTGGACTCCTTTTTATGAAAACTGCGTGGACGCAGGAGCATAAAATTTAGCACACTTATATTTTATGCGTAGGAGAAGTGCAGAACGCTAATATTTTTCACTAATAATGCTTATAAAGTACATTAAATTAATAAATAAAACATTATCCACACTACCATGCATTTGACACACACAAACAAATATATTGATGATAACGATAAAAGATCACAGATGGCGCACTAAAAAGTTTGGAAACAAAGTAGAGATGGCGATCTTATCAACAAGATATTAAAATTTATTATGATCGAATTTCGACCAACGGGCGACGACTAGTAATTATAAATCATAAATGGTTTACGATTTTCAAGACTTATTCAAGACAAATTAATAATAAACATTTTATCTAGTCTTCATTTTTTTATGATATTGGAAGGTAAACAAGCACACGTGTTTTCTTGGTGGTAAGAAATTCACGCTGCCTAGAGACACCAAAGGTGGTATTGGTGCGTTGCCAACTTGAGGCCAGGATGTTAGGCCTCGAGCAAGAGTAAGTTTACCGGCTACCTTAGACTCCGAACGGGAACACGTCACGACGTTGTGGCGGCAGGAATAGCGAAGGCGGTGGTACAGACGGATTTCACTTCTTACCATCATGAAATCCGTCTGCTTGTATTAAAATGAAAAAAAAATATTATGTATGCACATTCAACCAAACATTAGTGATGCCAAAGACCATGCAACGTATAAAGGACCCTGAGAGATCAGGACAGTGATTTTCTACGCTTAAATGAATTAAAAGAAATAAGACCATTCGCTACAATAAGTGATTGTTATAAGCAGACATCCAGACGGACGGTTAAAATTACACAACATTAAACGTCAAAGACTAAATGGTGCGTAGCCACTGCTTGTCTGTTGCAATGGTAACTCTACATGTCCAAATTTAAACAGAATATTGGCAAGTTCTAACGTTTTATTGTTTAAACTGTGGTCTAGTGGTCCGGTATTGACGTTGACTAGATGAGGTCTCAGGTACTGGGGTAGCGCAACTCAAATTGTGTTTTTTTACTATCTAATAACAAACAAAAAATATATAATAACGTGAAGACACTTTATTTACAATTATTATGTATGAGTGAATACATAATATTCTGTCTTTTCTCTTATCCCTCTGGTGAACAAGGTTTCCAGTAAATCTACGTATTGTACCTTAACAGCCCAATTTCAAGTTAGGATAGAGCGTCGTTACCGTTTTGGTGTAATACGACGAGAATTTCTTATCAAGAAGAAAGCTTCTATTTGTCGTTAAATCTTAAAAAAAAACATCTCAAAGCCACAGTTTTGAACATTAGTCTCTAAAGTTGCTCTCTGTTGTCATGTGTAGCAAACATCAACAGAAAAAGTATCACCACTGTGATAGTTAATGAAAGGACATTATGTATTGCGAAATTGTTTCGAGTGACAATTTTATTCTGTTCCATTTTAACTTACTTTGATAAAAAGAGGTTATGTGTTCAACTCCTATTTTTATCTATTTATAATTGATTATTGTATCAATTAATTATTGTTTAATCAATTTGTCTGTAATTTCGTGAAGATGAGCGTTCTTCTGAGGTTGTTCCATTGCCCATAAGTCTCGATCTGATGTAGATATCGTAGGGAAATTGAGGAAATTACTTAATCTTTGTATACTTGGATGACGTAATATTTAAATCAAAGTGAGTGTTTTAGTTTTGCTGAGCCTAAAATATTTAGATTTTTTTATTAAACAAATATCCTGATGGTAAATAAATATGCTGTATGTGGAGATTAAAGGTGACAATGATGCGTTTCCAACAAGAGAAGGATATAAAATTGCTTAAGATAGTATACCTTGAAAAACGCAACACGATAGTGGCGAGCTCTTAAGTTATAGGCGTATAGGCGTAGATTCACTATGGCAGCTTTGTGAAGAACCATCTCGATCATGTCAACTTTCAATGAAAACATACACACACAGACACGTTAAACTTGTGACACATATCTATATCCGTTGGGGTTTAATAATAGAAAAAATAAATGTTCAATTACCTTCGACAAAATTTACAAACAATGCAGCTAGGAACCAACTCAATCACCTTCGCTTACAAATAAAACAAAAACGCTTTGAATCGGTCCATCCGTTCAACACTTATAATGCCTCTAATAGATAGACACACACACTCACAGACACGTCAAACTTATAACGTCTTTTACGTACGAGGTCAAAAATGAAAACAATAGGCGTAAATATATCATAAACTATTAAATAAAATATATTGTTGCACTTGCTGGCACCCATGGATGATAAAAAGTATAAATTTACTGGAGACTGTCCCTGCTAACGGTAATGATGTGGACACATGTAACGTACCAACACGATACTGCTTTGTTTGACCGCCAGAGTAATCGCAACTACTATTAAACCTTTAGATATTGCGGGCAACACAATTTTGTGGAATAGGTTCGCAAAAATCCGCTTGTAAATTTGAAAATGTGGTTTGACCCAAAAAGATCAATTTGTGCCGAGTATTATAACGTTAGGGGATAGCTTTGAATTAATATAGCTTCGTTTTCTACCAGTAAATACAAAGGTGGTAATTCTGTTGACATAAACTAAAATTTACTTTCCTGATTCTGTTGAATATTCCAAAATGATTAAAAACACAGAAACTATTAAAGCTTCAGCTCGCAGAATTAAATTATCTTAAATTTTCAATACAAATAAATATTTCTGAATAAATAACGCAAGTTGATCTAAATTCTAAGCCCTAAAGCAAGAAAATTATTATTTGCTATCTTAATCAACGATACTAAGTATAGAAATATCTATAAAAATATAACTAGATCCCTTACGCCAATGCGTAACGTGTAAACTGTTATTTTACTCGTTTTTTGTTTTCTGTTGTCTATTTTCTTAACATATTTCATCTCCTTTCAGAGAAAGTAACTAAAACTAGAAACTAGTAAAAAAAGTTTAGTGCTGTCATATTGGTTTATACGCGACATTTCTTTTAGATATTAAATATTTAAAAAGTATCTTCACGCCGATATCCCCGAAAATTTAGGCAGAGGCACAACCAGGGCACCCACGACTAGCCGAAGACACCAAGTCCCACAATGTGATAGGTGACAAGCCAATCGCCAACCGGACACATATCCAATCCCGAGCAACATTTGTTTTATTTGAAAATTGGAAAACCCAAATTTTCTTTTGTTGCCCGACCCGGGATTCGAACCCGAGACCTCATGTAGTCAAGTCCAACACCTGAACCGCTAGACCACAGAGGCGATCTTTACTTCAGAAAATATTGATTGAAATAAAGTTTAAAGTTCCTGACTGATTGGACATGTCGCAAATGTTCCATCTCTTTTGTTTTTATTAAAAAAAAGACAGCATAGATACACCTAGAATAAGTTTACCATGTGTGTCATAATCAGCATCATCGTTAATATCAGTTTAGTTCTCTCTAACAGAATCGCTACCAATATTAGACTAAACAAACTACATAGTAACTGTACATTACGTCCAAATTTAAATCTATGCTGTTTACTGTTTTGTAATGTTTTCTTCATATGGTGTTTAAATTTTTATACGTATATTAATACGCATAAAACATATATTAAAGTTAATACTTTAGACATAAATATTGGATTTGTATTTTAGATTTTGCTGCACCATTATGATAAAATATGTAAAAAAATTAAATAACAGTTTTATCTTTCAGCGTGTTTGTGCCACATCCTTTAAAACAGAAATATTTATTTCGTGTATAATTCAAGAAATACCTTGTTTTAAATTACTCTTATGTTTTACTAGCTGTTATCCGCGTTGGTGCCCGCGTAGTTAATGGTCCCACAGGAACATTTTTTCAGAATAAACACTATTTTGTTTTTTAATCCAAATTATCCTCTATGTATGTGCCAAATTTCATGAAAATCGGTTCAGCAGTTTAACAAATAAACACACAAACTTTCGCTGACGTAAAAACTCCTTTTGAGAATACAACTTTTATATTGGAAAACATATTTTCGCTTAATTACATTCTCTTTTTCTGGCAGCTTGTGCCAGCATCGGTTCAAATAGGTCACTACCAGCTAGACCACTTTTAGTAGACTGCTGTACAGCAACAAGCCCACAGCCTTACCTGTTCCTCCGCCATAATGACAATATGATGTCAATGATATTACTTATCTTTGTCGCTCCTATAACATTTATGATATCTAAAGGTTTAACTTCGCAATCTCAGGTTAGCACAGCACCTTTACTCTAGTGTCTATAAATAAGTAAATGAATTCTTTTTAAACCACAAGCATCAATATTTGACACCATAAAGTAGTACTTTAAAATATTTCATAAGTTATGTATTGATAACAAAAATTAAGCCAACAAATAATGAATCACAAAACAAGAATTGCTTAAATAAGGTGTACTAGTGATCGCCCATTGGTCGAAATTCGATTATTACAAATTTTAATATCTTGTTGATACGAACGCCATCTTCATTTCCCAAGACTAACTACTTTGTTTGCAATCTTTTTAATGCGCCATCTGTAATTTTTTATCGTTATCATCAATATATTTGCTTGTGTGTCAAATGCATGGTGGTGTGGGTAATGTTTTATTTATTGATTTAATGTACTTTAAAAACATTATTATTGAAATATATTAGCGTTTTGCACTTCTCCTACACATAAACTATGAGTGTGTCAAATTTTATGCTCCTGCGTCTGCGCAATTTTCATAAAAAGGGGTCAAAGTTTTGGCATCACGTATTAATATAAGGTGTATAAGCTACAGGTGAGCCAATGAAATTTAAAAAATCAGTTAGATTTTTCGGCAGTATTTTTAGTGGATAGTAAAAGTAAAACTATGTACAAAGAGACAAAAAACAAAATTAATAATTAAATACGTTTCCATATTAATACGTGCTCATTACAGCAATGTTTGCATACCCTATCAACAATCACAGATAAAAGAATTTTAGTGATTTGTCAATGGTTGACAAGTATTTTTTTACCATCAGAAAATCTGTGCGTTCGTTAATTACTTACAAAAAACACAAGAACCATCTTCACGCCTATATACCCGATATTGGTAGGCAAAGGCACAACCAGGGCACCCAAGAGTAACGACTAGTCGAAGACATTAAGTCACACGATGTGATAGGTGGCAAGCTTATCGACTAAAGAGCACATATCCAACACCGGGCAACGTTATTTTTATAAGGAAATGTAAAACTACACAATTTGTATTGCTCAACCCGGGAATTGGACCCGGGATTGCAAGAAATCATGTCCGACGCCAGGCTACAGGGATAACTCCTTACTTTGTCTTATGGTACTAAATATTATTTGAAGTCAAATAAATTTCTCATAGGGCGTTACGTCATTTGTTATCTGAGAGTATCCGCCATGTTTCTACATCCTGTGTACATAAGTTGTATTTTCATGCGGAGAGGTTGCAATACTTTTGTTTGTTCCGGGTCGTATCTTCCTTTTTACTGGATGTCCTCACGATTCAAGAGTTACGCTGGTCAATACCGGGTAAAGTTTCGTTTCTAAGCTTAATACATGTTCTGGCTTTAGACTTTTGTAATATAATCTATATCTCTTTACTTTTAGTACTTTGTATTCTTTTATAGAGATACTTTTCACTAATAGATTATCTTAATAAGATAAATTACACAAATTGATTATATCCACAAAGTAGGTAAACTCTAGATTAGATGGCGATACTTTACATATAAACACTTAATTACCAGAATCAATATAATGAACACCTAAACCCAGAAATACAGAGCCACAACCCGCTTACATATCGAAAATAATACGTATCATACATACATTAGACATAAAAATTACACTTTAATACCATGAATTTGCTATGTAATATTCCTGAACTGGCAGGCAGAGGCAGAACCAAGGTACCCATGACTAGCAGAAGAACCTAAGTTCACCAAGACCGCTAGACCACATAGGCAATCTGCTTTGAGAACAAAGCATATTTTACATTTGTGATATTATTACATACACCAAACATTACAAAATTACCACACATGTATGAACATTACCAAATTAACTAAATAGGTACAGGTTTTCACTTCCCTGCTTCACAATAATAATAATTAATATTTCCCAACAGTCCCCATAGGTTCACGGCGAGAGCAGTACTTAAAGGGGTTTCCATGGGTATAAAGCGGGTTTTCGTAATATAAATAGGGTCCTATAATGGGAATAGAAAGATGATGGCGGTAAAGAGGTCGTACTTGCCATAACAACTACATGTAAGGGTGAGAGTAAAAGGCAATAATAACTGAGGAAAATGTTTACAATAGCATCAATCATTGTTATGACTATAGTTCGTTTGCGTTAGAAAATTATGGTAGGGGAGCCCGAGACGTTAACTTTCCAGTAATTAAAGCGTCATGGGGACCTAGACTTTAAAGATTCGAGAGTGAAGAATAAAAAAGTCAGTACGGAGTTTTGTTTTTAGGAGTACGGAGAGTTAGCAAAATAACAATTACACATTTTATCATACCCGAGTATATCAGATATTAAGGCCGGGCCCACACATGTAGTTTCCTGATTAGGTTTCCAATTCTTAATTATTACAATGCAAATGTAAAGTTTCAAATGAAAAAGCATCTTTACGCCCATATCCCCGAAGAGATAGGCAGAGGTTCAAACAAGACACCCAACGACTAGCCGAGGACACTAAGTACCACAATGTGATAGGTGCCTAACCTATCGCTAACGGGACACATATCCAATCCCGAACAACATTTATTTTTACTATAGAATTGAAAAACAGGCATTTTCTTTTTTTTTGTTGACCGACCTGGGGACCCGGAGAAGTCAAGTTCGACGCCAGATCGCTAGACCACATAGGTGATAAGTTTCAAATGACACTTCTCAAATGAAGGGATTTGAATAAATTATTTATTATGTTTATGTATTATTACGAGTATGTTTTATAATATTTGAGTTGCCGTTACTAAAAAAAGTGAAAGTGCAATAACAATCGACTCGTGTCATTTGAAATTGGATACAAATTATTGGGTATATAACTTCTAAAACAAAAGAAAACGGGACGTTTGCGCTAGTCTCACGTAATCTCATATAGGAATTTCTGATTACTAAACTCAATCAGAAATCCGTATTTCTGAGGCCGGCCTAATAGTGTACTTGCCTGATGTTTATCCGATGACGGAAATGTGTCAATCAGAGTCTAGACTTGTTATTGCTCGGTCACAGTAAGGATCGCTCCGTACTGTTTCAGTTATTCGAATGTACTAGTTCAGACTTCCAGTACTATTAGTTCAGTAGTACATTAGAAAAAATTACGTCTTACGATTCAACGTGAGTCATGGAATGAATCACATTTTAATTTTCCTTCATAACTCAGGCTTAGGAATTTCATTCCAAGCTGTTTATGGGAAGTTTTATTTCCATTTGTAGTGTCATTTTTAGAATGGCGTATTTAAAAATCGAAATATTTACGATTGGTATTTTTCCATTTTTGTTATTTATTTATGTTAAATAAAAAAAAAAACAAAAAAAATATGTTATAAATGTTTATAAAAAATATTTACATTGTGTAAAATGTGTTTGAAATATTTATCAATTTATTTACAATATTTATCAAATTATTTCAAATATATATCAAACTTACTATGATCTCTATTTCAATGATAGTAAAGGTCAAAATAACTTAATTCGTTATTCTCGTTCGATCACATTTTAAACACCGTGTCCGATGGCAGCGCTCTACAAACAATTCACTCTTCGTACTAATTCTGTTCTTTGTCTATGATTCCGTTCATGATGAAACATTGCGAACGAGATGTACTAAATGAACGATTAAGCATACGGTTACGGAATAGTTCATTCTAGTTCTATGAAGTGAATTAATTCTTATTAGTTCTTAGTACATGAACTAAGCAAGCCTAAATCAGACAGGTTACCGTAGTGGCTAATGAACATAGATGATTTGTTTTTTAAAAAGTACCTTCATACTCCCATGCTAAAATCGTCAGAATATTTCTACACGCATTGGCATGCAATAAGCCCATCGCAATTCAATTTAACACACTCAAGTATTTTTTCACGTTTTTGTTTATTTTTATGATATTGGAAGGCAAGCAAGAATAAGGATTTATTGATATTAAGAAGTTTATGCCATCTAGAGACACCAAAGGTGGTAATGCTGCGTTGCCAATCTAAGGACGGGTTGTTATTCCACTAGCAAAAGTAAGATTATCGGCTACCTTATCTTCCAGACCGGAACACGTCAACGGCAAGCGATGACGCTATGGAGGCAGGAATAGTGCCTAAGTGCCACTGCCTTACAGTGATACCAATCCGGGCGAGTCGCTGCAAAACTCTTCCACCTGGTAAGATGTCACGGTGCTAGTCAGGGTAAGCCTATGCTCTGCTGCCTGGCAGAAAGGCACATGGTCTATTTTTCAAAGGAGCCCGAACCAACACAGGGAAAAAAGTGTGTTCAATAAATAGATTATTCAATGATTCATTGCTAAAACTGGTGTCATAAATTAATGTCTGGTCCGACATAGGATCTAATGCTCATTTTGAAGTTAAGTGCACTTCACAGGACCGTCACTCATGAACATGCTCAACGCCTGACATTGACACCCACATTGTAATATGCATGCTACATCATAAATTTGTGGCACCAAATGATCTCCACTCAAGACGTGATAAGCTTCGGTAAGATTTACATATTAATCGTATCTATATGTATAAATTTGGACGTAATAAAAGAGATACAGGAACGTGTTTTTGGAACCTGATTTTTTTGCAACTGATGAAAAAACGAAAGAGATTATAAGTTCAACGAGTAAAAAGTAAGTATCTTCACGCCCGTATCCCCAAAGAGGTAGGCAGAGGCAAAACCAGGGCACCCACACTAGCCGAAGGCACGAAGTCCTGCAATCTGATAATGATAGGTGGCAAGCTTATCGTCTAGGATAACCAACTTATAGTAATGTTACATTACTTTTTAAGCAATACTTTGATCAAATAACTCTATATCAGTTACATTATAAGGATTTTGTTTTCATTCAGTAATTAACTATTTTCAATTATTTAAAAGTATCTTCACGCCCATATCCCCGAAGAGGTAGGCAGAGGTACAACCAGGGTACCCACGACTAGCCTAAGATACTAAGTCCCACAATGTGATAGGTGGCAAGCCTATCGCCAACCGGGCACATATCCTATCCCGAGCAACATTTTTTTTATAAGAAAATTGGAAAAAACCCAAATTTCTTTTGTTGCCCGACCCGGGACTCGAACCCGGGACCTCATGCAGTCAAGTCCAACAACTGAACCGCTAGACCACAGAGGCGAATTATTTACTTAGGTATATAACAGGGTCACACATTGTGCAATGTGGTGGAAATATCTAATATTTGTATGAAATAGATTAAATTACCAAATAAGATATTTTATTCAAAATTGCTTTACATACCTACAGCAATCTGGGATTTTTTCCTGGTCTTCTGATTTCGACCGCATTTATAATACTCTCTTGTTTTTTTTTCTGACACACCCAACTCTCGCTTTCATTCAATAACTTTGGGATAAGCACAGAATTATGCAAAGCGAATATAACACCCGGGTCCAAGACCTCGTTTTAAAATATATTACCCAGGCGCTTCATTCTCTCTATTCTCTGCACACAATCTCCTTTTTACATCCGCGGTGTTCATTCCATCCCTGCTTAAGGTACTACTAAGACTGAGTTTTTGAATCGTAATCTGAAATCATTCTTCAGCTTGTTGATGAGATAAATGTCAATGATATTTGGATTACACCTTTAGTTTCAACTAGCTGTTACCCGCAGCTTCGCCGTTATCTAGTTTTTTATTTTTTATTCATGTTCAAGTTTTACAAATCTAATTACATTTTGGACATTGGGCACATTTTTTCGAAAAAAAAATAAACTAAATTTGCGAGATGCTATAGTAGCCGCAATAAAAAAAATGAAGCAATTACATGAAACGGTAAAAGGGCGTTTGAAGCACTTGTTTTTTATATATTGAAATAAGGCAATAGACTTATAACTTATAACTACGCGATGTTGTCAGCTTGTTAAAAGGTACAATATTTATTAATGATTATTATATCTGAAGAATAAAGCTTTACATACCTACAGCAATCTGGGGATTTTTCGTGGCCTTCTAATTTCGACCGCATTTATAATACTCTTATGTTTTTTATTTTCTGACAAATTTATTTGTATATTATAATAAAATTTATGATAATTATTTTCGATTATTGTTATATTTGAATGATTTCTATTCATGGATTACTGACTGATTCCAAAAAAAAGAAGGTTCTCATTTTGCCTGTGTGTTTTTTGTACATTTTTTTATGCGATCAGCCAATAACAAACAGTATGTTTATAATGATAATATCGTTAAATTAAAAAATTAAACGTGACTTATTCAAAACCGCTAGTACGATGTGATATAATTTGTTTTGGACAATTTTACAATCTAATAATTTATTTATCTACGAGTAAACTTATTATTATGTATAGACTCATAACAAATGCCTTGTGTAAGGTGTGTGTGATAAAAATAGTCCTTTTAAGTCAATTTAAAATTAATCCGAAGGCGAAATGTTTACTTCGTTAATTATAACGTATTAACAAGTTAATGTTTAGCTATGGTTACACATTTTTTGAAAGTAACGCTCTGCTTTCAAATGTAAAGCTTAAGAACGCTTAATGGAAAGTATTAACAAAACTGTACAGCTTAAAGTATTAATAATTTCATAAGGCAGTCTTTAGAAAAATAATTACCAAATCGCGATATGATAATGAAATAATTGGAATCGGTTTTTAGCATTTTTACTGCACTATCATTGTTTAAAAATTCTTTAATTCTTTTTTTTCTAGCAAATTTCTGGAAAGTGATGTTGAGGTCAGAGGTTGTTATGTGCTTAGATTATGATACCTATGCACAGTTACTAGACTTCTAATTTAAATTTCTAAGAAATACTGCTTTTGAAGAATGTGAATAATGTAATATGCAAACCGCTTAGTTCGAGTACGAGGAATCTCTACAACTATGAATGTGGCATTTATGAGCTCACCTAGTTCGAATCGGAATAGTGCTGGTGGAAACAAGCTTTGAAGCTCTTAGACGTACTTGAAAATATATATTCTATAAAAAACTCAAATTTCGACAATTCTGGGACTATATTAATAGTTAAACATATCTACGGGTTTTAAAACAATTAATAAACAGATAACTAAATTTTAAAATTACGTATAAAATAAACTAAGTGGATGCCCAATCAAGATTTTATTAAAGAGAATAAAAAAATCACACATTTTTAATAATTCACTTTTTCACAGTACGATCAATGTTAAACGATAGGCAACCAGTTTCATTATTAATAGCATCATTAGGGCTTTGGAATTACAAAGTGTCGACGATGGCAAGTATGAATTACTAGCTGACCCGGCAGACGTTGTTCTTTTTTTTTTTTTTGCTGCGATTTACGGTCATCACTTAGGGTTATAAAAAGTAGATATTAGCTGATTCTCAGACCTATTCAATATGCTCACAAAATTTCATGAGAATTGGTCAACTCGTTTCGGAGGAGTACGCTAACTAACATTGCGACACGGAAATTTTGTAAGATATGATTTAAAAACTTTACTTTCCCAAGTTCTTAAAAATATTAATGATAAGATTAGCCCTTTAGTTAATTATTCATACGAAAATGAACGATAAGAGATAATTATAATTTATAAGAGGGTATCACGTTCACAAGAGGCTAAGTGTGCAGCGGTGATGCCTTTTACTGACTGAGCATTTGAAGAGCACTTAAAGTGGAGAGCTGTCCGATTTAGGAAATCACGTTACATTCACCTCACTGGTACAAAGGCCTTTTGTAAATAAACAGACATGAAGAGTATCCGATATGTCGTTTACAGTGCTGCCTTTAAATACACGTTATATACGTAATTGGCAAGTGACTTTCATAGGTATTAAGGTCACTCGTCTCCTGTTATTTTATAAGTATTTATAGGACACTTATATCTGAAACCTTATAAAAATATTCACAACAACTTTTTTTATTATTATTAAGTTTGAAACCAAAACCAAACATGTAGGCAGAGCCATAATCAAGGCACCCACGACAAGCCGAAGAATACTAAGTCCAATAATGTGGTAGGTGGCAAGCCTATCGCCCACCGAGCACATTACCAATCCCGGGCAACTCTATTTTTCAATAGAAAATTGAAAATGTACGTTTACTTTTTCGCTGCCCGACCCGGGGATCGAGTTCGGGATTTCAAGAAGTCAAGTCCGATGCCCGACCGCTAAACCAAACACGCAAAGAATTTTAATTGCTACTAATAAAATCAAAACCTTTAAAAAGCAAATTTACCCAGAAAATAAAAGTAGAGTAAACGGTTCAATCAGCTTAAATAAAAATATTAAAGTTCGATAAAATAATCTCTTTAGTTAGTTATTCTTATGAAAGTGAACGCTAAGAGATCATTATAATTTATAAGAGGGTATCACGTTCACAAGGGGCTAAGTGTGCAGCGGTGATGCCTTTTACTGCCTGAGCGTTTGAAGAGCACTTAAAGTGGAGAGCTGTCCGATTTGGGAAATCACGTTACATTCACGTCGCTGGTACAAAGGCCTTTTGTAAATAAATAGACTTTAAGAGTTACCGATATTCACAGGCAGTATAATAAATGAAAGATTTATACTGCCTGTAAAGTTACACTTTAACCCGCGAAAAAAAATGTTTCACAAAAATTTGGGGTTCAGTTTGAGGCGTATATTTTTTTTGTTTTAGTTCACACCTAACTTGTACTACTCTACTCTGTAGCTGATTTTGATTTTTTTAATGGGTTGAGTCGAGTACCCTTACCGCCTTAATAATAAACATAGACTAAAGTACACCACGGTTCAACCAAGTATTATAGTCTCTATTGCAAAGCGATAATGTCAACTTAATTTCACTCCTACGTTAGTTCACGTTTATTAATAAGAGTATAAGTCTTTAGGTCCTTTGTATTCATTACATTATTCATATTAAATTGTTGGCATTCTTGTCACTTGGTTTTTACTACTATTTTACATATGAACACATTTGTACAATTTCACTTAATATATTTTCTATGTTCTAAAATCACAAAATTAACCAACCAGTTTTGTTTTTACAATTTAGGTTTATTGTTAATTTAGTTCAAATTATCTATAAATTTTAAAGAAAGAAAAAATTTCGCCCCAGACAGGATTTGAACCTGTAACCTTTCGTCTCAAGCCGACGAATGCTCTAACCAATTGAGCTACTGAGGATTCAAGTCCCGTGGCGAAATTTTTAATTCCTTTCTAACCCGTTAACGCGGGTAGTTATGTCCTATAGATACACAATTCTGAGTACCCACCAAATGAGTTCATCATTACAGATGAAATTCACATTTTAGAATGGCCATAACTTTCGTTTTTCGCAACGTATTTTTATTTTAGCACTTGCCCTGTGCTTGGGATAAATTTTCTATAAATTTTAAAGAAAGAAAAAATTTCGCCCCAGACAGGATAGTTCAAATTAATTTGCCATAGCGCTGAAGATGCTGTGTGGAATGGAAACACCATAGATTTTCCTGGGCAATGTCATTCTGACTGCATTTATCATACTCTCATGTTTTTTCTGACACACCAACTTTCGCTTCCATTCAACAACCTTGGGATAAGCTCAGAATTATGCAAAGCCAAAACTTCGCTTTGAAACAGATTATTCAGCGCTCTATTGACACTATTCCTTGTATACACTCCCTTTTCTACATTCACTGTGTACCTTCTATCCCTGGTTACACAACCAAGATTAATAATAATAAATCACAGTAATAAATATCCCAGGACAAGTTACATTAATTGAATTTAACTCCAAATAAACAAATTACATGCTTGTGTTATGGGTGTTAGTCAACCATTCTTGTACATAAAAATATTTAAATTAATACAAGAATAATTTTAATGAAGACGTAGACCCGGAAATGCAGACATCTAAATGCTCAACACACAAATACTTGCCCCCATCGGGAATCGAACGCGAGCATCGTGGTTGGTTTGTGAAGTTAGGCGTGTACGCTAGCCATTGGACCAATGAGGCGGTCAAGGGATTTATTGATAAACTATGTTAAAAAATATATTTAGTTTGTTAGTGAGATCTTAAAACTGAATTTAAATTTAGCTAACCTCAACCTGTTATGATGAGATTCGGAATACGACTTTAGTTTTAAGTAGCTTGTTACCTGCGGCTTCAATCGAATAATCAAGTTATTTAATATTTAGCATTCAACAATATCAGTTGAGGTTTTATGATAAAAAATAGCCTACGTCATTCTCCAAACCTAATCTACTTTCTTAATATTAAAATCGGTTTAGCAATTTTGACGTAAATACTTCACTTTTCTAATTTTACCATATGTAAAAATGTACTAAGTAGTTTTATCAGCAATGAAAGTTTTACTTTCATTGCTGATATTCTAGTGAAATTAAACTGTACCCACAGATATAAAAGCCTGAAACGAAGATTTTTTAAAAATCTAAAAACATAGAAAATTTTGAGAATTAACTCCTCTTGTGATAACAAGGCATATGCGGTCACTCTAGGTGTGGGTCACATTAGACTTAAAGTTTATTAAAAATATTTTTTAAGATAAAAAATATTTTTACTATCTTGCGACTAAACATTAATCATGAAATTTGCTCGTATAAAATAAATCACACATTTTTTAAACGTTGAATCTTTTTTATGATATTGGAAGGCAAACAAGCAAACAGATTTCCTAATGTATTTTTTTTTCCTCAATTCAAGCCACCTAGAGACACCAAAGGCGGTATCGTGCATTGCCAACCTAAGGTCAGGATGTTAGGCCTCAAGCAAAAGTAACTTTACCGGCTGCCTTTGGTACCTACCTGCCTGCCGAACCGGAACACGACAACGGCAAACGCTGCCGTTATGGCAGCAGGAATAAATAAGGCAGTGGTAAAATCCGGCCGAGTCGCTTTGAAACTCTTCCACCTAGTCAGACGTCACGGTGTTAGTGAAGGTAAGCCTGAGCTTGCCTTTTACGAACGAAGGCAGATTGCCGGACTTACACGGGGCAATGCATTCGGTATTTACGAAGTACACATCATTTGCGGTGACGCCACTGCAACTGTGACTAATGGTAGATGTAATTGTTTTTTTTTCATATTGCAACCAATAGTAAAGCATTCGATATGTGAATGTTATTTTGCTTTAACAAGTTTACGTATTTACTTAATATGGCAAGAAACAACGAAATACCATACTATACTAGTTTGTAACTTTTTTTGAAACTTGATATTTTCCATCGTCGGCGCTTGGTAAAACTTCCAAATATTCATATTTTTAAAGAAAAAAACACTTGTACTCGAAGAAGAAGTTTTAGCCCTGATGATGCTGTATAAGCGAAACCGGTAGGCTACTAATTACAAAGTACCTAATAAATTATAAGTGATAAGTAAAACAGTACAAGTGTTTCTTTCTTTAAAAATATGAATATTTTTTGTTTTTATTAAATTTTTACTATTTTTACTTGTTTTAAAAAAACACTATATTTATGATCACAAAATTTTAGTTAGATTCAAATGATTGGAGCATTGGTTTGTTTGAGACCAAATAGCGCATGTTCAAATCCTGTATGAGGTGAAATTCGTACATTCTTTAAAATATGTAATATTCCTTACTTGATGGTAAGAGAAAACGAAAACAAAACCTATGGACACCATAGATGTTAGAGGTGTGTCGCTGCCCTTTGGCCGAAAAGTGTATGCAAGTCCACCGGCTAACCTTGCCTAGACTGGAATATGACACTTTTGCTATACATGCACAAATAGGTAAGGCTATGGACTTCAGCTAATTTAGGCAAACTGCTACACTACTTAAGCATCCTGTTTAAAATTATAAGCTGGAAACCAAAGAGGCTGATAGTCTGTTCCATATTTAAAAGTTCCATATTTATCGCCTCTATGGTCTAGCGGTCCGGCATCGAATTTGACTTCTTGAGATCTCAGGTTCGACTTCCGGGTCGGGCAACAAAAAAATTGAAATTGTATATTTTTAATTTTTTGATAAAAATAATGTTGCTTGGGATTGGATATGTGCCGGTTGGCGACAAGCTTGCCACCTAACACATTATGGGACTTAGTGTCTTCGGCTAGTCGCGGATGCCCTGGTTGTGCCTCTGTCTACCTCTTCAGGGATATGGGCGTGAAGATACCCATATTTATTTTCAATACTAATATTGCAAATGAAAAAGTTCGTTTGTCTTTTACCCTTTTATGGCTAAGCCGCTGTACCAAAAAAACAATAATTTGCATGTAGTTTAAAACCGGAGTTCTAAATAGGGTAGTTTTTGTAGTAAGTTTGAAATAATTAAATTAAATGAAAGTAAGTTTGAAACATATAGTTTATTAGTATAATTAAAAGCAAAATTGAATTAATAAAAGCAATTATTTGATTCAATACGGACAAAAACCTTACGGTAATTACTTGTTCATATAATTAGAAAATAAATAAAGAGCAATTAATAACTCAGGTATCCGAGACTTGTTAGAAATAAATTACTCGAAATTATCATCAAATAACTTAATTGTAGCAATCCTTTTCCAGTAAATATCACAAGAATCTCAACTTGAGTAGCTTTCACTTGTTTTTATAGATTCCAAGAATAAGCCTATATCCCAAAATGTAATTAGTGGTTGATTCTTTCCTTTTCTAGATATTTAACCGAAGTAGATATTTTCTTCCAAACTGGTTATCATCCCATTTACGGATTTTTAAACCTATTTTTATTTGATACACAATCTCTTGTATGTTTATAGTGTCTCATTCTGTATAACAAAAACAATACCACCTCGCAAGAAAGAAAAATAATTGATTTGGTCTTGAAATTCCCTAGGTTTCATGGAGTTTTGCTTAACAAAAAAGTGTAGCGACAAAAAAATATAGCTAAAAGCTATTTTTAAGTAGTTACGGCATTATTGATCATCTTCAGACTACACACACACACACCAATGTATATATCTTCACGCCAAATCCCTGATACTCTTTGCGTAATGGTCACAGTTATGGAACTTGATTAAAAAGAAAGAAGTATAGTAGGTATATACTTACATTTGAATTTTAAGAAAATGGAAGTGATATTTAAAAGAACTGTAAACAGAATGCAAGAGTTTATGCAAAAGTTTAAGTTGATGATGTAGTCTTGAAACAAGTGAACGAAATTTGATATTTTGGATATACTGGGATGGATGGTACACCTTGGATGTGGAAAAAAGACCGTGTGCAGGGAATAGTGGGAATGGAGCGCTGGGTAAGCTATTTCGAAGTGAGATTTTGAGTCAAAGGACTCACTGAATAATTCTGTACTTATCCGAATGTTATTGTATTGAAACGAGAGTTGGGTATATCAGGAAAACCACGAGAGTATGATAAATGTAGGTGAAATGAGAGTGCTATAAAAATCTGTGGTGTAACGTTAGCGGCATTCGTAATAGAGAGATCGGGGAAAGGGTGGAATTAAAAGATACTGTTGGTGTTAAAATGAAAAAGGGCATGAATTATAAGAATGCGAATTATACAACGCAAATGTGGGTAGATGTAGGTACCAGGGAAGACCTAGATTGATATTCCACGAGCATATTGCTTGGGCATTATAAGAGAGTGGTGTAAAGAGTCTTCAAAATCGGCGTGTTTGTATGAAAAGGATAATAAACGTGGAGGAAAAAAGTAAGGGCTGCAAGGATAGTGAGTTTTTGCACTTGATACACTTCGCCTCTCTTGTCAAGGACTTAGCGTGAAGATATATACATATGCACCTACATTAGTCTAACTCATTCTAACAACAGAAATCGCAAGGAGGGGCTATTTGCTTGATAAAAAATTGCAAGGAAATTGGGAAACACAATGCCTTAATTCATACAAACTGTTACTAGCTATTAATGCCAAGTTTACCAGGTTAGCTATTCATTTATACAAATACTTTGAAAAATTTAATTGTTCTACTAAAAAATTGTGGTGGTATGTTCAGAAGGTTTCAGGAGGACATTCAATCTCATTTAACTGATTTAATAGTTATCCATATTAAAGCTTGCTACGGATTTCTTGCCAATGATGTGCAAGCTAGAGTGCCAACGTGTATATGGTCACTTTATTTGAGTAAATTATTTGTAGTATTGGTTTTTTATGCCATTCATAACAGTACGATGAAAATTTAATTATTTTTTGCAAGTTAAAAATTACAATGGTAATTATCTTGGGACTCCCAGTTAAATATCTTAATATGTTATGTTTAATATATGTTTGTTACAGATATCTAGCCATTAATATGCGAGCCTGTGTTCCGACTCTTGACTCCTACATGGTCACTTAATTTTTTTATTTCTTAGATTTTAAAATATTTTTTTTTAATTAACTGAGCCGGCGAACTATGTAGCGCTTGATTTTAACATCTACAGACCGTTTGGATTAAAGCTTGTTTGCCCATTTGTAATTCTTTGGCATTCCTTGCAATTTCCAATAATTTTCTTTGATAAGAACCTTCTCCTCACAATAGCAAAAACATTAAAAAAAATAGCAAATTTGATTCAAGCATGATGGGATAACCATAAGTTTATATATATATATATATTAGTCGTTTATTTAATTTACACAAATACTGTAAAAAACCTAATTTATTTGTGCTATTAAAAAAATATTATGGTATCTTGGGACTAACTTTGTTTGTCTTTCACATTGTAAGTTTTTAATATATTCTCAAGCTTCATTGTTAGTTCAATGTTTCTAAAATAAATATTTAAACTTTGAATGGCTTTGTTGGTGTCAGCTCTTCAGAATAATATAGTAAAACTGTTTTCTTACAAAGCAGCGTGTATGAGACAAGCATTAGTGAAAAATTAAAATACCGCAACCCAGCAGTTTTGCAAAAGACAATTTCCTCGAAGTTAGCTGTTTTCTTCACTTTGAACCCCCGATAGAACTCTCGTAACTTTGATGTGTGTGCGTCTAGCATCATAACTTTTGAACTTGAACTTTCAACATGGAATCCTTATTATATATTATCGCCTCTATGGTCTAGCGGTCCGGCATCGAATTTGGTTTCTTGAGATATAAGGTTCGATTTCCGGGTCAGGCAACAAAAAAATAGAAATTGTATATTTTTGATTTTCTGATAAAAATAATGTTGCTTGGGATTGGATATGTGCCGGTTGGCGACAAGCTTGCCACCTAACACATTATGGGACTTAGTGTCTTCGGCTAGTCGCGGATGCCCTGGTTGTGCCTCTGTCTACCTCTTCAGGGATATGGGCGTGAAGATACTCCATATTTATTTTCAATACTAATATTGCAAATGAAAAAGTTCGTTTGTCTTTTACCCTTTCATGGAAAAGCCGCTGTACCAAAATAAATAATTTGCATGTAGTTTAAAACCGGAGTTTAAAATAGGGTAGTTTTTGTAGTAAGTTTGAAATAATTAAACTAAATGAAAGCAAGTTTGAAAGTTTTCGTGTAAACATATAGTTTATAAGTATAATTAAAAGCAAAATTGAATTAATAAAAGCAATTATTTGATTCAATACGGACAAAAACCTTACGGTAATTACTGGTTCATATAATTAGAAAATAAATAAAGAGCAATTAATAACTCAGGTATCCGAGACTTGTTAGAAATAAATTACTCGAAATTATCGTCAAATAACTTAATTGTAGCAATCCTTTTCCAGTAAATATCACAAGAATCTCAACTTGAGTAGCTTTCACTTGTTTTATAGATTCCAAGTATAAGCCTTTACTCCAAAATGTAATTAGTGGTTGATTCTTTCCTTTTCTAGATATTTAACCAAAGTAGATATTTTCTTCAAAACTGGTTATCATCCCATTTACGGATTTTTAAACCTATTTTTATTTGATACACAATCTCTTGTATGTTTATAGTGTCTCATTCTGTATAGCAAAAACAATACCACCTCGCAAGAAAGAAAAACCATTGATTTGGTCTTGAAATTCCCTAGGTTTCATGGAGTTTTGTTTAACTTCACCTTATCTAACCTTAAAATGAAAAATCAAAAAAGTCTAGCGACGAAAAAATATAGCTAAGAGCTGTTTTTAAGTAGTTACGGCATTATTGATCATCTTCAGACTACACATATATAGTCTGATATATATATATATATACCCCCAATGTATATAACTTCACGCCAAATCCCTGATACTCTTTGCGTAATGGTCACAGTTATGGAACTTGATTAAAAAGAAAGAAGCTTACATTTGAATTTTAAGAAAATGCAAGTGATATTTAAAAGAACGTGGGATGGATGGTACATCTTGGATGTGGAAAAAAGATCGTGTGCAGGGAATAGTGGGAATGGAGCGCTGGGTAAGCTATTTCGAAGTGAGATTTTGAGTCAAAGGACTCACTGCATATTTCTGTACTTATCCGAATGTTATTGTATTGAAACGAGAGTTGGGTATAACCAAACCACGAGAGTATGATAAATGTGGGTGAAATGAGAGTGCTATAAAAATCTGTGGTGTAACGTCCGCGACATTCGTAATAGTGAGATCGGGGAAAGGGTGTAATTTAAAGATAATGTTGGTGTTAAAATGAAAAAGGGCATGAATTATAAGAATGCGAATTATACAATGCGAATGTGGGTAGATGTAGGTACCAGGGAAGACCTAGATTGATATTCCACGAGCATATTGCTTGGGCATTATAAGAGAGTGGTATGAAGAGTCTTCAAAATCGGCGTGTTTGTATGAAAAGGATAATAAACGTGGAGGAAAAAAGTAAGGGCTGCAAGGATAGTGAGTTTTTGCACTTGATACACTTCGCTTCTCTTGTCAAGGACTTATCGTGAAGATATATACATATGCTACCTACATTAGTCAACTCATTCTAATAACAGAAATCGCAAGGAGGGGCTATTTGCTTGATAAAAAATTGCAAGGAAATTGGGAAACACAATGATTTAATTCATACAAACTGTTACTAGCTATTAATGCCAAGTTTACCAGGTTAGCTATTCATTTATACAAATACTTTGAAAAATTTAATTGTTCTACTAAAAAATTGTGGTGGTATGTTCAGAAGGTTTCAGGAAGATATTCAGTCCCATTCAATCAAAATTTTTGAAATTGATTTAATGGTCATCCATATTAAAACTTGCTACGGATCTCTTGCCAATGATGTGCAAGCTAGAGTACCAACGTGTATATGGTCACTTTATTTGAGTAAATTATTTGTAGTATTGGTTTTTTATGCCATTCATAACAGTACGACGAAAAATTTAATTATTTTTTGCAAATTAAAAATTCCAATGGTAAATATCCTCCCAGTTAAATATCTTAATATGTTATGTTTAATATATGTTTGTTACAGATATCTTGCCATTAATATGCGAGCCTGTGTTCCGACTCTAGAATCCTACATGGTCACATAATTGTTTTATTTCTTAGATTTTATAATATTTTTTTTTAATTAACTGAGCCGGCGAACTATGTAGCGCTTGATTTTAACAGCTACAGACCGCTTGGATTAAAGCTTGTTTGCCCATTTGTAATTCTTTGGCATTCCTTGCAATTTACAATAATTTTCTTTGATAAGAACCTTCTCCTCACAATAGCAAAAACATTAAAAAAAATAGCAAATTTGACTCAAGCATGATGGGATGACCATAAGTTTATATATATATATATATATATTCGTCGTTTATTTAATTTACACAAATACTGTAAAAAACCTAATTTATTGGTGCTATTAAAAAAATATTATGATATCTTGGGACTAACTTTATTTGTTTGTCTTTCACATTGTAAGTTTTTAATATATTCTCAAGCTTCATTGTTAGTTCAATGTTTCTAAAATAAACATTTAAACTTTGAATGGCCTCGTTGGTGTCAGCTCTTCAGAATAATATAGCAAAACTGTTTTCTTACAAAGCAGCGTGTATGAGACAAGCATTAGTGAAAAATTAAAATACCGCAACCCAGCAGTTTTGCAAAAGACAATTTCCTCCAAGTTAGCTGTTTTCTTCACTTTGAACCCCCGATAGAACTCTCGTAACTTTGATGTGTGTGCGTCTAGCATCATAACTTTTGAACTTGAACTTTCAATATGGAATTCTTCACTTAAAAGCTTACGTGATCGAGATGGGTTCTAGCAACATTGCAATTTTTTTTTAATTTTATCAATTAGTTTAGTAATTTCGACTTTTTAGTAAGCTAGTCGTGGGTGCCTTGGTTGTACCTCTGCCTACCTCTTCGGGGATATGGGCGTGAAGATACTTTTTTTTAGTAACATCTGAAAAAGACAATTAACTAAGATAAAAAAGCACGTCTGTGCAAGCGTAGGAATATTCTCATTAATGTCTTGAATATTTTAAAGCCTGTACTAAGTAGTCATAGTCTTGTTGAATATGTTTCAACTTCTGAAATATTAATCAAGCACTTTCTACCATACGCAAGATAGAGCTCGTACTTTAAAACACGATACGTAGCGTCGTACTACGTCGTAGCGCCCAACGTCAAAGTGCTACGATGCAGAACATGGTGTCTTGTAAAATCTCAATTTTCAAAGCTCGTTTTTCTCATCTTCTCTGCTATTCTTTATAATTAAAATACATAGAATTATTTATTTATTATGAAATTGTCATTATTCTTTATCAGCCTAACAAATAAAAATAAACTAATCTTACTTAAGTTATACTTAGAATAAATCACCAATTGCTAAGGTATATTTTCTCACAAGTAAACTTTGCATAACTTCGTCACAAGTTACAACTACAATACATTAATGTATATATGCACTGACCGGCAACGTCGCAATTGACAATTTTCGAAAATAAATTTGTTAGTGTCTTCGGCTAGTCGTAGTGACCCTGGTTGTGCCCCTTCCTACCTCTTTGGGGATATGTGCGTAAAGCAAGAGTATAGAAATCTATGTATATTATACAAATTTATGCCTCGTCCTGAATCGAACCCTAACAGAAAAACTATATTTTGCCTTACAATATCATAAAAAAGTACCGTAAAATCCGTAAATTCTTCACAAAATAGCATACAGTAAACAAAATCATCAAATACTAATACTATATTCCAATAGAGTACAGATAGCTCACACACGCCTTCGTGCCCTGATCGACCATCCGAAATAAACGGAACTACGCCAGCCGCATTCGATACGCTCTTAAGGCTCGTTTCACACGTACGACAACGATATGATAACTACACATTACAAACACATGGCTATTTGGGGACGTTACGTTTTTGTGTTAAAAATAATTAGCATTAATACAGACTAATTTTTTTTCGATGGTATCCTTGACATTGTTGATGCTGTATCGCGAACACATCGAAAAACAACGCAATCGCCAGTGAAATAACAATACTTTCTCTTGCACTCGTAATTCAGTGACAACGCAACTGTAGCGACAGTATACAGAAGTAACAAAGTTTGATGACATTTTGTAACATAAGACCACACAAATGTTGTCGGTGCGTTGTTATCCAGCGTACGGAGTATTAGGCCAATTGTGCAAGTCTAACTTACTCTCCAGACCAGCACATGGCACTATGTGCACAGAAATAGGTAATGTGATTGTGAATATGTAATTTCTACCCGGACGAGTTGAAGCACGGGACTCTACCATCAGTGGTCGTGATGTTAACGATCTATTCAACTTAGGCTCAGCTCTTATTAGGTGCCAG
The DNA here is from genome assembly GCA_002245475.1 of Calephelis virginiensis. Taxonomy (NCBI): domain Eukaryota; kingdom Metazoa; phylum Arthropoda; class Insecta; order Lepidoptera; family Riodinidae; genus Calephelis; species Calephelis virginiensis. The sequence continues at coordinate 200,353 of NJDC01000476.1, forward strand.
GTAGAGAGGCAGACGGTTTTTATTTCTAAGCAGATCCAACTAACATGAGGGAGAGGGAGTTTTGTCGCTGCGATTTTGTGTCGTTGTCGTACATATGATCAACGCTAACTCGGGATAACATCTCACATACATATTTTACGACCCAACATGATGACATCAAATTGTTATCTTGTCATGCTTTTATTCATGGATTATTTGATACGGTTCCACGCTTGTGTGAAAATGATTTGACTAATACAAATCTTTTTTACATAAGGAAATAAGCAGACGTAATTTAAATAAAAAAAATACACGTCGCCTTTATTCTGATGTGCTAAAAGCGCGTCGTTGACTCGACAGTGGACACTGACACTGTAGTGGTGGTTAGGTTAAAAAATGCCGTGTTTAGTAAAACATATATCTATAATGTAAGCTTAAATGATAATAAAATTGCGTTGCCAACATAAATTTGGATTGTTATGTTCCTCTAACTCTAAAGCTAGGAAACGAGAATGACTAATACCAATGTAGTAATACGTTACAGAAATTTCTATTACATTCTTCAAAAAACTATAAATGGAATCATGAAATAGTAAAACTTTTTATTACATTGGCAAGATTTTATAAATTTTAATAGATTATAAATTTTAAAGAAAGAAAAAATTTCGCCCCAGACAGGATTTGAACCTGTAACCTTTCGTCTCAAGCCGACGAATGCTCTAACCAATTGAGCTACTGAGGATTCAAGTCCCGTGGCGAAATTTTTAATTCCTTTCTAACCCGTTAACGCGGGTAGTTATGTCCTATAGATACACAATTCTGAGTACCCACCAAATGAGTTCATCATTACAGATGAAATTCACATTTTAGAATGGCCATAACTTTCGTTTTTCGCAACGTATTTTTATTTTAGCACTTGCCTTGTGCTTGGGATAAATTTTCTATAAATTTTAAAGAAAGAAAGAAAGGAATTAAACATTTCGCCACGGGACTTGAATCCTCAGTAGCTCAATTGGTTAGAGCATTCGTCGGCTTGAGACGAAAGGTTACAGGTTCAAATCCTGTCTGGGGCGAAATTTTTTCTTTCTTTAAAATTTATAGAAAATTTATCCCAAGCACAGGGGAAGTGCTAAAATAAAAATACGTTTAATAGACTAGTTGTTTTAAGTATATTGTAATATTATAGAACACAGTGTACTTCATAAATATTTGTTATTTGTTTTTAATTGTCAAGTACACTGGATAGTTTTTCCATTTTGGTTAATATTTTTTACTGTTTAAGACGCAGAACATTACATGTAATGTGTCATATGGACCTCAGTGGTCTAAGAGATATATTTTATCTGTCAGCTTGGTAAATTAAAAAAGTAGAACCCAAAAGCTTAATGTTATATCTATGTTTTACTTAAAAACTAGTCAACTTTGTTAAGTATAGACTAAACTCACGCCTTCAAAAAAGCAGTTGTAAGTTTTTTAGAATGGAATTATACCAAAAGTCGACTATAGCAAGTATAAATTCTTTCAAAGTACATTATATGATAAAACAGTAAACAATCACACGGCTCTCCTAGTGGTAAGAGATAATCGTGGCCTACAGACACCATATATGTTATTGGTCCCGGCCGAGATGTCAGGCATATTGTGAAAGCCCATCGGCTCCCTCAAAACGAAACATGATATTAAGGCAGTGGACCCTTACCCGGGTTAGTTGCAACACAGTACAATATTCTCTATAGACACCAAAGATGTTGTAGCGGGGTGGCTGTCCTGAGGCTTTAGTGTTAGGTCTAATACGCAAGAGTACCGGCTACCGAAACATGACGCTGTGATTATGGTGCCAAGGATAGGAAATACAGTTAATCCAGGACGAGTAATGACTCGTTTACAATTTGCTCGCATCTTATAAACTGTCTGGCAAGAAAGCATATTCTTTATTCTTTATAGTATGAGCCAACTCAATAAAACTACTTAAATTAATATAACATACTAAATAAACACTGATATTTAATTATTAAAATTATTATTGCACGTATCGCCTCTGTGGTCTAGCGGTCCGGGTGTTGGACTTGACTGCATGAGGTCCTGGGTTCGAATCCCGGGTCGGCCAACAAAAAGAAATTGGATTTTTCCAATTTTCTAAAAAAAAAATGTTGGTCGGGATTGGAAATGTGCCCGGTTGGCGATAGGCTTGCCACCTATCACATTGTGGGACTTAGTGTCTTCGGCTAGTCGTGGGTGCCTTGGTTGTACCTCTGCCTACCTCTTCGGGGATATGGGCGTGAAGATACTTTTTTATTGCACGTTATTTTAGCAGAGGTCCAATCACATCGAAAGTCTGTCCGTGAATGCCAGTCCTTACCTGTAGCCTAATGTCAAGCGTTTCTCATTAGTTGAAATCCAAATAATAATAATAATAAATAAATCCTTGGACAATTGACACAAATTGAATCTAACCCCAAAGTAAACAAATTATATGCCTGTGTTATGGGTGCTAGTCAACGATTCTAATACATAGAAATACTTAAATAGATACCGGAATAAATTTAATAAGCACCCAGACCCCGGAAACGTAGATTTAAATGTTCATCACACAAATGCCCGTCGGGAATCGAACCCGAGCCTCGCAGTTGGTCGATGTAGTTAAAAGTGTACGCTAACCACTCGACCAGTAAGGCGGTCAAAAGTATTGTTGCCAACAATAGGATACTCAAAACTACACGGTGAAAAAGTTTATTTGTATTTTTAAACTCTAAGTTACAATCTAACTGGTCTAAACGTAAAATCGCGTGAAGATCAAACCTTTAAGTCTACAAAGATAATGCTTCGTTGATTCAGTCACGGTCTCTACTCGATATGGCTAAACCGATTTAAAGTCGCGCCGTTCGTCCGCTCGGAATATCCGTACAAAGAACTTCCATTAGCTGCTAAAAATCCAGATACATTTTACCTTCGTGCCTATAGTTTTCGTCCCTATTCTTCACCTGTTCACTGGAGAAGGTCTAAAAACTCGCCGTATTTGGAAAACGTTTATTATAAAATACTTTTATTTATTAAACGGTTATTCGTATTTATTTAAGTGGTTTCACGTATTCGTATTGTTGAGTAATATAAACAGAGGACCAATTTTACCAAAACGGCACTTTCATAATGAACCACTTGTTGGATCTTATTAAAACTAATATGGTAAACTAAATTTTCTTAAAAAATACCATCAAAACCAAATAACTATTGGCGGAGTAATAGCGTAACAAACACAAAAACATAAAGTCGAATAGTGAACCTCCTCATTTTTGGAGTCTGTTAAAACTCATTCGCACTAGGGTGAAATTTTAAGGGTAAGCATTCAAAGGTTTGTTTGTTAGCTGCCACCATATTTTGCCAATTATAAATGTCTGCCAAAGCAGTATATAAGAAGACTAAAAGCTTTTGAATTAAGCAACTAAACCGCTTCGCACAAATATAGGTTTTTTTATTCTGTTTTGGTCTGCCTGCTGAGTAGAGTAGACCATCTGCCTTTCTGCCAGACAGCTTGTAGGAGCTTCGAAAAAAAAATTATCAAAAATAATGAAATAGTTAGAGTTGAGTTTTGCAGTGCTACTGCGCGTCATATAAAACAACGTCATAATAAATAAATCATGCATTCTTGTAGAAGTAATTCGTCATATTAACTATGCTCTGAACTCCGCTTTGAAAATAAAACTGCACAAAAGGGCAAATTATATGTCTGTCAAGTTCTTACAGAACGCAATATCGAGCTTCCAAGTACCGATTCACAATATCTACTTATTATATTCCTTTTTATTCTTGTCTTTGGATCAGAACATTTATTACTATCTTATTGCTTGTGGAGTGCTTGGGGCCGTGCGGGGGCAAAGTCAACAGGAGGTTATTATGTTGAAACTGGCGAAAATTGAACAAGAAAGACTCCGTATTGGTGGCAACAAAGAAAACCAACGTTTACTTTCCAAACACCGAGTAAAAATTGTTTGCTTCGGTTTTTGTTTCGATCAATTTAAAGTTGTCTTTTCATTTGTAAATAATGTATGAAAGAATATTATCAATTTGTATTTGTGATTATGAGAAATATTTGAAAACATATAACCTCAGAGTAGAATTATAGCACAAAAATCTTCAAAAAAAAAAGAAACTTTCAGTGGCGAACTATTTGTTAAAAATGCTTGCGAAAATTCAAACTGAGCACGAAAAAGTATTAAAATTATTATTTTATTTAAATAACACTATGTTGGTTTTGTTTGGAATATTAATAAAATTTTGGTATAGAATTAAATAAACAGTTATTAAATCAAGTTTGGTATTTATAGAACTAAGTGTTACATGTAAATATAATTATTATAATAAATATATAATAAATATATCACACATACATGGGCTGAACGGGTACCACTGGGCTATTAGGCCGAGAGCTCACAAATTGAGGGTAGTTAGTAAATAATTCAGAAATATCAAAACAAAGCCGTAACACCTGATCTCGTTGTACAACCACATCGTAAACCTCATCATAATTATAAACAATACAGTAGCTACGTATTTACTCACTACACTGTTAACAAACATAACCACAATCACGCACAAACAACTATAGCGTACACCCATTTGTTACTAAACAAACCATCAAACATTGGAGTAAGCCTGAGTATGACAACACTACGTAAACACGTCACGGTGTTCGTGCTTATGCAAACGCCGAACCCCCGAAGGAGAACGGGGGGCTCCACCCCGCCCCTCCTGCGTGAATGCCGACCGAATAATGCACCCCCGGACGACCCACATCCTGGGCCTCAGGTCCCAATTGAATTAACGATTGCAACCTAAAAGTTTCTCTTTATCAACCTATGACAGTGAGAGGCTATTACCAGTGGCGACCTCCGTACTAGACAGTGGTCCAAACACTGTGAGACGTGCCCAAAGCATGTCTGCCGCAATATGGCGGCGCTACAGTTTATATACACGTCGCCGCGGTGAACGGACTAATAAAAAAACGAGTTACTTTCTAATGCGGCACCTGTAATGCTAATGAGACAACTTTATCCATGACTTCCACACTGACCACAATATCATAACTGTACTTTGTTAATGACTATACAAAGTTACAAGCGGTTGCGCCACACGTTGCCCCGACGACTCTCATGACCACAGATATTAGAAAATAGGTATACTAGCTCATGACCTTCCGACATATATATCAAAATATTTAAAAATAAGTTACGTTTCTAACATGTTACCCATTCTGAAAAAAATTTACACTTCAATGTAGATATCATATATAAGGTATTGATTCAACATGATATAAAGTATCTTCAAGGTATCCCGAAGAGGTAGGCATAGGCACAACCAGGGTACCCACGACTAGCCGAAGACACTAAGTCCCACAATGTGATAGGTGGCAAGCTTATCGCCAACCGGGCACATTTCCAATCCCGAGCAACGTTTTATTTTGTTAGAAAAGAAAAATCCAATTTTCTTTTTGTTGCCCGACTCGGGATTCGAACCCGCACGCAGTCAAGTCCGACAACTGAACCGCTAGACCACAGAGGTGACATGATATAAATGAATGAAAGACTGAAAAATTTATTGCTAAGCTAACTGCTTCAACACAAATAAGTAATAATTCTTAACACCGATTACATTTACATGATGATTATCTCTGATAGACTATCCTTGTAACACAAAAACGTAACATAGAATAATTGTAAGGCACATTAGGACTTTTAGTCTTACTGAAAGAAATTGTGACACTGTCAAGTATGATGTTAAGAATTTATGTCGAATTCGTTTTAGAATTCTTCGTCCACTCATAATGATCGCTTGCGTTTAGTTTCGTTAACAATAGACGAACCAACAGAGGATTGGTAAGAGTAGATTATAATATGTAAATTTAGAGATCATCTGCGTACATGTAAGAGAGAGAGGAAAAAGGAGTTAGCCATGGCATTTATAAAAATTACAAACAAAATAGGAGACATGACCCCACCTTGAGGAACACCTACATTAATATTCGACATTCAACTGTTTGAACTCGTTACCGGCATCCGTTTATATAACTAAGCTATGGAACCAATGACATACTAGCTGCGAAATGTAAATAGACAAATGCAAAAATCAATCGAAGTATTATAACCTGAACGAAAACCAAATTTGAAAGCGTTATAATAATAAATAATAAATATCCCTGGATAAGTTACACGAACTGAAGCTAACCCCAAAGTAAGCAAATTATATGCTTGTGTAATGCGTGTTAGTCAACGATTATAATACATAGATATACTTAAATAGATACCAGAATAAATTTAATAAACACCCAGGAAATGCAGACGTCTAAATGTTCATCACTCAAATGCCTGCCCCCGTCGGGAATCGAACTCAAGCCTCGCGTTATGCAACTTATTTTTAATAAGAAAATTATTAATCTGTTCAGAAACAATATTATGTTTGCTTCGGACAAATAGGTAAAGTTCGTATTGGTCAGATTTTAAAAAGTGTTTTGGGGTTAAAATTTCTTAGTAGCTTAATAACTTAGTCTCTTTTTACATATCTGGAGAAATCCCACAATTTAAAGGACTATGAAATAGGCCAAATTATATCAAGAGTGGAATAACAGTTGCTTATCGCACTGGAAGATGTAGAAGGCATGGCATACCAACAATATCAGTAACTTAGTGAAATTTAAACTAAGAAGAGTTAGAAATTTAAATGCTACTGAATTGTTTATCGTTTTTGGTAACGATCAAGTTTTGAAGGTGGATTCAAACATTGCTGATTGAGAGCGTTTATATTTATATCACTTGAAGGAAGTATGTGGGAAATGCACGTTTTCCCGATCCCTAATCTAAACCTAATAAAAGTATTGACTTTTATTAGGTTTCCCTATTTCAGTTTGTCATTGCATCACACCTGAACGGGTTCACCAAATTTGCTAATTAGTTTTCGTTGTTAGTTTTCAGAAAAAAAATATCATAAAATGGAAAACCTGGAAAATTGCATAAAAGAGGAAAAAAACTGTGTTTTAAATGTTTTCCATACAAACTGTTACCAGCTGTTAATGACAAGTAAGCGATACGAAGTTCGCAAGGTCTGCTAGTGGTTGATAAAAGAAATCATAGATGAGAAATCATAGTGCATCTATAGATGAGTTAGTGTTTTCGACCGAATAGTTTAGGTAGCGTCAAAGTAAAGAAAAGTAAAGTATCATAACGCCCATATCCCCGAAGAGGAGGCAGAGGCACAACCACGACTAGCCGAAGTTACTAAGTCCCACCGTGTGATAGGTGGCAAGTCTATCGCCAGCCGACCATATATCCAATCCCAGGCATCTTTTTAATAGAAAATTAAAAATATATTTTTGCTATTTTTTTGTTGCCCGACTCGGAGATCGAACCTGGGACCTCATGAAGTCAAGGTAGCGTCGCTAAACATATCTGCACTGATTACAAATCTTTTTATATTTTTCACGTTCATCAGCAGTACCACTTAAAAACTTTTCTATTCGTTTATAAATTTTTTAAAAGGATTTGAGTAATTTATCAATGACAAATGCGTAATTTTAGTGACAGAACTCGTAAAAGTGTAGTTAGATTGCATTTAAATTTATTCATCAATGTTCCACTGAGTCCTCCCTGATATCTAATATTGACTTAAAAAAACAGAAAAATAAAACAGAATGTAATATGTGACATTTACCCAAAATTCCTTACCCCCATGATTCATGACGTGATAAGTCTGTTTTGTAATAAAAATGGCTTTGCTTCGCGATTTAGTTAATTCTGATATATTGTCCACATTTGTTTTGTCCTGTAGGTTTTCCCATTGCAACGGCAACACCATTTCAAGCAATGAATGCACAGAATTTTGCGTAAATATAACATTGCCAATCGTTGACTAGACTCGGGTTAGATTCTCAAATTATTAAACTTATTTATATATCTTTATAGTACTTAAGTACCATTAAACCATAATATTATGCTCTTACAATAAGTATGTCATTTATTTACTTTGGTGTTTGGTGATTGTTATATGAAAGACAAAAAATAATTACTTATGTGATTTTTTAAAGATATTTTGGTGACACAATTAAGAGAAATCAATTTGGCGATAATAAAATAAAAAAGAAAATGATGAAAAACACAAGCTTCAATGTAGGAGTTCATTTAGTAGTTTAGACATTTTTTTTTTGTTTTAAAACTAATTTATCAGAAATCACCTCTATGGTCTAGCGGTTAATCGTCGATTTCGACATCTTGAGGTTCCGGGCTCGAGCCCCGAAGCGGGCAACAAAGTAAACAGAAAATGTGTATTTTCAATTTTCTAATGAAAGTAACGTCTCCCAGAATTGAATATGTGCTCGGGTGGTTGCGATTGGCTTGCCGCCTGACACAATGTGGGACTGAGTGTCTTCGGCTAGGCGCGGTCTCCCTGGTTGTGCCTCTGCCTACCTCTTTGGAGAAACGGGCGTGAAGATTATTTATTTTAGAATAAATAAGCAGTCTCTTAATGTATATTCCATAACATATATTACAAATGCTAATAAAGCGATAGAAATACGAGTTATTCAGTTTAAAAGCATTATAAGCCGAAAGAAACCAAGAAGTTATAGCATAACGCGAATACAGGTACGAGTATATTTGGAGGGATTTATTAAGGAGGCCTCGGTTGGTTTATGATGACAATGCCACCGACTGCCGGGAGCACCACCTTATTTCCTCACAGAAAGTTATAAAAACATATTGAAAATGAGATTCTCGCAGTGAAGGTCCTAGCAAATGTTATCTTGTTTGAGATTTGTCTGTTTTATGCATACTTGCGGGAAAATAATATTATTTCAAAGGTCTGGAAAAGTGAAAATTGGAATGAAATTTGTGGCTTATGCCTTTTACAGCTTTGTCTTTTAAAGCTGGAAGTTTTTATCGGGTTTTGTTTTTAAGAAGCTTTGCATTACTACAGTAAAAAGTTTGTTTTTTTGTCAAGTTCTATAAAAAAAAACATTTATTTGTAATGTGATTTTTTTGTGCCATTTCTATTAAACATTCGCGTTTTTGCGTAGCATTAATTGATACTTTTATGAGTGTTTTTTCTCCTATAATTTGTTTTTTTTTATGATATTGGAAGGCAAACAAGCAGACGGATTTCCTGATGTTAAGAAATTCACACGGCCTAGAGACACCAAAGGTGGTAATAGTGCGTTGCTAACCTGAGCCCGGGATGTTAAGCCTCGAGCAAAAGTAAGTTTACCGGCTACCTTACCCTCCGAACCGGAACATGTCATGACGTTAGGGCGGCAGAAATAGGTAAGGCGGTGCTACCAATACGGGCGAGTCGCTGCTAAACTCTACCACCTAGTCAGATGTCACGGTGTTAGTGACGGTGAGCATATGCCTTTTACGAGCTGCCAGGTAAGGAAGGCAGATGGTCTATTCTACAAAGAAGCCCGGACCAACACGGATTCTTATCACGTGTTTGAATTTGCTAAATCACACTCAACGAAACTTGGTTAAAACCTCAAGCACGTATGTGCTGAAAGCCACACATAATACTCATAGCCATTAAAAATAAAGTGTACGAATTCCAGTCAAAACTTGCTTAAAAAACCAATAATTAGTACCTATATGTAAGTGACTATAATATCTTTAAAACTTAGTGAATTTATTTGTTACAGTTAATTATTATGATATACATCAGGTTTTATCAAAGAAAAGAAAATGTAACAAGAGTAAGTACAAAGGGCAAACTTATTACTTCATAGTATAAAACAAAGTCGTTTCCTCTGTCCCTATGTCCCTTTGTATTCTTAAATCTTTAAAACTACTCAACGGATTTTAATGTGTTTTTTTTAAATAGATACAGTGATTAAATAGGAAGGTTTATTAGTGGCGGATTTCCTTATAGGCCGAGTAGGCCTGAGCCTAGAGCGACAAAATTTAGGGGGCGGCATCTGACCGTCCTGAGTCCAGCTGAAGTAGAAGAGAAAACAACAGCGTTAAAAAATATTTACTCTTCTGATCTTGAAGAAGGTTTCGTTGAAGAGTGTCAACATTTTCGCTGCCAGTGCTTTTCGAGCCAAAGCAAAGCCGACACGCTGATGTCGCCGATGACATTATTAAAATGGCTTCATGATCAGGATCTCTACAACATTTATCCTAACGTTGATATAGCTCTGCGCATGTGTGTTTGTATCCCGATTACGAACTGTTCCGGTGAACGCAGCTTCTCGTGTTTGCGGCGGGTGAAAAATTATTTACGGTCGAAAATGAACGAGGACAGGTTGAACGCTCTGGCTATCCTCTGCATCGAATCACAGTTGCTAAGGTCTTTAGATTGTGATGATTTGATCAATAAATTCGCTGCTCAGAAAGCCAGGCAGAAGACAATTTTTGAATAACGATTCATTGCTTCTCACAAATAGAAATGGTAAGAATCAGTATCTGAAATACTGATTGAGATAATTAAATCATTTACTGATTATCGTTATTTTTTTTAATTTAATTATGCATGCTTTACAGCACATAAGAGGGGTGGCAATCTTTCGTAGGCCTAGGGCAGCCAACGTATCAAATCCGCCCATGAGGTTTATATGTATATTTTATAATCGTGTGAAGCCAAATAAAAAAAATATTAATGAAAAATATAAAATAAAACAAGTAACAAGACCCGATGTACAAAAAAATAAACCCCTTTAAGTTAACACAGTTTTACCCGTGTTGGTCCGCGCTCCTTTGGAGAAAGACCATCTGCCTTCCTGACAGGCCGCTTGTAACAGGCGGGCATAAGCTTACCGTCATTAGCACCGTGACATCAGACTAGGTAGTAGAGTTTCGCAGCGACTCACCTGGATTGGTACTACCGCCTTACCTATTCACACAACGTCAGTGCTTGCCGTTGACGTGTTCAGATTCCAAGGCTAAGGTAGCAATTACCACCTTTGTGTCTCTAAGCGGCATGAATTTATTATTATCAGGAAATCCGTCTGCTTGTATGCCTTCTAATACCACAAAAAATACAGGAACCATTCTAATTGTTTTAATGTACACGACTAGGTAAATATTACTTTAAATGTCGTGTAAATAATGTAAGTGCAAAAAAAAAATAAAAACTAACAGCAATTAAAAAACTACGTCCTCTAAATAGATTCAGAAAAAAACGTGTAAAATCAAACACAACTCAAAAAGCTCGGATTTTGATCAAATTTATATGAGACCATCTCTGAATCATGACCTTCCTACCTTTACTGACCAAGTAATCACTTAACAAAAAACCATACCAACATTATTGTTATATATTATAATGTTAGATTATTCAAAATTCATTTTATAAATGTTAACGCTTGCAGCATATGCTTCTTATAAAATCTGGCTGAAAACATGTGGCTTGGGATTTTAACTCAAACTCAGATTTGGATAAAGCGAAATCTCATTTCTTATTTACGTGTACATAAAAGCAGAGAATTTGTATTTTAAAACAATGTTTTTCTTACTCGATTAAGTATATAAACATTTTTTGTGATACATAATAAGATGTCTAATTTTGCACGAGCTCATTTTAGAATGAAAAAAGAAATTGCTTTCTTTATCTTTATAGAATTTTGTTCCTTAAAAAATAACTTTCGATATAAGTTACGTTTTCAAAAAGTCAGCCTGATATAACAGCTGTTTCTTAACTTTATCTGTGTATTTCTACTAATTTTTTATAATTTATATTATAAGATAACAAACGTCATATACATTACTTTAAACACATCCCACCATTAGGTGCAAGTCTTCAAATTTTTCTCATATGTCAGAATTTTGCGTTATTTTGTTCTTCTAATATGCAAGGTTACTTTAAAAGGACCGGACGAATTGTAATTGTAATATAAAAGGTGGTTGCTAAATTGTAATGTTTATTTGTATAAACATTCACTTAAAACAGTCCGCAAAAATGCTTCGCTTGTTGTCACGCTATGTCGTATCCAATACAAGTCTAGTATATTCCATTTTATGCGCTTTTGTACACTTCTTGCTATACAAGCGAACTTTACTTGTGCTAAACGGCTATTAGTATATTGTAGAAACCTCTAGTATAGCTGAAGGTACTTAATCTTACAATGTAATAGGTAGCAAACCTACTGCCAAAAGTACACTTATTTAATTTCAAATAAAGTAATTTTTTTTGAAAATTAAAAGAAACACATGTTGAGTTGCTCAATCCAGGAATAGAACTCGGTACCTCTGGGAGATAACGCCTACACCGTATCACAAGACCACAGAAGCGATGAAGCGATGTCAACTCACTAAACGAATGGCCTACAAAGGTTTGGAAAAATTTAGATTGGATCGTTACTAGTACGCGAGCAGCAATTTCCATGTTTATCGACAGGCAGATTCAGCTAAATTGCTCGATCTAAAATGAAAAACAAAAGATAGAGATAGCAATGTAGTAGCACCAACTCGTATTAAATTACTACACGTTTTATGAAGCAGAAAAAAATTTGGAAGATGAGCTGAACATTAGAAGATTTAATATTTTTGAAGACATGTATGTATGTAATTTTTTTAAGTGTTAAGGTAGCGAAAAAGAACACGGCAATTCTAAAAGATAATGGTTTCCTATAGACATTATAGATATCGTAGGTGTGTTGCTATCCTAAGGCCAGGGTATTTAGCCCAATATGCAAGTATATCGGCTATCCTACGCTGCAGACCGGAACATCATGGCGGTAGGAACAGGTAAAAAGGTAGATCCCTAAACGAGTAGGCTGCTGCACTACACTCAACCTTCAGTTCTCTTGTTTAATCTTTGGTCGCCTGTTACAAGCTTTCCTGGTCTGAAAAAAAAGGAAAAATATATTTATTCGCGGAATATGAGTGTTACAAAGATGTTACAAAATTATTTAGGCGTTTCTACATATTCTACCAACTTGTGTTGTGCAAATATTTTTATAGTTGTTAATTAAATTAGTTATTTTAATTATTTACTTACTATTTAAACACTGTTTATAGTATTGATTATATGATTATTTATTGATACAAAAAAATTTTAAAATATAAATTAGTTTATCCCTATCTACCGTAAACTACCACCGTTTCCAAACCTAGCCAGACAGGAGAAGAAACGGCAAAACAAACTCCTGCGTACCCAACATTCTGCAATACAATTAATCATATTAGAAATACTTTATTATTTATTCTTATCTGCAAGAAAATCGTTGACACTATAATATTTTTTCTCTAAAATTCAGTTGAATACCTTTTTTCGAAATCTGTTTAATGGAAGTGATTTAAGATTATCAGGAATTTGGTTGTATATACGAATGGACATGCAATACACATTATTTTTGTAAATGTTGAGTTTTTGGTTAGGCACATGTATATCTATTTCT
>NJDC01000476.1:242017-255139 GCA_002245475.1 Calephelis virginiensis
TATACGCCTATCGCCACCGAACAAACTGTGAAGCTTTCGATCCCGTTGAAATGAAACAAAAGAAATAAAATTTATTGGTTTGCGGAACATGTCTTTTTAAGTTATTTCAAAATACTTATTCATACCATCATGTTCTATTACACTGAGAGCAGGCGCTAGTGCTACAAGAATCTTGATATCTCTATTTTTGGGTTTAGATATTGATTATATTTATTATACTGCGTATTTATCTATATGTTTATGTACAAACATAATGCGAGTTTACGAATAAAAGTTTTCCATGTAATTATAGTATTTCTATGGAATAGTATCGTTGACTAATATCTACTTAACTTCCTATCGGTGTAGATTCATTTGTGTGTTGTCGGGAGAAATATTTATTTATTACCTACTAGCCGATTTTCGCAAAATTCGTACTACCCACCCCGTGACATACATTTATTGGTAGTATTTTTTTTTAATTTTTCTACAATTTACAATTACAATTTTGAGGCAAAGACGAATCTACAAAAATTTATTTATTTCAAATTCAGATTTATTATAACAGTAATAAACCTGAATGTGCTTTCTACATCTCACATATAAAAATAAAGTAACCAAATTATTTTAGATACTTAGAAGATTAAATTTTATTTATTATTTATTTTTATTTAACACTTTAGTGCACACAAAAACTAAAATACACAAAATACACGAGAAGTTAAAAATGCAAAAGGCCAAAATGCAAAAAGAAATTTCTTCCAGCCAACCCAAAAAAAATTAAGCTGTGAAAATAAAATGGAATATATGTGTCATATGTATGTACAACAATTGTTTTTAATAATAATTTAAGCGCAGCAAACCTGTATAAAATCGGGTTAAAAAAAATAAACCAAACCTACATGTAACGTAGTCAAGAAACATCTCGATTATTTATAAAATTTGTCATTTTGCGTCAGAGATTGAAACAACGCACCATAATTGTTTAGGAGCTACGATGCCACAAACAAACAAACATACACACACCAACAAGTCAAATTAACAACACCTCTTCTCTATGATGTGCTTTAGAAGAACTGTAAAGATAACGAAACATACCTAGTACCGTAACTTTTAAACTACCGTCAACCATGTCCCATTTCATTTATCAGGTCTTTTATGAAAATGTGTACATATCTAGTTAAGGCTAATCGGATAATCCCAAACTCGATGGTAAAACCATGTTGGCATTCCAGGGTTACGTCTCCTATATTTGAGCTTCATAGGCAAAGGGTGGGCAAAGGCACAACCGGGGCACCCACTATTAGCCGAAGATACTAAGTCCCACTATATGATAAGAAGTTAAGTCCAGCACTGGACCGCTAGGCCACAAAGCCGAAAAGTAAAATAAGTACCCATAATTTGTCTCATATCCATTCCGATTCTTACAAATGAGCTGATGAATTACAACGTCTGAACTGATAGATATTCAAAAATGATAGATAAGAACCATATCAATCAATATAGTTTTCAAGTTTGTGCTTCACATGAACTGCGAAGATTGAGAAACAGAATACCGTAACTTTTAAATTTTGACCCACTAGCCTTCTCCTAGTTCAATTATCAGTCCGTTATCATCAAGTCCTCGACATGAGAATTAATGGAAAGATCTAGTTTAGGCAAATCGAATGAATCCAAACTCGATGGGTTTACCAGAAGGCTTTCCAGGGTTACGTCTCTTATCTTCGAGCTTCATCAGACCAATTCAGTTGTACCGGCGTATCGTCACTCGTGCCAGGTCTGGTCTGACTTAGGGTCTCACATATTCTCAAAAGTGAAAGAAATACCCATAGTACACCAGACAGGATGATATCTGTTCCGACGCATAAAAATAAAAGAGCTGCAAATGAGCTAATAATATCCTTGAACTCTTGGACATATATCTAACTAAGTTTTCAAACAAAAAAACACATCCAACACAGACACACACACCCTCATTTTGTGTCGGGGGTCCGAACATACAACCTCCTTATTTGGAAAGTCGGGTGACAATATATAGACTTTTGGGATTGAGTGTACTTTTAAAGCTGTTTTATAAACAACAGTCTCCAATTTATGTACAGAGTTGGAAAAGTTAAATTCGTATTCCTTTCTACAATAATGCTTGGCAAAATATGACAAGGATGTTCCTACTTCGTAAATAATCCAAGATATGCAGACAATAACATGCTAAATATTATTTATTTGACATTGCTTTGTCTTGCAGAGGAAATATTTTGTGGAAAAAATATATGCGTTTTCAACGCTTGGATATTTACAGAAATGTTTTAAGGCGTTCTGCTTTATGTAAAGTAGTACTGTTTAAATTATGCGCTTCGGCTTTATTCATCAAGCTTCGGAAATTCGAATGTATTTTAAAGATATCTATATAGAGTTGTTATTACGTAATTAATCGTTTCGCTTCAATTTAGATTAGGTCAGCCAATTTAAAAATAAAAGTATAAAGTTTAAAAAGAGTGAAAAGTGTAAAGGCCGAAGCGCATAATTTAAATAGTAGTACTATACTTTAATTTATAATCATTTCCATTATTTTATCATTATTTGATCGCCTCTGTGGTCTAGCGGTTCAGTCGTTGGACTTGACTGCAAGAGGTTCGGGGTTCGAATCCCGGGTCGTACTACAGAAACGAAAATTGGGCTTTTCGAATTTTCTGATAAAAAAAAAAGTTGCTTGGGATTGGAAATGTGTCCGGTTGGCGATAGGCTTGCCAACTATCACATTGTGGGACTTAGTGTCTTCGGCTAGTCGTGGGTACCCTGGTTGTGCTTATAAGAGACGAGCTCAGGTTAAGTAGGTCACCACCAACAAGACCACTGGTGGTGGAGATCAGCCACATGCCCAGGTAAGGATCCACCACTTCTTATAGAATTAACGACTCTGTCATGGTCCGGTCTAGATGGTCTATCCGTCCGTATATACAGTCACATTATTCCCAAACTTTTAAAACTACATAGTTCAAACTAGGTAACTGGATATATTCTGTGAACCGTTTTACTTTATATTAAGGGTAAGCGCTCCTCAAAAAAGTTAAGTTCTAGTATGTAACTAGAACTTAAAAAGAAGTATCTTCACGCCTACTTCCCCAAAGAGGTAAACAGAGGCTTAACTAAGGTACCCGAGACTAGCCGAAGATATATTTAAGTCTCACAATGCACAATGTGATAGGTGGCAAGCCTATCGCCATCCGGGCACTTATCCAATTACGGGCAACGTTATTTTTAATAGAATATTGAAATTATTCGGTTTAAATTTTTTTGTTGCCCGACCCAGGAATCCAGGACCTTAAGAGGTCAAGCCCGACGCCGGACCACTAGACCGCGGTGGCGATTTTAAATTTAATCTTTGATTATAGATAGGCGCGTTGGACTTGAGTTCATGAGGGCTTGACTTCCGATCCCCGGGTTAACAACAAAAAAATTTTTTTTTCAATTTTCGGGATTGGATATGTTTCCGGTTCGCAATGGGACATTAGTAGGATTTACTTTCTTCAACTAGACGTGGGTGCCCTGTCGTAGTAGTAACTCTGTCTTCTTCTTTACTTATCCCTTAATATCTGGCTCCATTTTTTGTACAATCAAAAATTGTGTTTATTTTCGTTTCCATACAAATACCGTCTATAAACATTTCAGGAAAGGCTACCATCCACTAACAAAAGCAACTTACAATGGTTTGAAAATAGAAGCTAATATCAAAATCAACATTGTTCACTTAATTGACTCAGTAGAGATAATATTCAACGGGTCCCAAGATCACCACCCACAAGTCACCCGGGTTTGTCTCCGCTAATTAGGTTTGGCCTAATGAATACAGGGAGGGTTCATCCGTAGTTGTCTGGGTAATTAACAGCTGAGATAGGAAATATTAATATTTATAAACCCCGGGATCGAGAGCAAATTTTCGTTCTACGTTTTAACGAGTCCAAAGTGGGTCCAATGAATTTTATGCCTTAATTATAAGATTTAATTTAATTAATTTAAACAATTTAATTTAAGTACATTGTGTCGCCTTAATCTTCTTCTGTCTGTTAATTAAAGAACCGAAATATTTATTGATAGTGGATACAAGTGATTTTCAGCGGCTTTGTTTGTAAAGGCGACGCCCGCGCGTTGTGTCATCGCTGCGTCGCTTTCACACACTATCTAATCCTCCAATTTTGCTTTTTATCTTCAAGTTTCATTGCAACGCAGCGCAACCAACCAATGAGACCTCACCCTTAAATATTTTTTTACGTGAAGTTCTAATAGTTTAAAGTGTAGTCGTAGAACGTACTAGCAGCCTATCCAAACTCACAAATTATAAAACGATGAGTTTATTTTTCTGGATTTTTTTGGAACTACCACTTAATTATAAAATCATTATTTTTGAGTGAAATAGTTTTGAATATTTACAATTTTCATCACTTATGTAGGAAAAGAAATATAAGGTGCAGTCTCAATTAGTCTTCGATTCGCCCAATGCATTTACCGAAGGCAAATAATTAGTTAACACTGTATCTAAATAAATTCATTGAAATCTACAGAATGAAACACTCGATTTAATTAAAATAGGTATAAGCAAAATCATTGTAAGGAATTAATATTTTAAGATCTCAGCGACAATCACGTAAACCTATAATGGACAAAAGTTTGTATTTATTGTATTTTGGTAGATTTCAAAAATTATTAAACAACGGATGTAGCTATTCTTAAAAAATCTAACTATTCTATCTTAATTATAAATATTGTATTATTTTTCTTGTGTTCCTTTTTAAAGAACTTACATATTTTTTCTGTTATAAAAATATTTTCCTGACAAAAAACGAAATAATAAACATCTATTCACATGAAATACAATGACGAAGTTAGATAAATATTAGTAGATATATATGTATGTGTGTGTGTGTGTGTGTGTAAATGAATCCGAAGTTTCTTCCACTTGGGCTTAATTGTTCAACTTATTTCCCAATAGCTAAAATGTGTGGATACCATATACTATTAGGATCAAAGCGTATTTATTAGGACAAAGGCTTGTTAATTATAATAAGTAATGTTATTATTGAAAATCTAGGACTCCGACATCAATAATGCTAGACTCGGTTAATGTAATTTACTATTGTATTAATTAAGCACACTTACAAAGTTTGAGCGGGTTTTGGGCACAAATAAACATGAACTTCTCATCCTGCGAGAATAGTTGTTAACCCTAATTACTGTATTAATATCTACACAAGCATGGAAACATAAATACACACTTTAGTGCTAACATTTGCGCTTGTCACTTGTTTATCACGCAATCTCGCGTTGCACTTGGCAAGTGTTTAAATGCTTTTCCACTTCAGCGCGGATGTTCTATAAGTGTGATCTTGTTGACGGAAAATTAGGTATGAATGATAAATTTGCTAAAAACTTTCATTTCTTTATAAAATGAATTTAACACATTTCAATCTTTTTTCTCTCAGGAGGTTTTATTTAATGTTTGACGTCGGCGTAAGCATCTGCCATTGGTCAAGTTTAGTAATTTATAATCCGATTCCCAATAATCGGGATTAAATGATTCAAAACAGTTTCAACTCGTCACGGAATCTATGTAATGTATGTTGATAAATAAATATATTTGTTGATAAATAATATATAAATGTTCTTGTGAAATATATGCTTGTGTTAAGGGTGTCAGTCAAAGATTCTAATCCATAGAAATATCAAAATAGAAACCTTAATAAATTTCATAAACACCCAAACCCGGAAATTCAGACATTTAAATGTTCATAACATAAATTCCTGCCCCTGTCGGGAATCGAACCCAACCTCGCGGTTGGTCATTGTAGCTAGACGTGTACGCTAGCCACTCGATCAATGAGGTGGTTTGTAAACTTTATATAGCATCATTTCAGAATCATGAGCTACCTTACGAAAAAAGAGAACCAAAAAAATCGAAGTCGATTTTTTGAAGTTTTATCGCCCTTAATTTAAGACTTCAAATCTCAGACTCTTACTCTGTTATTATATTCAAACCATCCTACATTTTGTGTTTTATAAACCAGAGATCCCCAAAGTTATTTTATGTATCGCCCACTTGGAAAATCAGTTAGTAGCACACCTACCACGTTTTTTTCTTGTTAATAACATCTAACATTTCACCCGAAGTTAAATAGGTTTTTTCTAGTTCCCTTACTAACACTTCTCATTAGCGTTCCAGCACCCACAAGGGGGTGTTAGCGCCCTCTTTGAGAAACACTGTGTTAAACAAACATCGCTTTGTTTGAATTTAAATTACAATAGAACTTACAACAACGTGTTTATAAGGCATGTTTTAACGCTGTATTAATAAGGCGAGACAGAATATTTGTTCCTAAACAATCGGACCCCAAAATTGTACATTCTCAAATGTCTAAAATACGACCTCATGTTATGGATGGCTACTCTTTTTAAATTAGACCTACGGTTTATTCAATTATTTACATGTACTGAGATTTATATATTATGTCATATGAATCGCCTGTGTGGTCTAGTAGTTCAGGTATTGGACTTGACTGCTTGAGGTCCGGGGTTCGATTTCCGGGTCGTGCAACAAAAAGAAAATTAGATTTTTTCAATTTTCTTATAAAAAAATGTTGCTCGTGATTTGATATGTGCCCCGTTGGCGATAGGCTTGTCACTTATCATATTGAGGGATTTAGTGTCTTCGGCTTGTCATGGGTGCCCTGGTTATGCCTCTGCCCACCTCTTTGTGGCGAATATGGGTGTAAAGATACTTTATTTTACTTTCACTCTCCTTGAAATAAAGTAGCCTACATTAATCAGGGATAATGTCTCCTTCTTATGGTAATATAATTATTCAATTCGGTCTATTACTTTCGGAGCCTAACCAATACAATACAAACAAATAAACTTTCCTCTTTAGAGAGTGTAAATAAATAACTCGCCGATAGCAGCGCCACCTACCGGGTCCAATTTTATTTTTAAATTATCCACTAGATCATCAAAATACCCACATCAATTTTTAAACCAATCGGCGCAGCCGTTTAGAAGTTATTTGAAATAGATAAATACTGAAAGATAATTTTTACTACCCGTTGTCCTGTGTGGGAGTGAAGTATTTTCCCAATTTAAAAAGCAGCCTACATTTATCGGGGATAATGTCAGCTTCTAATGGAAAAAAAAATCACATATGTTTAGCAGTTTCAGAGTCTATTAAACACAAACAAACACACAATCAATTTATTATTAGCATAAATTAGTATAGACTAGTTTACACTGGCGGCTTTGCACGCGTATCGAGATATACTTTCTAACAAATTTAAGGCTATATGTTACTCTGATAACTATATGATGATGATGGCTTAATTTCTGTAAAGTTTCATCTCAATTTCATTCTGTAGTTTGTGTGTGAAAAAGTAACAAGCATCTATCAATCTTACAAACTTTCACATTTATAACATTAATAGGAAATAGCATTGATATCAATGTATATCGACGACATCGTGTCCTCCTATCTGAGTATTTGCTAGATAAGTTATATGGGACCACCTCGAAATCATGCCCTACCTTCCAAAAAAAGAACCATCAAAATTTGATCGTTATTGGACAAGTAATCGAGTAACTAACATATAATATAAGCGCAGTAAAACTGAAATTTGATTGTTTTCAGTTTTAACGAGCTACAATTGCAGTAAATAAGTCATTGACCCGTGGTGTTCCGGGCTCCTTGTAGAATAGACCATCTGCCTTCCTTGCCAGGCAGCTCGTAAAAGGCGAGCATAGGCTCATCGTCTCTAACAATGTGACATCTGACTAGGTGGTAGAGTTTAGCAGCGACTCGCCCGGATTGGTACCACCGCCTTACCTATTCCTGCCGCCATAACGTCATGACGTGTTCCGGTTCGGAGGATAAGGTAGCAGTAAATCCTGTGTGTGCGTGCGTGCGTGCGTGCGTGTGTGTGTGTTTGTGTGTGTATGTGTGTGTGTGTGTGTGTGTGTATGTGTAAATAAAGCAGTAGATATGTAATGTAAGTTACCTGGGCAAGTCTGCCCCCAGCATTCCTACGTTAAGGCTGCAAAAATTGGAAAGGAACTGCAGCCCATCCAAAGGCCTGTTATACAGTACATATTACCACCTAGTTATGAGTTATCACTGACCAAGTGTGTCCATCACAGTAAAAATCTTTGCCACATTAAATTTGTTTGTGTTTGCATGATTTCGTGTGTTTGTAAATGTTTGCGTGCGTGACTCATTACATGCGTGCATGCTTGTGTGCGTTTGTGCGTGCTTATAGCGTGTAATGTTGGTGGTTTAGTAATTCATGGTGGAACTTGTATCCATAAAGATACTAGATAAATATCAGACATCTAAATCATAAACTGGAACGAGTGAGGACTTAAAAGAATAAGTCTTAAAATTAACTGTCTTATTTCTTTCCGTTATACTTGCAGATGACAGGTAGTTTATAATGTGACTATTGAAAAAGTAGACAAAGAGCAAGTTATTTTTATTAAAGATGTTTTAACTTTCACATTTTTCTTCTATTTAGAATAAATTTTGGTCAAGTACGACGAAACGTAGCCAACACCAGGAAATATATAATATATGTCACAACTTTTGTGCTTAAATTAAAAAAGGATAACTGGTTATGGTGATTAACGTTGTCTACTATGCTTCATATATCAAAACCTTCATATATAAAAAATTGCCTATGTGGTCTAGCGGTTCAGTTGTCGGACTTGACTGCATGAGATCCCAGGTTCGATTCCCAGGTCGGGCAACAAAAAGAAAATTGAATTTTTACAATTTTCTAATAAAAAAAATGCTCGAGATTGGTTATGTGCCACCTACCACATTGTGGGATTTAGTGTCTTCGGCTAGTCGTGGGTGCCCTTGTTGTGCCTCTGCCTAATTTTTCGGGGATGTGGGCGTTAAGATACTTACTTACTTATCAAAACATTTTAAAGTTAAATACATATCATATCGTATGCTAAGCATGCAATGATTTGTAAACCTTAGGCTGTGATGTTAATTCTTTTTCATTAGTAAGTGTACCGACTAGCTTAACCTCTATACTGGGTCACAATAGTAGCGAGCATTGTTCTAGAAGACAGGCGTTATTGGTACCAAACTACTAGTCACTAACAAATAAAACGAGCTGTTTTCTTAAAACTGTATTTACTAAACATTATCGCTGTGGTGCCAAAAAGCATGGTGAAGTGCAGCATAAGAAACACCAGTGAGTATATTTTTTATTTTGTGAACATTAATTTAAACAGTATCTACACGCCCATATCCCCCAAGTGGTAGGGAGAGGCACAACCAAGGCAACCACGACTAGCCGAAGACTCTAAGTCTACTCTATGATAGGTAGCAAGCCTATCGACAACTAGGTAGATATCTTATCATTGGCAAAGTTATTTTTATTAAAACAATGAAACTCACATTTCCTATTTTTTGTTGCCCGATTCGGAGATCGAACCTGCGACCTCAAGAAGTCAAGTCCGACGCCGGACCGCTAGACCACAGAGGCATATAGGTGACTGTACTTTTTGTATGTGCACATGCAAAAAAAAATTGATTACGAATAGAGATCCAATATAATTTCTGACTAAAACTAAGTTTAACTAAAATTAATTACATGTCAAAAATCTGCTAGCCAGGAACTCTTGTCTTTCAAACTACGAGTGTATGCGCTATGTATACATTTAAGCTTGTATACCATGACGTATATTAGGTCTCCACGTTCGGGAAGCTATATTCAGTAATCCTGTAACGTTCCAAATGATTAATTTCATTGTGGGTCTCAAGACAGTAATAGCTCTGTTAACAGTTTATAACAATGAAATGTATGGTTATGGTTGGTTAAATCATTACATGGGTTGGACGGTTTACTTCCTTTGTTATAATGTAGTTTACTAAAGATACTACTAGCTAAAAGATAAAAAAGAAAGATATAATCGCCTCTGTGGTCTAGCGGTCCGGGTGTTGGACTTGACTGCATGAGGTCCCGGGTTCGAATCCCGGGTCGGCCAACAAAAAGAAAATTGGATTTTTCCAATTTTCTAATAAAAAAATGTTGGTCGGGATTGGAAATGTGCCCGGTTGACGATAGGCTTGCCACCTATCACATTGTGGGACTTAGTGTCTTCGGCTAGTCGTGGGTGCCTTTGTTGTACCTCTGCCTACCTCTTCGGGGATATGGGCGTGAAGATACTTTTTACTACTAGCTATGCTGGTGGAGTATGTACCGCCTGTCCAGTGTCCTGTTCGTTTATAGGGTTAAAAAACTGAAGCCTTGGATGACTTTGTCGTCGTCCGTCTGTCAAGACCCTTTCTCTCAGGAACTCTTGGAGGTATCAATCTCAAATTTAAATCAAGTATTCAGATTTACTGACTTTTGCAGCTGTGAAAAAAACAAGCTTCTAAACCAATGCAATAGAAAAGTAACAGCCGGTTATGTTGCAAATTTATTTCGCTAGGAAATCAAAGATAAAAGATAATTCCTACATAACACTACACCGTCGCCGCCGGTCTCGGCGACGAAGACCTCTCTTGCGCCCGGTGCCTAACGCCGAGCGACAAGCCACAAATACTCCTCCACCAAGTCCACCCAGTAACCAGAACGCAGCACCAAGTCGAGGTACGGTCTCCCGGGAGACAGCCCTTGGTGCTGGCGTTGTAGGTAACAGCCCAATCCATCTAAATAATGATGTCTCGGGCTGAGCACTCTGCTCGGCCCACAAAGTTCGGTGAAGTTGTAAAAAAATTCCTGTGAACTACTAAAACTTGAAGTTTGGTACGAAGTAACATCTTAAAACACTGATTAAGAAAAAAATGTAAATAAATTATATTTTTTTGTTATATCACATTTTTTTATATTGATATTTAAAAACTATTCAAATAATTGAATATCATTTAAAACTGTCCAACAGCTTTTCAGCTATAAATGTTTTAATAAACCTGGGTTTTGTGCAAAAAAAAAGATATATTACGTGACTTTGAATCGAATCGTATGAAACTAAAAAAGTTTTTGTTTTAAGCTTATTAAGTTACGAAAAGTTATCATACTCTCACTCTCCTTCTGCGTCTTTCTCTCTCTCTTTTAAAGTATTTCAAACATAAGGAAAGATAACTATAAAAAAATATTTTTTAAATGCTTAATGTTTACAATTTATATTTATATTTGCGATTCCTAACATATTTTTAAGGCACATGTGAAAAAACCAATAAAAACGAAAAAAAATATGTAAGTGCTGAAAGAAACGAACCAAATTGTACCAAATTCTGAGAAGTGTCAATTGTCACTTCAAAATGCTTCAAATTAGATAGTTTTACTATTACGCAACACACAAGAAAGTTACTTTAATCGTCCACTCAATATTGAAAGATTCTGACATTCAGATCCAAATAGCTTTTCAATCTTTAATGGAATGTGTTCTTTCTTCATTGGTAAATCTTCGGTTGAACGTTTTTCTTCTTATCGAGAACGGCTTAAGCTGAGTACATCCTGGGTCTATTGATATTCAAACGAGAAAAAGATTATTATGCATTCTTGCGAGTTACGCTGGAAATTATCTAAGTATTCATAAACATGTTATTTAATAAAAAATGTCCTACAAACACATAAAAGGTCAATATATTACTTTAATTATTAATTATATACATCACTCCAATTGTTACCAGTGATGACATATAGAACTGAGACTTGACCGTTAAATATGGGCCTCTCAAAAAAGCTTAGAGTCGCTCAGCGTGCTATGTAGAGAGCTATGCTCGGTGTTTCTCTGCGAGATATGCTCCGTAATTCGGTGATCCGCAAGAGAA
The DNA here is from genome assembly GCA_002245475.1 of Calephelis virginiensis. NCBI lineage: Eukaryota > Metazoa > Arthropoda > Insecta > Lepidoptera > Riodinidae > Calephelis > Calephelis virginiensis. The sequence goes on from NJDC01000476.1 coordinate 253,821, forward strand.
CGAGAGTAACCGACATAGTCTAGAGAGTCAGCAAGCTGAAGTGGCAATGGGCAGGCCACATTGCTCGCAGAACCGACAACCGCTGGGGAAGAAAGGTTCTCGAGTGGCGGCCCCGCACCGGAGGACGTAGTGTTGGATGACCTCCCACCCGGTGGACTGATGACCTGGTCAAAGTCGCGGGGAGTCGCTGGTAAAAAGCGGCTGGTGACCGTGACTTGTGGCGCTCTTTGGGCTCTTCTAAATATGTCCAGCTGTGGATGTCCTCCGGCTGATGATGATGATGATCACTCCAATTAATTTGCGCTATCTTTGTAATTGATTAACAAATTTTGAACTCGTATTTTCGCAAGATATCAATCTTGGGCCTTACGTTATAATTTTATTCTAAAAAAAATATTCTATTAAATAAAATAATAACAATCGTATTATGCGCTATGATAAAGAAATACAAACGATTTTCCCTAATTATTCCAAAATATCAAAAATGCGCAACGTTAATATTCAAGTTTTCACTTCTTCCGGCACTCCCGGAGTGCACGTCGTTTTTAATGCTATACTCGTGGCTCGACATGGCTAAAATTTGTGTGAAAAAGCCTGTTTTTAGGACTCAGACTGCTTTAAGTTGGGTTCAACTTTTTCAACGCTGCTATACGCACCAGATTTTCCACGTGCTTTTTAGCGTCAGTAATCCTGATATTTTTCACCCAATCTTGTTTTTTAAATATAAGTTGTAAAACTAAAAAAATATAGTATTGAAAAAAGGAATATCGTATCCACAATACGCGAGGTAATGTATCTAACGAGCAACATAAAGATCATTTAACGACCACTTTAGAAATTCATTGGAAATTGGAATTAAAGCAAAAATCACCCGGACGATTCAAACGATCAAAATAAAAAGGAAATCGACATATTAAAAATGTAAAAAATAATTATTATGTTACACAATCTGGATTCGCAATATGTGAAACATTTCTGTTCTATTATCTAATTCACACAGAAGGGAACAGACAGGAGGATAACGTTATACAACGATGTTTCCCATAAACTCAATAAGTGCATATTGTCTAGAAACTAGTTTATTTAAATACAACTTTGGTGTCATCTTAAATGAAAATTAATGCAATTTAGGTATATTTTATTTTTTTAATAAATATGTACCACAACAACGAAACTTTTAATTAAAATTTAAAATTATCAATAACACACGTCAAATCATATGAAAAATATAGCTAACTCTTTCGATTACTTTAATTACTTTTGAACTTAATTACTTAAACAATGACTCTGTAACATTGAAATGAAAGCTATGAATGTAA
>NJDC01000477.1:0-34248 GCA_002245475.1 Calephelis virginiensis
TATAGCTGGTACTCAAGGTCTAGAACGAATAACAAACACAGTGCATCCAGCTGGCGCACGCCGATCCACCGACGGTGGGCTTGCATGTAGTATTTCATACGTTTATAAACATAATAATGGTGGTACATAAAATTAAAATATTAGAGTTAAACGGAAAGTGAATCATGTGTTTAAAAAATAATACTAGTACCGATTTAACGAATGTTACACAAATTTAAACAATGTAGCGAAGTAGTTTAGTTTTAAAATCACACGACTCAATTGTCGACCACGTCAAGTATTGCGGGATCAAACGAACAAACATAACACCAGTAAATAAAAGCGACTAATTAAACTGTTTTTTTTTTTGGAACGAAGTTCCTCATTGCGCGTTGTGAATGGGGGCTAGACGGAAAAAAATCTTACGAAAATGTTGTCACGACACTTTTTGCTCTGTGGTCTAGCGGTTCAGTAGTTGGACTTGACAGCATGAGGTCCCGGGTTCGAATCCCGGGTCGGACATTTTTTTTTATTTTTCATTTTCTATTTTTTATTATCATTTTAATTTTTTTAATTTTTTTTTATATTTTTTTTATTTCATGTTTCTCTGTCTGTCTCTCTCTATAAGAGAGATAGAGTTAGAGATTACCAGAGATTGATAGATATTGAGAGAGAGAGGGGGGAGAGAGAACTTCATTCGATCCGGGTGTCCCTTGACACCTCTCAACTTTTTTAAATAATTAACTTTTTGGCCTTATTCAAGACTTAGGAACACCATTACATAGGTGTAGACGATAAAATGTATGTAACATTTAGAGCACACTATTTGAAGCCAAACGAACTGAAAACTGTTAAAATGTTGATGACAGCATAATTGAAAATGCACAGGTGTGGATATAGCCATTGCACACCATATGTGTGAATGTGTTACAATAATAGAGATGTGAAACGCATATTTCTATAACACTAGTCAATAGTCTGGTACAGTGAACTTTAGCCTTAATGAAAAATTGAGAGGGGATCGAAAATAGAATGATTCTAAGCTTTCAATTTTTCCTTGAATTTAAACATTTACTTAAATACGCCGAAAGCGCCAAAATTTATTAAGTAGTCAAGTCTCGCCTTGGGAAAGTTCTTTTGCTCTTAATTGATCTGCAGGATGGGTTCTACCGAATAGGAATAGTAGACTTCCGTGCATCTTTATTCTTTACCAAAAAAAGATGCTGGTGTAATTGTTGTAATCCAATAGAATGTAACGTATCCCTCAAGATTACACCAGAGATTTCAGATCTGAACCGCAACTCAAAACCGCACCTAGCAAATCTTTGGTTTCTACTAACTGGTATTTCTTCCCGCCAGAAGATGTAGTTTTGTTTTTTTATGATATTAGAAGGCAAACTAGCAGACACATTTCCTGATGATAAAAAAATAACGCCACCTAGAGACACCAAAGGTGGTAGTGATGCGTTGCCAACCTAAGACCGAGATGTAACGCCTCGAGCAAAAGTACGTTTATCGGCTCCCTTACCCTCCGAACCAGAACACGTCAACGGCAAGCACTGACATTTGGCGCCAGGAATCCGGGCGAGTCGCTGCGAAACTCTACCACCTTACACAGCTGATGTAACCGACGGCAAACCTATGTTTACCTTTTACGAGCTGCCTTGTAAAAAGGCAGATGATCTATTCTGCATTCTTTAAGTTTTAGCAACTCTGAGAGTTTCCTCAAAACGTTTTTAAACGTATACGAAAATAACGAAATTATGCTTTCTATTACAACATGAAAATGTTTTAAGTTAAAGTAGCGGTTTAATAATACATGTTTATGAAATACCGTATCACGATAAAACTTTTGTAAAGCGGGTAATAAATTATACATTATAGAATGTCTGGTTCCCGGATGAAGATGAAAAGAGGCTGTAAAACATCCCTACCCACCCCATGACCAAACTCATGTTTTTACATGAGCCCAGACCTATTCAAATGTAAATTGAATTGGAACAGGAAGACAAAATATTATAATTAAACGCATTATAATTTTAATTTATTCGTAAACATGACAACATAATTAATGTACTGTTTTTGATTACAGAATCAAGTTGTAAGCAAGAGTATGTATGAATTCATTTTTTACATAGCTTGAAACATGTACAGAGAGGTGTTACAATATGTTTGCAACAATGTTTCGCAAATGTGATTGGCTATCTCCTATGAAAATGAAAGTTTATTTTATTACATTTCATTTGAAATAATATTTTGTGTATGTTTACGCCTTTTCAAAAGTCCATACATATTTATTTCATGATTTATGGATCATGTGTAAATTTATTGTTAAAAGTTTTTTTATTCTCTATGGAATTTTGACTCTACCTGTATCCGCTGTAGAATAATAGTAACTACTTAATTCCAGTATATATAGGCAGGCTCTATCTGTACTTAGTATGTGTTTGTATAGACCTAAAACTTGTAAGAAATTTAGGTTCTTTCAGGATACTTAATTACAAATTTTAAATGTTAATCTTGGAGTTGAAAATATGAACAATAAGTAAAAGAATATATGGTGGATAGAAAGTATATGAAAATGTGGTTGAAAAGGTTGAAAGGTTTAACTAAAATAATATAGTGTTTAAACTACATACGGCCATGTTTTGTTCCGGTGATAAATTATGAAAATGAGAAATAAAAAGAGAAAAGAGACACGAAGAGAATATTTTACCACGTTTTCATTAATAATTAGGTTGATTCTGATAAAATTGAGTAATTAAAACGTCTAACGGTCTGGTAATTACCTTGTATTTCCAAGATCAACGTGCTAATGTATGTTACGAAAAAGATCTTAACATTGAATTAGTGACAATAACTATCAATATCTGGTTATTGAAAACATGATTCTCAAAGTCACATTGTTTTAAAGAAGTCTTAAAAAAGGTTTGCTAGTTTTATGATATCATTCTTTTAGTATTAAACCTCTGTGGTCTAGCGGTCCGCGTGTTGGACTTGACTGCATGAGGTCCCGGGTTCGAATCCCGGGTCGGTCAACACAAAGAAAATTGGATTTTCCTAATTTTCCAATAAAAAAAAATGTTGGTCGGGATTGGAAATGTGCCCGGTTGGCGATAGGCTTGCCACCTATCATATTGTGGGACTTAGTGTCTTCGGCTAGTCGTGGGTGCCTTGGTTGTACCTCTGCCTACCTCTTCGGGGATATGGGCGTGAAGATACTTTTAGTATTAAACCGAAAGGATAACGCTACACAAAAATTGGCATGGTTCCAATTCTTACTTGTGAACACTGGAATCAAATTAAAGAGGAAAGGACAACGAAATGTTATAACTAATAACAGTTAAAATGAAATTGCATGATGCTATTTTGTTTGCTAATGATTGATATGGATCTTGATTACATATTTTTTTATTTCGTTTTAAGCAAGAGATAACGGTGTTTCTCTGCGAGATATGATCCGTAATTCGGTGATCTGCAAGAGAACGAGAGTAACCCACATAGTTCAGAAAGTCAGCAAGCTGAAGTGGCAATGGGCAGGCCACATTACTCTCAGAACCGACAACCGCTGGGGAAGAAAGGTTCTCGAGTGGCAGCCCCGCACCGAAGGACGTAGTGTTAGACGATCTCCCACTCGGTGGACTGATGATCTTTTCGAAATCTCGGGGAGTCACTGGTTACAAGCGGCTGGTGACCGTGACTTGTAGCGCTTTGGGCTTATGTCCAGCAGTGGACGTCCGCAGGCTGATAATGACGATGATGATGATGAAGATATAACGTCAATACTTGCCATTGACGTGTTCCGGTTCGGAGGGTAAAGTAGCCGGTAAACTTACTTTTGCTCTAGGTCTATGATCCTGGCCTCAGCCATTACCAACTTTGGTGTCTCCAGGCGGCGTGAATTTCTTACCATGAAGAAATCCGTCTGCTTGATTGCCTTCCATTATCATAAAAAAAATTAGGAAGGCACTGCGACCATTTTTTATCTCGATAGCGCCTGAACATTGCATTGTAAACTATTACATATTTTGTATGCCAAAGGTATAAAGAGGAAGTCTAAATTCTTCAAGTATGATTCGGACCCCTAGTTAGTTAGTTGGTCGCTGCATTTTCAGGTGCTCTCATCGTAAGGTTATCTGGTTGATTTAGGTATGACGCCATAAGACCACCTTTGTGTACCTTAAATTAAATACTATAACTATTACGTAAAGTGTCTAATATTATAATTTGGTACAGTATTAAATGTACAAACGCTCATTGATTCAGCAGTTGTGAAATTTTAAGCCCTTACAAACTTTCAGAGCTAAGAATTTGAAAAGTCTTTGACTTCTACTTTTAATGTTTGTACCTTTAACATTTGCACCTTTAATATTTTGACCTTAAAAATCATGTTGCTTAAGTTTTATATAAATAAATGTTCCTGGACAATTTACACAAACTAAATCTAACTCCAAAGTAAGCAAATTATATGCTTGTGTTATAGGTGTTAGTCAACGATACTAGTACATAGATATACATAAAGAGATAAAAGAATAAAAAAAAATATCTTCACGCCCATATCCCCGAAGAGGTAGGCAGAGGCACAACCAGAGTACCCACGACTAGCCAAAGACACTAAGTCCCACAATGTGATAGGAGCAACATTTTTTTATTAGAAAATTGGAAAAACCCACAGACCCGGAAACGCAGACATTTAAATGTTCATCACAACAACAAAAACAAACACAAACAACAACAAATGCCTGCCTTGCCGGGAAACGAAACCTAGCCTCGGTCGACCGACGAGGCGATTTTAATTTCTTGATACAATTTATGATGAGTATTTATACTGTATACATCTTCGAAAATCAATAGGAGAATTCTCCATTATCGAAGGTGGACTAAAACAAATTTTGTTAACAGCCACTAAAACAAAAATAAGTAACATTTTATAAAGTTTAGACTGCGTAGCTCTGATTACACAGAGGTTTATAACGAAATTCATTACAGCTTTAACTTGCTAAAAGCTTGCCTCCAAAATAAAATATTTTTATGTTCCTGTTCAATATTAAATTACTTAGAAGCATCTAAACGAGCTCATAAAAGAAATTGTTTTGAATGTAACTTTGAATTGGACCAAATATATCTTGCTTTGTCTATTTGTAGACGTGTCTATTGTACATCTTGTAAACAATTTGATTTCTTTTTCATTACCATTACAAAGAGATAGGCAATCAAATAAACACTCCAAATTACTTGTATTTTTAATACATAGATATATTTACGCAAAGTCCCTTACGGGGTAGGCAGAGAGTATCGAGTGCCAAACCCCACGATCCTGACAAACCTGTCCGGCTTCCTTTACATTCATTACTCTTTTCATACAAACACGCCGGTTTCGGAGATTCTTGACACCACCTACGGATTATATCTGAGTGATATGATCGAATGTTAACCTTGGTCTCCCCGGGTCCAATCAATCTTCTTTGTCAATCTTTCTCTTTCCACATGATTGAACCAGCGGAGCATGCCCTTTCGCATTTTAACACCAACACTTTTTCACTTACATATGTACTAAATTATTTGAATCAATTAGTCATACATTTTAAGATTATTGAAGTTATACTTCTTTAAGCGCGTTATAAAAAAAAAGTATAATTTTAAGATGCTCGGGCATTTGTAACACAAAAGTAATATCATGAAGTTGCCTGCTTTAGAAACATGTTTCTACATTCACACTAGTTTTAGTTTCATGCAAGTGCGATTTATATATTTTTTTGTCATACATTTTTTGAAAAAATGCCGTAATCATGTATCATCACGCGTGTACTTAAGTTCGCGCACCCATTTTTTTGTTTATTTTATTTTTGTCGGCGTCGGGACGTGATCTAACAAGGTATCCTTATTAAGGACTTAAGTCAACACCGTCAGCACGTTGATGCGCCCTGCAGTACAACAGGCAAGTCTCTAAAGCAGGCTTCCTCGAAGTCACCCCAAACAGAGGAAAAGCACCATTTAGGTATGAACAGGACATGATAAGATCAGGTTGCTGAAAATGACCCACTCTTCCCTGGACCCACTCTTCAACGCTTGATTATTAAAGTGAAGATCAATTGAGGATTAAAGATGATGACGATGACGATATTATTAGATTATTCTTTATAGTACAGTCTGTCAACAACGTGGTAGAATATGGTACAGCTGATCGCCAGGTTTGGTATCACTATCTTATTTATTCTTACCGCCCCAGTGTCCGTTGTCGTTTTCTAAACTACGTAGTAGGGTACATATAGTACAGATGCACACATCAGTAACGTATACGGTATTATCAAAAGGGTCACCACTTTATTTGCTATTTTATGACAGAGAACTTTCTGATGTGACAAGAGCTAATATTCTAAGACTCACGAATATTCTTTGTCTTATAGACTCACTTATTTATACTCCTGTGTATAAGATATTCCAAGTGACCTAGAATGTTGGAATTTGGAGCAAAGGAATGTCTTTAGGCATAAATAAACGAACGTTCCTTAGCCGCGTAACGAGGCAGAGTACCTTCCCCACTTAAATGTCATACCTTTGTTTTCGTTAGATATGTATAGATGTTAAGACAAAGATTTTACTAGTAATGTGCCTAGCCTCGGTTAATGTCAAACGTGTTACTGATTAACGATCGCACTCAAGGACGTTAATTAACATTTAGTACATCATTAAGTCATAGTTTTGTATAGAAAACGATTATGTGAAAACAAAAAAAATCAACTTAATGACTGATTAAAATTTATATACATCTTTGAGCTATTAGTCCTTTTATTTTTATTTTATTTTTTTTATTGTCGCCTTTGTGGTCTAGCGGTCCGGGTGTTGGACTTGACTGCATGAGGTCCCGGGTTCGAATCCCGGGTCGGCCAACAAAAAGAAAATTGGATTTTTCCAATTTTCTAATAAAAAAAATGTTGGTCGGGATTGGAATTGTGCCTGGTTGGCGATAGGCTTGCCACCTATCACATTGTGGGACTTAGTATCTTCGGCTAGTCGTGGGTGCCTTGGTTGTACCTCTGCCTACCTCTTCGGGGATATGGGCGTGAAGATACTTTAGTCCTTTTATTATCAACAATTATTACGACAGCAACTCAAGTCTTAAGAAAATTATGTAAAAGGGAGTTTCTTTTATACTGTCATTATTTCTGGTATTTTTACTCTGCAATATTGCGAAATTTGAGAAAGCATTGGAGAAGGTTTTACGTGAGGAATTATGGACCATTTTGTGGGATTAGGAGATGAAAAGTAGACCCCGGATGTAGAAAGGAGAATAAAAATGAGTAAGGTAATAGTGTGCATGGAACGCTGAAATACTTCAAAACGCTAGACTCTCCTTGCATAATTAGATTTAAATTGACATTTTCAGGGTGGTGTCAAGAGTCTCAGAAACCGCGTGTTTGCATGGAAAGACATCAATAGGTCACAAGAAAAGACACCACAAAACATCACAAATTCAATTTTGTTTGCATTTTAAAACAGTGCGTCTTCTATATGCAGTATATTACTTATTCTGTGGCGGTGGTTCAGTAAACAACGCAGATATTGGTGATGTTTATAATACTTCACAGTATGATGCAATACAACACGATTGCTTTGTAGATAGTTGACTAACTTTCTTCTGTTTTGATTCAGGCCAGTTGTTGATATCTATTAAAATAAGTATCAATATTAGTAACAGGCATATGCAATATTATATTGTAAATTATAATTTGTAATATGTTGTATATAATTACTGTTTAGCAAGGTAATAATATAATCGTTTAAAAAACAATATTTCCAATACGTAAAATAAAATCTCATTATTTTCAGAAAGGAAAGTTCCGACTAAGCGATGCTTCTTCGAAGAGCATTCACCATTGATTCTAGGGCTTGAACGTTTTTATAGAACTTATAAAAGGCATCTTTTAAGTTATCAGCTTTTTATCGAGAGAGTTGAGCTCTTTATTTTAGAATATTATACTATTTAACAGCACATTTAATTCATATTTTTTATAACTTATCTGTGTTAGTAAAAAACTAGTCGCGTGTTTTAAGTACATACTCGTAAACTTTAATAAACTTATGGTCAACCGTTGGTCAAAATTCGACTATAATAAATTTTAATACCTTGTTGATAAGAACGCCATCTTCATTTCTCAAGACCAACGACTTTGTTTCCAAACTTTTTAGTGCGCCATCTGTGATCTTTTATCGTTATCATATAGATGAAATTACTTGGAATAAGTACTTTTACGGTATTTATATAGAATAGTGGTCGCCCGTTGGTCGAAATTCGACCATAAAAAATTTAATATCAATTCATTTCTCGAGACCAACTACTCTGTTTCCAAACTTTTTAGTGCGCCATCTGCGATCTTTTATCTATATCATCAATATATTATTTGTTTGTGTGTGTCAAATGCATGATAGTGTGGGTAATGTTTTAATTTATTGATTTAATGTACTTTATAAACATTATTGAAAAATATTAGCGTTCTGCACTTCTTAAACTTCTTCATAAACTATAAGTGTGCCAAATTTTATGCTCCTGCGTCCGCGCAATTTTCGTAAAAAGGGGTTCAAAGTTTTGGCATCACGTATTAATATATAGATACTCGTACATATATGTATACGCTACAGAATACATAATTGTACAACATACAGACGCACTGATGTACAAAATCAATTAAACTTGAATCTTGTGATATGTTGCAAAGGCTCATTATGCGTTGAGTATGTAGACACTTTTTTTAAAACTAGCGGTCCCGGCGAACTTTGTTTCGCCCATTCAGTTTGTATGGGAAAACTAAAAAAAACCTACCTTCCTCTAGCTATGCAGTTAGCTATAGATAACATTTTAGTTTTTAAAAAGATTTTTATCTTATTACGCCGAAGAAGTATAACTTCTAACGCGTGTACATAAGTACACACACACTTTTTTTATGACAATGGAAGGCAAACAAGCAGACGGATTTCCTGATGGTAAGAGATTCCCGCCGCCTAAAGACACCAAAGGTGGTAATGGTGTGTTGCCAACCTGAGGCCGGGATGAATATAGGCCTAATGCCTCGAGCAAAAGTAAGTTTACCGGCTACCTTACCCTCCGAACCGGAACACGTCATGACGTTATGGCGGCAGGAATAGGTAAGGCGGTGTTTCCAATCCGGGCGAGTCGCTGCTTAACTCTACCACCTAGTCAGAAGTCACAGTGTAAGTGACGGTAAGCCTGTGCTCGCCTTTTACGAGCTGCCTGGCAGGAAGGCAGATGGTCTATTCTACAAAGGAGCCCGGACCAACACGGGATAAAACCTCAAGGCATACCTGTTTTTATATTATTTTTTTTTGAGCCGTAGGACATTTTAGCGTTCATCTATCAATGAGAAGTTACTGGAGTGGCGCTGCAATATAACGGGTACAGCTTGGTTTTTCACTAACTTCCATGAAATAGATAGATTTCTTTGATTAAAGAAGAATATTCATGACTTATTTCTCACTGACTGCTGGCATACGCGTAGAGCTCAACTGTGAACTGGCTGGAGACAGAGACACCATTTTTGAAGATAGATTCCTTTTATGGTGTAGGCGAATACTAAAATAGATTTTTGAGGAAAAAAAATGTTAAAGTTAGTTAGGCTGACTGAGGCGTGCGAGTGACCGGTGTGACCAAAGGACCTCGACGCCTTGGTAGCGGTTTTTAATTTTTTGACTTTATAGCGCCACGTAGGTCACGGGTGACCTCATAGGGTATTTTTTTTCTACGGAACCCATCTACTTACAGGTCTCTAAGTAACATATATTTCCATATCTAGCCAAACGCATCTTTGGGCACCAAGTTGAAAAAATGTAAATTTTTATTTCCTTCTGGCAGCTAACGTGTTCAAGACTGAAAAAATAAAACTTATGACGTCAGTTGAAGGCTCATAAAGCTCTGAGTGTAGCTGACATAATTACCACAATCTGACTTCAACATGGTTATTACTGATTCCGACTTGAAATTCTTTAAAGCCACATTCATTCAAAATTTTGTCAAGGAATTCCAGTTCGAAAATTTTTGAATCCAAATAAATTTATAGGCCTGCCACACTTCTAGAATTTTCCCATACGGGATTTGAGTAGATTTGTATAAAGCGCATTTTTTTATAACAATGGAAGGCAAACAAGCAGACGGATTTCCTGATGGTAAGAAATTCACGCTGCCTAGAGACACCAAAGGTGGTAACGGTGCGTTGGCAACCTGAGGCCTCAAGCAAAAGTAAGTTTACCGGCTACCTTACCCTCCTAATCGGAACACGTCAACGGCAAGCATTGGACGTTATTGTGGCAGGAATAAGTAAGGCGGTGGTACTAATCCGGGCGAGTCGCTGCGAAACTCTATCACCTAGTAGGATGTCACGGTGCTAGTAATGACAAGCATATGCTCGCATTGAACGAGCTGCCTGGTAGGAAGGCAGATGGGCTATTCTGTAAAGGAGACCGGACCAACACGAGGGAATTTTGTTTCGGAATTTCGAAACGGGATTCCTTGAAAAATTTCAAATGTATTTGGTGGCATTAAGACGTTCGCTAACTAATCTATGTTAACTATCGAGTGGAACCCCATTTCCATGCCACAAACCTATTTTTTTCTTCTACGATAGTGTCAGTCATTATCAAAGTATTTCAACTTGACAATTTTTTTTTCAACACTGAACTAAAAAGCGGTTATTTGATTGAGGGTAATGTGGTCTTGTTTTTATGTAATGACACTGAAAATTGCCATGTGGCATCAACCTGGGGATATTACGACCTCGTGCAAAAGTAAGTTTACCGGCTACCTCACCCTCCAAACCGGAACACATTAACAAATGCACTGACGTTATCGCGGTAGGAATAGGTAAGGCAGTGGTACTAAGTACCGTGCAATTCGATGTGAAAATATCACCTAATCATTTGTCACGGTGTTAGTGATTTTTCCGAGCTGTGCGGTGATGGTCTATTTTGCAAAGGAACCCGGAAAAGTATATAGAAAATTACTTATTATTAAATAGTTGGTAAAATTACGCAAAAGACTAAAATCATTACCATCTTTCATATCTGTATGAGTTATCTTCAATATAGACTTTGCCTACTTGTCTATAAAATAAAAATGGCGCCATATACAGCGTATTTTATTAACTTTTAGAACATCTGTGACCTCTATTTTAATAAATGCTGCGAAAATTCTACTGAAAAACACCCACGTTTTAGCCCCAGAATAAAAGTATTACTTTAATTCCCTTTGTTTGCATGTGGGTGTTGGTAAAGAGTGGCGTCAGCTCGAATGTTTAAAAATGTTTTATCCCTCGGATATCTAGATTGAGCCTAGAGCGAGAGCCATTTTGCGTTTTTTATGATATTAGAAGGCAAACAAGCTAACGGTTTGATGGTAAGAAATACACGCCGCCTAGAGACACCAAAGGTGGTAATGGTGCGTTGCCAACCTGAGGCCGGAATATTAGTCTTCGAGCAAAAGGAAGTTTACCGGCTACCTTACCTGCTAAGCTGGAACACATCAAGCAAGCACTGACGTTATAGTGGCAGGAATAGGTAAGGCAGTGGTACCAATCCGGGCGAGTCGCTGCGAAACTCTACCAACTAGTAGGATGTCACGGTGCTAGTGGAGGTAAGCTTTACGAGCTGCCTGGCAGGAAGGCAGATGGTCAATTCTGCAAGAGAGCCCGGACCAAAATGGGACAAAAGGCGATTTAGAAAATTACATTACATTATTTTTTATTAAAATAGACCAGTTCATAAAAATCGGTAAAACTTTCGTTTTTAGACTAATCTATTTTTTATTGTGACATTCAAAATAAAAGCAACTTTACTTTATAGTATTATAATGATAAGAATAAATAGTGTACATTTTTTCTTTATATCTTACTGGGTAGTATCTAGCTAGTGCCATGTTTTATTTGTAATACTTTTTGGGATGTTAAAGCAGGCAAGTCTTAGATAAATCATAATATAACGTGCCTAAAAGATCTACAATTTGGAATAGATTAGCGAAGGTAAGACGTGTTTAAAAAAAACGTTAAAAATCATTTTCGTATATCATGCCAGTCTTAAAATATACATATTTAAAATCTAAAATTCTGTATTTAAAATGTTTACCAAATACGTTACATTTGAAATAGCAAAAGAATCCTTCAGCGTGTTTCCTTCAAGAAAATTTACGAAGCCACTTGAAAGCGCCGAGTAAAAGCTTTCCTATGCAAAGAAAACTAATAACCAAGTGCACGTTTACGCACTAGGGCTTTGGAACTCCAACTACTTATAGGGATGCAAACGATACATCAAAACATCGATGGTATACATATGGTAAAAAATCGAGATATCGTTCATAAACAACAAGAACACATCGATACATCGTTCATTATCAACGATGTTTTATGACCGATGTTCTATTGCAGTGCCATCTCTTCTTAGTTTATAATCTACATATAATCTTAGTGACTCGCACGCCATTGTCTTTTCTATTATTATCACACTCTTACGCTTAAAGTGAGCAAAAGAACGAACCGTTGTATGTTTGGCGTCCATGTGCAGCTACGTCGTTCGTGTTTGTGCATTTTCTCCAAATTATTTTTTATTAACAGACTTTTTACAGATTTTGATATTCTTGCACTATTTATTTATATTTATATGCTGGTACATTAAAACTGTTTTATTTAAAGTATCAGTATTTGTCCATAATTTTGACTACTAAAACGAATCTAATTCAATATATACAGGAAATCGCTTTTTCTTACTATATCATGGCCGTACGTCAACCCTGCTAATATTTTATAAAACATCGATGTATCGTTTATAAACATCAAAATATTTGACATCGATGTTTAATTTTTAAAAACATCGATATCAGAAATATCGATATTATAATATCGATGCTTTTTATGAACGATGTTGCATCCTTAACTAGTTAGGCGAAATTCGCAAACAAAAAGTCTCAAGGGTTTTTGCTTATTGCCAGGAGCTTGAGCAAAATGACAGCAAATATTAGCATACACTCTGAGCTAGAACATAGTCGGCCTTTTAAAAACAAATAGCAAATTTTATAATAGAGCGAGTTCCGACAATAAACTGCGAGGGTCGTCACAGGGATACTTTATTGGATTTCAATATAAAAGCATTTTGCTATTTACTGTTAGAGAATATTTACATTCTAGATAAAAGGCTAAAAGCATACTTTGTTAAGCTTTTGTGTAATGTAGGAACATGTGAAATTTATAGACTATGTAGAACGGTATAAGGAAAAATTGCTAGATAGGTAAACACTTTATTTTACCTTATGTTTCAAACAACATCCGTCTTACCGTCGTAACCCTGCCTAAAATTGATATCTTACCAATTATATGCTGAACGTGCATGATGAGGCTGCAGTGTTTAGTAAAACATGTGTTCAAGGAGTGTTCATTTTTTTTTGTATGTCTTACTACATATGTTTTGTATATTTTATTTGACAATAATATCATATATTGTAACATATTCAAGTATTTTACTAAAGCAGTCAACGAGGGTAGCTGAGAAAAATTAAACTAAGGCAATTTCATAATATTTCTTAAATATTACAATATTTAAATATGCAACACGTAATAGAGTTTTGGCGCCACCGAAAAAAAAGACGGTCGAAGTTTTTTCATAACTATTGAATTTCGTGTTGATATTGAGTGAAATTAGTCAATTTGGCCCCACATTTTGTACAATTTCGTTCAGTGAAAGTACAGAAATGAAATAATCAGGAAGCAATTAGCGTATCGTGTATTTCCTCGTTGCCGCCATATATGGGTAATGAGGCCATTGCTTTAGCCAAGAGCCTGATATGACTAACTGACGACTTATGAGTTATGACTGATGACTAATTATATTTTGTTAAAATTGATGTAAAATTTGAAGCAAATTTCTACTTGACTAATGACAAAAAACTAACGTGAAGGCCAGTACTTAAAGAAAGAAAGAACACGTAATATAAAACTTCTAACACTAAAACAACCAACAGGTGACATTAAATTCCTGACTACGGTCTTATCGAGGGGTTAGCGGTACATGCTTACAGGGGGCCATTGCGAAGGGGACAAGCATTTGAGTGATGAACTTAAATTTCTAATTATATTATTCTTATTTTACTTATTTCATAAATTTATGTGAACATTATTTTGTAATGACAGTGTATGGAACTATCGCTATTCGACTATCCTATTAATATTATAAATGCGAAAGTTTGTACGTATGGATGTTTGTTACTCTTTCACGCTCGAATGGCTGAACGGATTTGTCTGAAATTTGAAGACAGATAGATTGTGACCTGGATTAACATATAGGCTATTTTTAATCCCGATCGCACACCGGGTTTCTGTGAAAACGCGGGCGAAGCCGCTGGTAGCAGCTAGTTACGAATCTTTTTAGTAGTGACTAATGAGCAAAGTGTACATCAAATAGCTGTCAAAAGAATGATATTATGTTTTGTATTAGTTATCTCTGTTGTATTTCTGTTGGTCACAGGAGACAGAAACTGTAAATCACGTCATTTGACAGCTTTTTCATGTACACTTTACCCAGTGTACATCACTAAAAAGATACGGAATCAGCGCTCTGGATGGCTAGTCGGTTAGGGTAGTCGGTTGACTTTTTTGTGATATTAGAAATAAACAAGCAGTCGGATTTTCTGATGGTAAGAAATTCACGCCTCTCAGAGACAACAAAGTTGGTAATGGTGCCTTGCCAACCCTAGGCCGGGATGGTGACACAGGCTGAGAACCTTTAGGCCTTGAGCAAAGTAAGTTTATCGGTTACCTTACCCTCCGAACCGGAACATGTTAAGACGTTATGGCAGCAGGAATAAGTAAGGCGGTGGTACCAATCCGGGCGAGTCGCTGCTAAATTCTACCACTTAGTAAATTTACACATTAACCTAACCCTCATAACACAGGACCACGTCTAAAATAGTTAGGAATCTATAAGTCACAGATTGTCTCTAACCATCAGGAGAGGCGTTCTTTTTCGCTCTTTTCCTATAAAAAACAGAACCAGACAACCAGTAACTGAAATAAATAGAACTTAAAGCCCACTAGAGCCACGGTAACCACGAGTGAACAATAACTTTGTTACGAGCCTTCGCTCGTAAACAAACGGTCAGAATAAACAAGTTGCGATTAGGTCAGGCCTGCAATTTATAGAAGCTTTTATACTACCATTTATGTTTTGAAACAATGTCGGAGCGGAAGGGTTATTGATTGAAGTTATTGGTTTCTGGTGTAGTTTTATTAAATAACGACAGGCTTATTATGTAACCTTCTGGTCATATTAATGCTCCGATAGTAGCGCAGTCTGCCGGACCCAATGTAAAACATTCCAAAATCAACTACTATTTACAAATAAAAAATAATAAAAGAAATATTTTCCAGATATATGTATAGTACTTACTTATCTTTATACCCAGTACCTTTACGGTGAAGGCAGAGTATCAAGTGCAAAATGTAACAATCCTTGCAAATGTGTCTAGCTTCTTTCACATTAATTACTATTTTTATATAGACGCCACTTTTGCTATTATCGCTACCATGGTACTTACTGGCTTCCGTGTCTCTTGACCGTGAGCTCTCGATTGTTTATGTACTAACACCGTGAAAATGACGATATGGTTGAGCCGGACGACTTCGTATCTGTTTATTCAGCTACAACGTCAGGTGGTTGACTAGGTTAGCTAGTCAGAAAACTTACCCAAGATGCTTAATATTTCTACTTAAGATGGCAACACACCCAAAATGTTTGATGTAATAATTGTTTCGTACTACAAGGATACTAGCGACTCGGTACTTGCTTCGCTACGTGTATGACCGCATTAATGACATAATATAAAAAAAAAACTGAAAAAAACTTTTAATATGACTGAAAAATACCCTTTAACAAAATGATCCGCCATTTATTGAATTAATTTGTGACAAAAATGTGATAAATGAAGAACCGCTCGACCGATTTTATGCAAACTTCACATAAACCATCTACAAAACAGTCCAAACAAAGCCTAAGCATTTGTTTTGGATAGTATTGGAGCCCGTTCTTGAGTTATAAAACTACAACAAAAAGTGGCATTGATTTTTATATATATAGACTTGTTGCTGCTAGCTGCTTGTTCCGGCTTTGCTCGGATGGTAATTTTTTGATCATAAATTGAGATGTAAGCTATCCTATCTTTCAAGTTGGATCAAACTGCACCCGGTGTGCAAATTTGACTGATATCGGTTATGTAGTTTAGGAGTCCATCGCGGACAAACAACGTGACACGTAATATATATATATATATATATATATATATTAAGACTAGCTGACAGACCAAACTTCGTATCGCTTGACATTAATACTTCGATAGTAGCGCAGTCTGCCGGACCCAACGTAAAACATTCCAAAATCAACGACTACTCACAAATAAAAAAAAAATAAAAAAACATTTTCCAGTGGACCAAATTGTGAATCTAAACCATTCTCGAATCTTCTAGAACACATACAAAAATTTCATCAAAAATAGCTCCAGTCGTCTAGGAGTTCAGTGACAAACACACGAACACAAGAATTATATATATAAAGATATAGGACTTCAACATAGTTATTGCGATATTAACTTGTATTTCAGGAAATTGACTCACAACTTTGTGAAAATATTATTTTCCTATTTTCTGAACACGATCTTTCACAGGATGTTAACGGTTTTATTTCGCGCTTTGCCCAATAAATTTGATAATATGACAATTTGGCTAATGCTATTTTTATGCAAAAATAATATTACATACATACATATCTTCATGCCAAGTCTCTTACGGGCAGGCAGAGAGTATTGAGTGCCAAAACCCGTCTGGCTTCCTTCAGATTCATTACCCTTTTCATACAAACATGCCTCTTCTGACACTTCACACAACCCTTGGACTCGGATTTTGTTGTTGAATTTATTTTGAACTTTAACTATAGGAAGAATTTCTGTGTTAGTATAGAAGTACTGTTGGACAATTATTTGC
This sequence comes from Calephelis virginiensis, assembly GCA_002245475.1. Classification (NCBI taxonomy): domain Eukaryota; kingdom Metazoa; phylum Arthropoda; class Insecta; order Lepidoptera; family Riodinidae; genus Calephelis; species Calephelis virginiensis. The sequence goes on from NJDC01000477.1 coordinate 17,004, forward strand.
ACTGAATCCCCGTTTTGTTCAAGAATTTATATTTTTCACTATCGGCATTTGGTAAAACTCCCATTGTATGAACATGCCATTGTACACTTTAACCGCCGTATATTAATAAAATAAATATCCCTGGACAAATTACACAAATTGAATCGAAATTATATGCTTATGATATGGGTGTCCGTCAACGATACTAATACATAGAAATACTTATATTGATACCAGAGCACATTTCATAAACACCCAGACTCAGAAATGGATAAATCAGACAAGCATACAATGTTGGTCACACAAATGTATGCACCCGTTAGGAATCGAACCCTAGCCTCGCGGTTGGTCGATGGAGTTAACTTGTACGCTAGCCCCTCGGCCAACGAGTTGGTCACTATTATAATGTGAATTGTAGAAAAAAAAACAATGTTATTAAACAATTGTCTTAAAAAGCCCTTCACCTAACAGCTCTTGCATTGGTTTTTGGCAATCGAGCTTGGCACAGTCTATTGTTTTCAATTCCTACGTTTAATCTCCATTTGATTGGGTTCCATGAAAATAAAATTTGTCAGGGACCTGACAGGAGCTGGGGCGATGATTTAGGGAATTTGTATTCTGTGAAAATTCTCTTCGTAAAAATTATTCAACACAAAAAAATGACAAACGAGATTGATCACGATATAATTTGAATTGAGTGAATTTTTTTGAGTAATGTTTGGCCGGCAATTTATTTATAATTTTATTTTAAGTCTGTAGTTTTACTGTATTTTTAGACAATTGTTTTTTCGTTTGTAGTACGTAGATCCAGCATGTCTATTTTATAACTCATTTGAAGAAACCCCCTCCGGGTTATATGTTCCTATGTACATCTTTGTTTTACTTTATTTGTATGTATGTATTTGTGTGTATTTTCTTATTTTTGTGTTGGTTAATCGACAGCCTAGTTATTTCCGAACTCAATTAATAAATATCTTTGTTTGTCAATTTTTTTTAAATGGGACCACTATAGCCACAAATGGAACCCCTAAAAAAGCTATTTTGTTGTGCAAGTAAACGACATTATATTGAAATTCAAGGCAATTTTTGTACAATTTACTTAGAAACAGCCAACCGGTTTCGCTATCCAAGCATCATCAGGGCTATATAACAACTGAAGTTGAAGAATTAGACGGTTTTATTTTCAACGAAACTTCAGTTGTTATATAGCCCTGATGATGCTTGTATAGCGAAACCGGTTGGCTAAACCATATAAATAAAAAATAATAAAATATATTGTGGAAAGTACAAGTGTTTGTAAGTAATTTGCATCAAGAATGGAATTCCACCAAGCACCGACGATAAGAAGTATAGAATCTAGCAATTTTTGTAGATTCACTGCGCTCAAATTATCGATTTTGCTATGGGAAAAAGCTGACACGTATATACTTTTTCATATGATAGGCAGAGCACAGCTCTCATGATGAAAAGAGACGATTGTGGCCTGTACACGTACTATATAAACATTAGTATATTAATGGTACTTGCTATTTTATAGCTAGGTCTTAGACCATGAATGTAAAAGTGCTGGCTTCGCCATACCACTGTGAGCACTGACGTCATAGCCTTAGGACAAGGAAAAGAGGAAGTTGCAATATGGGCGACTATTGCACGGTATCGTATTACCTATTTATGACTGAATATATTGGTGGAAAATAAAATTGTGGAAAAATCCAAAAAACACTACAGCACGCTGGGGTCTTCACATTCTAACTTGAAACTGGCAATTAACAGCAACTTACAATTAGCAATTTGCTTTGTAAGGACATATTAATTATTTAAATTCATTATTACATTTTGTTTAAAAAATATAAAAAGTTTATGTGGGTAGTTAGATAAATTTCAATGTTATTAAACTGAAACGTTTTCACTTAATTGGAAATTAAAAGCCTCTAAGTTAAAGATAAGACCACCCACTCTTATTAATTGACCCTTGGGGCCATATTTTAGCGAAATATTTAGACTTATCTTAATAATATAGTAAAAAATTAAAAATAAACTATCTTCACGCCAATATCCCCGAAGAGGTAGGCAGAGGCACAAACAGGGCACCCACGACTAGCCAAAGACACTAAGTCCCACAATGTAATAGGTAGCAAGTCTATCGCCAACCGGGCATATATGCAATCCCGAGCAACATTTTTTTTATTAGAAAATTGGAAAACCCAAATTTTCTTTTTGTTGCCCGACCTGAGATTCGAACTCGAGACCTCTTGCAGTCAAGTCCAACACCTGAACCGCTAGACCACAGAGGCGAATAATATAGTAGGTAGGTAGTATATAACAGCAAAAAGCGTCAATTTATGCTAGTTTCTATACTTCTTATCATTGGTGCTTGGTGTTATTCCATTCTTGATACAATTTATGTACAAACACTTGTACATTCCACAATATGTTTTTATTTTTTATTTTTAAAGGTTAGCCAACCGGTTTCGCTACACAAGCATCATCAGGGCTATATAACAAATTAAAATATAAAAAAAAAATGTTGAAAGTACAAGACGTGTTTGTAAATAAATTGTATCAATTTATGCTGTTATCGTGTTTCGCGTTGGAGGGTAGGTTAGCCAGTAGACTTGAACACGTATCCTAGCTGTAAGGTAGCAACGTAACAGTAACAATTTTAGATGTATAGTAGGTACCTGGATGACTGCCATCGGCATTCTTTTGATTGATTTTGGTCGTAATTTTTTTATTATTATTTAATTTCGTGTTTATATTGAGTGGAATTGGTTAATTTCGGTGGTAATTGGATTAATTTTGTTCATTTAAAGTGCATAAATGTAATAACCATGAAGAAATTAGTGTATCGTGTATTTCCTCGCTGCCATCAAATCTCACTAGATGAGCTTGAGTAAAGAAACCGCTTTATTCAAGCTCCTGACCTGACATGACTTTGTACATAGTGACTAATAACTTTATAAGAATTAACTAACTTGACATTGGCTAAATAAGTCGTGAAAAACGACCGAAAGCCATTTATAAAAGAAGAAGAAGAAGGTATTAGATATTTTACACTGGCAACCTAGATATAGGTTATCTATCTCTATTTGGAAAACCGCCTGTTTGTTCGCTATTTAATAAAATAAAACATTTAAAATAATAATGTGCTCTCATTAAGAGTGTTTTCAATTTTAATTCATATAAAAATAACCTGTATTTTATAAGATTTTAAACTTAAATCGTCGCGAATTAATAACATTTTTAATTATTTATACGGGATACTCACGATCTCTTTTTATTTATAAATAATTAAAAATCTATAAATAATTAAAAATGTTATTAACCTGTATTTATTGTTATGATTCGTATAAAAACAACAGGTTTTTGCAATGTAATATAACATCCATCCATATTGTAGTACAACATTTCAATCTTTACACATTCTAAAAGTATTTTAGCAACGAAAATCTAAGTAAACTGCACAAACCAGTGTTGCCAGTTCTACGTTGCTTAACCAGATTCGTCAGCTTCAATAAGCAAACATTGCCACACTCGTAGATGTTTGTTCGCTTCACTTTACTACGGAAGGCTACGGCGTAGCTAGTGATATTGATTCCTAATATTCTATCAACTGTTATTCTAGCAGCTCTGTTTGCATTTCCAAACTGAATTAATACAATCCGTGAATATAATTTAGTTTTAATTTATACTGAAACTAAAATATATTTAAGATCTGTAAACCTTGCGAACTTTGTTCCGCGTGATGACAGGTATTAACAATTTATATGAGTAAATAGTGTTTCTGGTAATTTACTTGGTTTACTCTCTATTAAAACAACTTGAAAATTTACATGATTGGTCGAACCATTCTTGAGTTTTACTCTTAGTATTAGCATTTGAAACGTTTGTAGAAATGACCTGTACGGTCTAATATGACAGCACTAAAAGTGTTTTGTCTCTTTCTATAACTTTCGTGGAAAGAAGATAGCGATAACTTAAAATTAGTTTAGACAGTGCGGAACAAAATTACCACCACTGTATATAATAACCTTACCCTCCGCACTGGAACACGTCAACGGCAAGCATTGTCCTTATGGCGGCAAGAATAATTAAGGCGGTGCTACCAATTCGGACGAGTCGTTGCGAAAGTCTACCACCTAGTAAAGGGTATTATTAGTATTAAAAAGTACGGGTCGAGTTTTGGTGCCATCGACAGAAAAGATGGTCGAAGTTTTTTCGTAATCATTTAACTTTGTGTTTATATTGAGTGAAATTAATCAATTTTGATGGCATTTTGTACAATTTTGTTCAGTTGGAATGTTAGGCCTCAAGCAAAGGTAAGTTTACCCACTACCTTACCCTTCAAACCGGAACACGTGATGACGTTATGGCGACAGGAATAGATAAGGCAGTGGTACTAATCCGGGTGAGTCGCTGCGAAACTCTACCACCTAGTCAGATGTCGTGGTGCTAGTGACGGTAAGCCTATGCTCGCCTTTTACGAGCTGCCTGGCAGGAAGGCAGATGGTCTATTCTGCGAAGTAGCCCGGACCAACACCTGTGGATGTTTTTGTGGGCATTATCCACACGGGCAACGCCGCGGGCAACAGCTGGTAAAATATAACAAGTTTGAGTTTTAGAGTTTCGACTCCATTATTGAAAGAACCTTTAATCCTTCCACCTCATCCAAAGTTCCAACTACTTCCGAATTCGTAATACGTATTTACTTCTGAAAGTTTTATTTGTATCTGTGAAAGATAAGTTGAAAACTATCTTAATCAGTTTATGGAAAAAGTTTGAGCTCCGCTGATTGGGTCTTAGGTTTTTATATACGGGCCACCGCTCGCTCTGGCGATTGGCGGGTAACTTCCAATTTCAGATTCTCTGTATAGTCTAAGATCCGAAGTTAGGTTGATCTACACCGATCTGATAATAGTATGATAATTGTTGCAAATTTAGTATATCAGAAAACATATTAAAAATGGTTGCCTAAAAAATCCTCGACATTTTTATTATATTTTAAAAATGTTTTTTATTCATTAGTTGGTGAACTAATAAGATTTTCACCCGACATAAAGACATGGCTAAGACATATAAGACAAAGTCGCAGAAGTTGGGCTGCCTGTTATTTATCTGAATTGCCAGGTATAAACAGATAATAATTGTAGATCCTGGTTACTTTCAGGGGATCGAATAATAAAAAAAAATATTAACATATGCGCAGTTTTACTACAATTTTTACATTGTTTATTACAATTTATGTTAATATATAGGGTCGCCTGAAAAAAAAAATTGGAAACATGAAAAATATTTTTTTTAATATTTAAAAACTTATTGGTCCAGAATTTGTTTAGGCAACCCACTTTTAAAATTATCGCTTATATAATTAGTTGACTATAAAATATGTTTTATTCAATTATCAGCTCGGTGTAAGTCGATGTTGGTTCGGATCTTCTACTAGTAGAGTTTTGTGTGAATTACCTGGTAGAAAACTTATGACAGATGCGTTATTAGTTTTACTTTATTTTCTTCAAACTTTTACCTAAGGATTCATCTGCGAAATAAAGCTATTAAAAGCGTATATATTTCTTCAAGGTTCAATAAAATTCAATGCTAAAATTTATACTAATGTTATTAATGTGAAAGTGTGTTTGTTAATCTTTCATGGCTAAATCGCTCCTCTGGTCTAGTTTTGGTTTTGCATATACGTGGGGCATACCAAAAGTTACTGGAACTGGCCACTAACAACAAATAAAAAAAAAGTAAAAAAAAAACAAATAAAAAATTTACAAAATTTGAAAATGTATCTTTTCAATTTGCGAGACTGTCATTTGGGTTTTGGCGCTGAGAAAAGATGGTCGAAGTTTTTTTATAATTATTGAATTTCGTGTTGATATTGAGCGAAATTAGTCAATTTTTGTGGTATTTTGTTTAATTTGGTTCAGTGAAAGTGCACAAATGACATAATCATGAAGAAATTAGCGTGTCGTGTATTTTCTCGTTGCCGCCAAATCTCATTACATGAGCTTGAGTAATGAGGCCACCGCTTTACCCAAGAGCCTGACATGACTTACTGAGGACTTATGACTGATTACTAATTATAATTAATTAAAATTTATGTAAAATTTGATGCAAATTTCTACTTGACTAATGACAAAATACTAACGTAAAGGTCAAAACTTAAAGAAAGAAAGAAAATGTCATTTGTTTTTTTCAATTTGGCGGGGTTCAGTTAATTGTGTATCGCTATTATAATAAAATGAAGTCTTGGAAATGTTCGCTTAATATTTTTTTACGATTTTCGCTGCGACTTACGTCAACAAGAGAGTTGCCAGACATTTTAACTGGCATTTGAAAAACGAGCACCACATCATAGCTCTGTATATACGTGGTTCGGAGTATTTAGATGTAGACGGGATATCCATGACGATAAACGTGAAGGTCAGATGACGACCGGTTACTGAATCTAATATCTATAGCGTAAGATATCTCAATAAGACTGACAAAAAAAGTGTGTGTGTACTTATGCACACGCGTTAGAAGTTATACTTCTTCGGCGTAATAAGATAAAATCTTTTTAAAAACTAAAATGTTATCTATAGCTAACTTCATAGCTAAGTTCATCATGTCGGTTTTTCGTGACGGTGTGCGCGCGCATCGTAGAAATTTACCTTCATCATTTTTTCCTAACGCGCCAAAAGAAGTATAACTTCAAAAATTATTATCATTCGCAATGAAGTAGGCGTTGGAATGAGTCAGGTCAAAACATTTTGCATGAGCAATTGAAGGTTGCCAAATTAAAAAAATAAATAAAACATTTTCAAGCATTATTTCTTTTTACATTGCAGATATAGTTGTTTAAATAATGTGTAGAATAAATTGAAAACAAGTTCTTCCAAGTAACAATAATTTCAAAAAACTATGTGACACTTCACTATTATTTAAAGGAAAAGACAACTGGGTAAGTATGACGAAACGAACGATGCTATTTCAAAAGTTGTACACTGGTTCAATGTAAACAATCTCTTTCTAAATGAAAAAAAAAAACTAAGTGCATCAAATTTTAAATGACCAATGTAAGGCAAGCAGATGCCAATGCACAACTCAACGGGAACAAACTGGACCTAGTAGATTCCATAACATTTTTAGAAATCACTGTAGATAAAAAGTTACAGTAGAGTGGAGGACATTGCAAAACTTGCCATCAAATTGAGATCAGCAGCTTACGCCGTTAAGTAAATAAGGCAGTTAACAGATGTCGACACCGCTAGAATTGTTTATTTTAGTTTAGTTTCCACAGTATCCTGTCTTATGGCATTCTTCTCTGGGGAAGCTCGGCCGAGGTAAACACAATATTTGTCTTGCAAAAGAGGGCAATTTATAACTTAGGCCTAAGAGTTCCCTCAGGGAAAAGTTTAAAGAAATAAAAATTCTAACGGTGACTTCTCAATATATTTTTGAAAACTTATTATATGTCCATACAAATATAAATTTGTTTAAGAATTTTTTGTACATTAAATTTGATGTACATGCTGTAAACACAAGGAATAAAAACAATCTTGTTGTAAGTCTCGTCTCCACAGAATTAGTTATTCTGTCATGGGCCAATGTATACGTTTTTACAATAAACTTGCCGAGCATATTAAAGACTTACCATTTAATAAATTTAAAAAATGTATTAAGATTAAGTTGTATGGTAAGAGTTATTATAAGATTTCATTATATTTAGAAGACAGGAATGCTTGGGATTCATTGCTCCTCATACTATTCTCTACAAATTATTTGTAATTGTAATAAACTTTCGTAAATTAGATTTATAAGAAAAAAGACAAGCCTGCTGAGTTTCTTTCGCCGGATCATCTCAGTGAGTTGCCGCGTTTTTAGAATTATATAGACGCGTTACAAGAATCTTTGTATAGATCTACGTAATAAAAGTTATTTTTAATTTGAATTTGAATGTTACATTAAATGAAAAAATATAATTCCTTAATCCCATTAAAATTAACGAGATTTTTGAAGAATATTTTTATCACAAACTGATTGAAGTGTTTTAAAAAGGTATAATTAAAATTGGACATTTATTTTATAATGATTAATGAGTTATAAGGATTAAGATTGACGTTTCTTGGTTTGTTGTTATGAATCCCAATTCGAATATAACAAGGAATGATTATTATATAATTTAAAAATATATAAATAATTTAAGTGCCGTAAAACTGCAAAAACCCGTCTCAAATTATTCAATTAGCATTTCGATAATTATTTTTTCGAAAGAAACAATTTTGAGTTGACCCCACATGAATTTCATGAACATCTTAAGGTTTTTAATTATACTAGAGATTAGTAAATATAATAATTGATTGACAATGTCATACATTAAAATCGTTCCCCGGAAATTCTGATAATTGGCTAAATAAATCGTGAAAAACGATTGAAAGCTATATTTATAAAAGAAGAAGAAGAATTCTGATTAAATCTAGATTGCGTTGTGCGATTGTCAGAACCTAGTAGTGTTTACCAACTTCGCTTACGATATAAATGCCAAGTGAATAGGATGTACGAGAATTGACAAAATAACGCAAATTTATTAGCTAGATGGCGCATAATTAAATTAAAAAGTTCACATTCTGGCATCAGACTTGACTTCTTGAGGTACCGGGTTCGATTCCCGGGTCGGACACCACAACAATTAGAACATTAGATTTCTAATAAAATTAATGTTGCTCGGGATTGTATATGTGCCCGGTTGGCGCTAGGCTTGCCATCTATGACATTGTGGGATTTTGTGTCTTCGGCTAGCCGTGGGTGCCCTAGTTGTGCCTCTGCCTACCTATTCGGGGATATCGGCGTGACGATAACTTTTTCCAGATGGTCATACACATATTATGTTGATTACATTTTTGTAACTGTTTTCAAATTTAATAATAATCGTAAGATGGTCACAAACTTTAATTTTACTTTATCCGAAGGCGTGTTTACAACCGTCTCAAATAACTTAAAATAATTAGTGCCAGTTTTTTGCAGTTTGACTGAGTTTCAATTGTTATTAATCTATAAATTACACAAAACTTGGACTGAATTTGAAATCGAGATCAATTAAAACTTCTGACTAATCTCACTCAAAAGTATTCATATTCAGTAGACGTGTAAGTCAGCAAAGCATAGCCCTTCTTTCCTTCTCAAACAGTCTGTTCAGCAAAGCCACGTAAGTTTCGACTGGCCTCGGGGCTCCAAGTTTTGCCGGCCGTTTATCCTCTACAACAAACTTATTCTTGAAAGCGTCTACCTAAAATGTTAATACTAACCTCCTCAACTGAACTGCATTTGAGAGTTTCGATTTTCTAAAGTAAATTTTACTTGTAAAAGCACATCGATAGAGAATTGCAAAGATTTACTGGACTTTACATTAGCTATATAAACTGTATCGAAATATTTACTGGTTTTAGAATTATAAGAATTATATTTAAAACCCTTAGCGTGTGTTACACGCAATTTACTAATAATGTTAGAAATAAACGAAAACCTTAAAAATACGTAATGGACCTACATAAAGTTCTCGTGATAGACTAAAGAGAAGAGTGACAAGAAAATGAAAAGTATAACATTATAATCAATCAAACAAACATGAATAAACAGACCTGTAGTTACTCCTGAATCTTGGTTGTATACATTGAAATCCAATATGTCATTTCATTGAACACAATACTAGCAAATTGTTGACATGTAGTTATTATTAAGCATTTAATTATTTTACCGGTTAAATTGAATGTTTTGGAACTCATATAGCATCACCAAAATCATAAATTGATATTTACCATAAAACAAATGAATTAGTACTCCGCTGGTATTATTTTTAATATAATATATTATGTTTCTTTTCTGTGTGATAAATGTTTACATTCCCAATTAGCATGCAATCGATATTCCAGAGCACACACACTGAGAAATTAATTAATTTATTTAAAATTCATGAACTATAAGGTGGACTTAATGCTACATGGCATTCTATACCAGTCAACCTAACTTTATTTGAAAGAATAATTAAATGGGGTGCAAAGAAAAAAAACAATAACTTAACATTTGCAAACACATTTAGGTAGCACAATAAATACATAACAATAAAGAAAAATACTTAGCATGATATATCAAAATATTACACGAAAAATACGTATTCTATAAATATAGTCATTCTACATATATAAAATATTACAGTATTTACTTAAATATACTTATATACACACATACATACATACGTACGACAGACAACTATTTAAGCAGAAGAGTTCAAACCTAAAATAAAGGCTACAACTAAAATAAATGCTTTGAAAGATCTTTGTTGAAGTACAGCTAGAACCAATATACAAAATCGGGCCCTGGAGTCTCTCGTCGTTTAAAATTGTCTCTTTCTCGCTGCATATGACCTCATTAAGCGTTTCTTGACAAAGAACTTTTATGTATGAAAATTCCTAAGTCTCGAATGTTCCTTAGAAAATTAAGGACCACTTACAGTTTATTTTCAGGTCGAGTTTTAATTCCTTTAAGAAATATTTTGTAAACCTGTGACCATCTGGTTTGAAATAAAATATATTATGAATTTACAGTTTTATACAATATTTTTAATATATTTTTTAATATTTTTTGGGATTCAACATGTTCTTTTATTTAATCATTAGTTTTAAATAAAATATATCTTACATTTTTACTCTATTTCACTACTTAAATCTACGGCTACAAAATATCTTTTTTAGAATCCTTATAACAAATCTTTGATTCTTTGAAATCGATATTTTTTTTAAGTTAATCAAGTTTTGCAGATGGAGCAAGTACGAAAATTATACTGATAACGGTGCAGTGAGAGAAGTTACAATTTTTTCATTGAATTTAGCAAAATGTCTTGCTGAAAAAAGTTCTGAAAATGCAGAAAGAAGAGATCAAGTAGATGCTTTATTTTATTTTTTTGATTCTGTGGGAGAACTTTATACCTTTCGTATGCAGATAAAACTATGGAAAAGATACTTAAACATTTCTAGAAGAAAATATTATTCAAAACTTGTAAAAACAATTTTGATTTTTAATTAATTCATAGTTGCAGAACTAAATACATTTATTATTATCAATTTGTTTTGCAGCTACATATTAAACCGGTAAATAAAAAAAATCTAGTGGCGGGCCAGTAAATTAAAATAAATCGTAAGGCAGGCCGGTTAATTTAAAACACCTAAAAAGAGCTGTAATTATAACGATTATAAAAGGTTGTACATAAACATAAGACCTTTTTTACAATTTTTTATAATATTAAATCGATTGAATTGAATTGAAGTCTTAATACCTATATGAAATACTCATTATATGTGTTCGAAGTATAGATTCAGTATCTTAATTGTTCAAAATTCAAAAGTCTTTTAACATTTCGACCATTATTTTTTAATACTTATTTCGAAAAAAAAAAACACTCATCGGGCTGGATTAAAACCTGTCACGGGCCGGAACCGGCCCGCGGGCCGTAGTTTGCCCACCACTGGTCTAAACCCATAAAAACTTTTAAGAGAATACTGTATTTAATCAAGCTGATAAGAAAAACCTAACCACTGAAAAGAAAAGCAATTTAAAACCGTCCACAAGTCGCATAAGTCAGTGGAATTCACAATTCAGAAACCCCTGAACGTGCAGGAAGCGTTCATTTTCAACGCAGCATATTAAAAAGTCAAATGGCATCAGCACCGAATACGTGACGCGATGAAGCCAAGCGGTAAATTGATTTCCTGTAGCACATATCATTTCCATTTGCGAAGATTAATGAGATCAGTGATATTTTATATCTTCGTGGAACGGAATAGAAATAGACGGTTTGCATTTGCATCAGATTTAAATGAGCGCTCTCTGAAAATATATGACTAAATTTAAAATGAAATTTGAGTAAATGAAAATATTGCGTATTATGGACTTCATTTTTTTATTTAAACTTAACAGATATTATACAAGAAGGAAGCTTATTACGTTAAGTAATTTAACCAGCTAAAAATTAGGCCAACAGAAAAAAACAAAAGAAAGTGCTTAAAAAACAATTAAAAAATTTAATCTAAGTTACTTATATTTAGTATAAATATTATATTATTATTTTTTATGATAATGGAAGGCAAACAAGCAGACGAATTCCCTGATGGTAAGGAATTCATGCTGGCAAGAGACACCAAAAGTGGTAATGTTGCGTTGCCAACCTGAGGCCGGGATGTGAGACCTCGAGTAAAAGTAAGTTTACCGGCTGCCTTACCCTCCAAACCGGAACACGTCATGACGTTATAGCGGCAGGGAATAGGTAAGGCGGTGGTACAAATCCGGGTGAGTCGCTGCGAAACTCTACCACCTAATCAGATGTCACGGTGCTAGTGACGGTAAGCCTATGCTCGCCTTTTACAAGCTACCTGGTAGGAAGGCAGATTGTCTATTCTGCAAAGGAGCCCGGACCAACAGAGGAAAAATATTTATCTTAAATCGAAGACCAAAGACACTCACAACAGTCGAACAGAAATTCTAAGTATAGCCAAGGTTACGTCAAACTTGTTCCATCTCGTCGCAAAGCAATCGATTAATCTAAAACTTAGTGGATTCTTGACGTAAGACTTGGAGCTCGCAATGCATAGTTTTCAGATCTGATTTTGAATTCATTGGGTTACCATTTACTCTGTATAAGTTAGTAGTCTATATCATATCTGATATCAATTTTGTTAAATTTGACAACAAATATGAAATAATTTTCATTTTGCTACAACATCTGCAAACATCAATGTTTGGTGTAATACTCGTACTCACAAAACATAATATTTTATTTAATATTACTGAAACGAAGGACTCAAAAATAATTAAATTAAAAATAAACCAGAACAAGAATGAAAACAGATTAAGGCATTGAATTAAATATTATTCAAATCAGGTATTATTATTATATAACAAATGAAGTATTACAAAATGAAATGCTAATAAAATTTAAAAAAATACGTTTGAGAAACCCGATTAAATTGTGATACGTAAAACAGTACAAGAGTATCTTTATTAAAAAATATAATTATTTGGAAGTTTTAACAGGCGCCGACGAAGGCAAATATCAAATATCGATTAAATTGTCATAAAAGCACCTAATTCCCCCAATAAGATGATTAAACTTATTCCTTAAAATATAATATAGGTCTAAAGTGTTAAGAAAGAAACTAAATGATATGTGTATTCCTTACTAGTAAAACTTTTGTGCACAGCAATATAAAGGAGTGATGAAGATAGCACTCGCACTAGTATCATCCTCTCTATCCAATAGGGTATGACAATGATTCTGATTCTGATTCGTCATTCTAGACTTTACTACTTTGACTGACAGCACTGGTTGAATAATCCTGATATCGATAAAGCTAGATTATTCCAGCAGTGAGCAGATCTATGCTACTATTTTTACGTCAAATAACTTGAAGAGTAAAAGTTTTCTTGTTAAAGAGTAGTTCAGCTAATGAGAAGTTGTAACATTTGGGATTTCACAATCGGTTACCGAATTCAAGTTACGCGTTTTTTGTATAGTAAGATAGCGAATAAGCACTCGGCTCTCTGGATGGCAAGAGATAATCGCGGCCTATAGATACCACAGATATTGGAGGAGGGTCGCTGTCTTGTGTTCAACCATTTTGAAAGTTTATCCTACCTTTTGGATCGGCTACCATATCCTCTGGACCTGAACATGATACAGTCATTATTGCGGCATTAATAGTTAAGGTGATGGATCCCAATATAGAGATTCAGAGTGGTCTTGTTGGTAATAAAGCTCTTTTTTTTCAAGTCAATAGGTTTCATAGTATTTTTAGGAACCATCTCCAACAGGGCTCAATAAACTTAAAAGAAAAACTGAAAAATTGCAAAATAAATTTAGTTGTTCTAAATTTTAAATTGAAAGAAATAGTAGTAATTGTTCAAAAAGAGAACAATTTAGATACAAACCTAAAACTAAACATATAAGTTTAAATACAGCATTTGTTATTACATTCCATACTCAAATTTATCAAAGCTTGTTCCGGCGACTGGGACAGATTGAAGGATTCAACCGCACAATGCTAGTGTGCGTTTGCCAATAGTAATTCATTTGACCAGAAAATTGAATTCATATTGTTCCACTTCGATTCATATTAATACGGGCCGCTTTGAATTACATTTTGGCTGTTCAAGTAAGGAATATACGAATTGTACGAAATTGATTCCAGAATATTGTATGTAATGTTACGTTTTTTTGAATTCGCTGAATTGGATTCTAAGTAAAATGGCTTTAGGGTCTGGTACGAATAATATCGACTATTTATTGAGCTACATTTATTCCTATTGCCACTTCAGATTATAAATGTTATTTGTTTCCTACTCGACTTTTGATGATGTGGAAAAATACAGGCCGACTATGACGTGCTGTGAAAGTTCTATAGCTCAAGAAAAATAATTTAAGGTACTCGATCACAAAACTAACCTCCACTCAACTACATACCTACCGATATAACCCCGTTGTTGTCCAAAATCAAGGTATCTAAAATAACCTGTCAGCTTTTAGTATACATAGAAGAGCTCCAGCTGATAAAAACATCAGCAAGGATTTCATCGCACTAAGAGCAGCTAGTGATTATGTAAACCTTGTCATTCACCAATAGGGGTAAACAGTTTATTTTGAAATAGAATTAAGTGTTAGTTTGGAAATAGCGAAGCCGTCTGATTTAGTGTGGTACTATGAGTTCCTGTCGAAGCTGTCCTCCTATGGACTTCCAGAAAAAAATTCTCGATTTCCGTCCGTAGGCAGCAATGATAACTGACCCTCAGGTTATCCACTCGTAAAAACAGTTAATAAAATGTAGCTTCCAAATGAGAAATTATTAAAGAAAGCAATAAAATGTGAAGATGTTAAATATAATATAAAGAATGTGAGAAACATGATTGATGAAACAGATTCAAAACTTAATTAAGATTTAGATGTAGTTTTATCCGATGTCTACTAACTAGAGTGTAAGTACCATGATTAAACTTCAAACAGTATCTTACTTCACGTAACTTTGAAGTAAAAATCGAATTTTCACACAACAAGGACGAAGTGTTTTAATAAAACCCTCATTACGTATTCATAACATCAGTTACGTTCTTTTACGATCCGGATAGCAACGGAAACTTAGTCAGGGTCTTCCTTGTCACAACTTTGATAATATCATTAGAACGGGAGAACCCTTTAATTGCCTGGTATTAAGCTTTGTTGTAACGCGCCATTTGGTTTTTATTATATCTGGTATTTGCGAAATTTATGAGCCTATTTGCCTAATAATTTGGTATATATACATTTTTTTTGTTAAGTTTTTACTAATTTTCTTTTTAGCCCACGACGCAAAAAGTTTGTTATAAGTTTGACGTGTCTGTATGTGGCATCAAAACTCCCAAACGGATGCAGTTATTTCAATTTAGTTTTTTTGTATTAGGTAGGTAGGTAGGTAACTTATGCGCGAGGGTTCTTAGACATGATTGATAAAAAACGGTTAAACCGTTTAAAAGTTGTGGGGGGTGAAATGGGGATATTAACCGAATGTCTGCAAATATACTCGGATATTTTTTACTTTTTAAAAGGAAATGAAGTTCTTGTGTCGTTTTTTTTTTATCTTTTAAGTTAATATTGGTCTAGTGTATCAATTCAGTGAAATTTACTTACAAATTTTCTTGATGAAAAGAGACAATTGTCGTATAAAGACACCTTAAATGTTATAGGTCCGTCTTTATTCCGCTGTCGAGGTGACAGATCTAATGTGCAAATATCACTGGCGATAAGAATATGTCAAGGGTAGATCCCTTCTCTGCACAGCAGTCTACCACAAGTAATTCTTTTGCTAATGACCTATTTAACTTCCCCTCGCCTCTTACCACTCTCACCAGGGGTTGCAACGTTGCTTTGAATCACATTGAAATGTTTATTGTTAACTGAATAACAAATTTAGAAGGACAAAATCAATTCGGCTTAATGTCCGTTGCGTTCGTATTTTAAATTTTTAACAGATTTCAAAATATGGAGCTTCTCAATCACATTTTTTTTTATTTTTGTTTTTTGTATTTTTTATATTTACTTTTGTTTGTTTGTTACGTGATTACTCCGCCAATAGGCAACCGATATTGAAGGTTAAAAAAAAGATTTATAGTTCCGATGTGGTCCCACATTATTTTTATTATGATCCGACAAATGTTTTTTGTTTTTGTTTTTTGGTTTTTAAAATTTTCACTGATCTTGACGACCATTATGATTATCATTGATGATATAACAGAAACAAATAAAGTGAACAAAAACATGTTTTATTTTCTATTATTTTTTAATGACAAAAGTTACATTATACAATCTGAATTTGTTTTTTTCGAACATAATTGGTCGGTACATGGATTGTCAAGATTTAAAAGGCTCAAATTACTACCAATTACTGGGAGAGAAATAAATTTTAGATTACGGCTATGCCCTCATTGATATTCTTCAGTAGAACTGGAAAGGGCCGATACGACCTTCGTGGGTCAGCACTTTGGTAATTTACAATTTAATTACTAGGTCCATATTCTATGTATGGGTCCAAAATGGGAGACTCGATGAAATTTA
Source organism: Calephelis virginiensis (assembly GCA_002245475.1). Taxonomy (NCBI): domain Eukaryota; kingdom Metazoa; phylum Arthropoda; class Insecta; order Lepidoptera; family Riodinidae; genus Calephelis; species Calephelis virginiensis. Next base: position 33,595 of record NJDC01000477.1, read on the forward strand.
TGTTTCTTCCGCAAGATAACAGTTCGCTTCTATGGGCTATAAAGTAGTCCCAAATTTCCATTTTACGTTTTCAGATTAGGGATTTGTGTGTGCATTATATGTTATAATATTTTGTTTGCATGTGAAGTAGGGTGTTTTAAATTTTAAGTTCGAATTAAAAAGAACAGTAAATTTCGAAATTAAGTTCAAACTAATACGGAGAGTTTCTTAGCAAAGGACGGAATAAACATCAAACGTTTTCATTGCTTCTTTTTTTCATTTCTATTGTTTATTGCGTTTATAAATTTCTTTTTGGATAAATTCAAATTGTTTTCAAATTCGCTTATTTGTTGGTGTTTCAATAAAATATTTACTTAGTATAATTGAAAAAAAAACCGCATGTAAATTGTTATGCATACCTTCTTTATTAGATAAAGTCGTTTTCTTACCTGAAAAAGAAAAAAAATCTATTAGTTAATTTGTAGATGCTTCGGTGATAGACATTTTTATTATCACCTTATATTAAAGATACGATACGGTTTTAAAGATCATCAAATACGACCTCAGAACAAACTTTAACGCAAAGACGTACACTGCAAGTCTTCTCTAATCTAAATCTAATCTAGAATAAAAACAAAGTCCTAAAGCACCAGTATTTCCAAACTCAGATAAAAA
>NJDC01000477.1:42359-63931 GCA_002245475.1 Calephelis virginiensis
CAACCGCGAGGCTCGGGTTCGGTTCCCGACGGGGGCAGGCATTTGTGTGATGAACATTTAGATATCTGCATTTCCAGGTCTGGGTGTTTATTAAATTTATTCGGGTATCTATTGAAGTATTACTATGTATTAGAATCGTTGACTAACACCCATAACACAAGCATATAATTTGCTTACTTTGGGGTTAGATTCAATTTGTGTGACTTGTCCAGGGATATTTATTTAATGTGAAACTTTTTTCATGCTTACTTTGGGAGAAAAGTAGAGTTAAAGTTGGGCTATAGTTCCGTAACCCGTACCGATTCCGATCTTCTTATTTATTTTTTCATATTAATCATTCTTTTCCTTACTTTGTAGTAGTGTGTGCTTTACAGATTGTCTCTTTTTTCAAGTTATAAGTTTTATAGTTAACAAATTCAAAAAATTACAACACTCAGTTTAAAGTGACCAAATAACTCAAAACCCGGAATGTAGAAAATCATTTTGGGTACTGGTCATAATATTACACACACACACACATATATATATACGTCTTCACGCCAAGTTCTTTGCAGGTTAGGCAAAGTGTATCGAGTGACAAGTGAACAATGTTTCGGATCGGCAAGTTAATTTTATTTGAGAAAATTTATTTATTCGACCTTAAAGGCATTTAAAACAAGATCACATTTAGCCACAATTAATGTATGTAATGTAGCATGCGAGGGTACGGAGACAATGAAGTCCACAACAATGTGTCGCCAAAAGGAATTGCCGACGTCAGCATGCATAATGTTCTTAGACAAAGGAAGATTTATCTACGTACGCTAATACCGGAAACAGAATACTCCATCTCCGCTTAACAAGGACGTGACTGATTATAGGTAGAAATGATATGCGGAAATTACTTGCTTCGTACAAAAATTATGTAAGAAATGTTATGTAGTCGATTTTGATTTCATTATATTTAGAACATTATAACCAATTAAGATATCACAGATTATAGGAAAGTAAATTAAGATTGAAATTGCTTACTTCGAACAGAAATTGTGTTATGTAAGAAATTTTATGTAGTCAATTTTTATTCGATGATATTTAGAATATTATAACCAATTTTATTTTTCTAGGATATCAGAAGTTACAGAAAAGTTATATAAGACGCAAAAGTTGCTTGCTTCGTAAAGAAATGTTTTCTTTTTAAAAATAGCAATATGTTGAACATTTATGACATACGTAAAATTGACTCAAGTGTTTCTTATTGTATTTCTAGAATATTAATTACGAAAAGGTCAAGTGTAATGCGGAAATTGCTTGCTTCGCACAAAAAAGCGGGACATACATTATTATGTATTTAACTTGACATAACACTTCATTTAAAACGTATATAACGTTTTAATTTGAACACTTCCCTTGTGGTTGGAAAACAAATCTACAAATTTCATAGGACGGAAATTCCACTTCAGACAGGATTTGAACCTGCAACCTTTTGTCTCAAGCTCACAAATGTTTTAACAAATTTAGCTACTTTGGGTTCAACAGTTGTGACGATTTGTTTATTTCTTTCTTTCTTACTGTTTACAGAGGTAGTTATGTTTTATAGCTACACATTTTTGTTTTATACTATTATAAAATTAGTTCATCAATATGTATTATGAAATTTACATTTTATACAGGCTTGAAACGAAAGGATATGGTTTCAAATCCTTTAAAAGATGCGATTTTTTGTTTCTTTAAAATTTTGTGAAAATGTACTATTATAGCTCCAAAAGCGTGTTTGTTTGTCCCTTTTTTAAGTCGCAACTGAACATATACGGTGTTATTTACGAAGAGTAAAATGGGATATTTTTATCCCGGTACCTAAACGATTTCCCGTGGGAGAGTTCAGGGTGTTTCTCCCTAAAGTCTGTTAATATGTAAAGTTTATAGGATTTTGTATATTATAAGGAATAATGTATTCTTATTGTAACCTACATCAGAAGAAACTAGAACTAACTTGCATTTTACTGCTACTCTCATTCTAACCCACATTTTTTAAAAACTACTTACACTTCATATTTATATGTTACTAATGATACTTTTATCAAATCTCAGTTCTTCTAGTATTTGAATATGTATTATAAATTAGATTTTCGTGGCTAATAAAGTTCAGAAATAATTAAAGCACAATAAGCTTATACGCACCCAACTTTGATTTAAGTACACCTAAGTACACAAATCGGTTGACAAATGATAGGTAAATCGATCAACATACAAAAAAAATATAGGAGTCAAACCTATAAACTTTAAAACTCAGTTAACAAAAATAAAACCCGAGAATAACCAGAGTCTAGTAATTGCAAACTCAAATAATGAAACCGTAGATAGCTCGTTGTATAGATCGTATACTATCTTGTAGAGCCCCTACCAGCAATAAAAACTTCTTCTCCCTTCACTTCATACGACCTACTTTCAGCTCTGAGAGAGACATCGTATAAATATTTCAATATAAAGCCGACCTTGTACCAAAGATACAACTAACTGTTAAATAATAATGCGCACTCAGAAGGCTTTGTTACTTATTCCACAAACGGCAAGCAAAAGAGACGGCAAAATAATATTAGGATAGAGTCGTAGCCGAAATTGGACTTCTTTGAGTCTTGACGCTCTACAAGTATCGTCGTAGCGTTTACGATGTATTGGCGTAGACACGTTTTCTTAAAGACTTATTCGCTAGCAACGGTTACGTTAAAGCGTAGCAAGTATTTTTAACGAATTTTTATTTTTCAAATATAAGCAATGTCACGTTTTTAGGGTTCCATAGTCAAAGGCCAAAAAATGCAATTCTTATAGATTCGCTTTGTCTGTACATTGTCTGTCTTTGTATCTGTTTGTCTGTCATAAACAGTTTTTTCTAAAACTACAAGAACTGTACTGTTAAAACTTGGTAAACAGATTTATTCTCCAAGCCACATTAAGATTTTCAAAAATAGAAGCAGTCCCCGTGTTGGTCCGGGCCCCTTTGCAGAATAGACCATCTGCCTTCCAGGCAGCTCGTAAAAGGCGAGCATAGGCTTACCGTTACTAACACCGTGACATCTGACTCGGTGGTAGAGTTTCGCAACAACTCGCCCAGATTGGTACCACCGCCTTACCTATTCCTGCCGCCATAACGTCATGACGTGTTCCGGTTCGGAGGGTAAGATAGCCGGTAAACTTACTTTTGCTCGAGATCTAACATAATATCAAATCATTTTTCATTTTCAATAACGATAACATCATGTTGGTAGTTCCTCATACTTTGTTATTAAACCAGATTTTTATCAAACTCATATGTGTGGGGTATCTATAAATTAGAATTAGAAAATGATAGTAACTTTTCTAACATACAATTTCTATTAATCTACATAACCATGTTAACTTTCACCGAAAATTGTTATGAACGAGTTTTCATCAGTTTTTTTTAATACGTCATAAATTTTAAACCACAACCACTGTATATAAACTCCAAGAACTTTTATATTTTGCTGCTGCTATGGAACTCTACATAGGGGAATCCGGCTCGTACCTGGCTACATTTTTTAAATTGATTTCTGGTTTTTGGATGCAAACAAAGGTTACGTTACGTTTAAGTCATAAGTAATTACAGTATTGTTAAAAACATCTCAACAGACTTGTTATCTCAGGATAAAAAGCAAAATAAAAAAAATAAGTTTAGAGACTTTAGAGACAGACAGATTATGCTCTAAAAAAGGTTTATCGTGTTTACTACAGGTTATGTGTAGTTGTGTATGTAGTTTTCTAAATAATGCGCTTTTTACGAGTAGTTGCAATAAAAAACAATATATTAAAGTACTAGTAGTCGACGTCATATAACTAGATAGATTTGAGAATAAAACTTTTATCCTGAAACTAAGTCACAATTGGTTCGTTTTCCTATTAAAAGAAGCAGAAGCAAATAAGAAAATAGACTTGTAATTCAATAAATATTTTAAAGTCACTGTAACCTAGTTCTGCTACGTCTTATTTATTTTGAAATTATTTACTTACTTCAAGTTCAGGCACTGATTACGGCAATTTTTAAAACTAAGCATATTATTTTATAAAAATACCAGGTAGGTAGATTTGCTACTGAAATAACCCTTAGAAACTTTCATCTTTACAGGTGGCAAACCTCTCGTCAACCGAGCATTTGTCCATTCCCGGGAATTTTTATAATTATTAATGCCTCTGTTGTCTAGCGGTCCAACATCAAACTTGGCTTCCTGAGGTCCTGATTTTAATGCCGGGTTGGTCAATAAAAATTAGAAAATGTATATTTTCAATTTTCTAATAAAAATAACGTTTCCCGGCATTGGATATGTGAACGGTTATCGATAGGCTTGCCACCTATCACATTGGGGGACTTAGTGTCTTCGGCTAGTCGTGGGTGCCTTGGTTGTGCCTCTGCCTACCTCTTCGGGGATATCGACGGGAAAAAAAATTTTTAAGTTATTTTAAACTTACAAAAATGCCATATATGTACCAGGGTACCCACCGTAGAAAATGCTACTACTTATTTCCACAATTAGCAACTCTTTCACACTTATAGGTGGGAAACCTTGAGTCCAACGGACACTTGTCCAATCCCGAAAATTATTTTAATTAACCATATTTTGGGTACTCGTATGGTTGACGCCTTTGGTTTAAGTACAGTTTTGTGTACTATACCATAGAAAAGGTCAAAAGTTCGCTACATAAGAAATGTAATTTATTTATTACGTCAAAAATGTTGAAAGATGGATTCACCACATTATTAAACACTTTAGATTGAAACAAACGTCAACCTTCATACTTATATAATATTATTATATCCATGTAACATTATACTTCTCTAACAAAATTAACTTCGCCAGAGGCTTACGATATTCGTTTCTAAAACCGCCGTCGACTTTTGAACAAGTAACCGACATCTCCTGCGGAAGATTCGGTTACCAAGTTCCATTTTACATATTTAATGAAGCCACGTTACAGAAATCTTCTTATATGAATACTAGCTATTGCATAGGCTTCCCAGCGTATTAATTAAATCTCTCTAAGAAATTAGTTGAGATGTAAGGATGACCTAGTGTTGTAAATCTGCTAAGAGGTTAATCTTTTCGCAAAATTTTTCCAATTTGTCTACAGTTATACCACAATTTATCAGTAGCGCGCTTTGACTTTATTATGGTGGTACTATCGATCCTTCAAATATGTTTAACTATACATAATCTCTATTTCCATCTTCGCCTCTATGGTCTAGCAGTCCGGCGTCGAACTTGACTTCTTCAGGTTCCGGGTTCGATCCCCGGGTCGGGCAATAAAAAAAATGAAAATGTATACTTTGAATTATCTAAAAAGATAACGTTGCCATGGAATGGATATGTGCCCGGTTGGCGATAGCCTTGCCAGTTATCTCAGTGGGACTTAGTGTCTTCATCTGGTCGTGGGGCCCTGGTTGTGCCTTTGATTACCCCTTGAGGTATTTGGGCGTAGATCCTTTTTTTGCCTACTTCCATTGACTATCGGATTCTGTGCGAACGGATGGAACAATTTTGTATTTTTTTATTAACATAGTAATCTTAATTACTTTTTTCTAACAGTTATCAGAAACCCTTTATTCTAGCTTCACAAACAAAATATTTTGATTTTGTTCTAAGAGCTACGAAGCAACTTTACACAGTTCTGCATCTATCCTGGTTTACTCTATATGATCTACTTTAATAACTACAAGTTAATAATAACTTCACTAATTGAGGTCTAGCATCTCATGTTAGAATTTGGTCACATCCTCTATCAAATAACTCGTTAGGTCATTCACTCGCCACAACTTATAATTGCAAAACTTAATATAATTGTGAACTGGAGAGGGACTGGTGCTTTAAATTTTCACGGTTCCATTTAACTTGTTTATGATTATTACTATGTTTTAAGCTTAAATGTTTTACTAATGAAGTACTTTGGTGCCAGTTATATTGTCGGTCGGGCAACAAAAAGAAAATTGGGTTTTTCCAAATTTTCTAATAAGAAAAAATATTGCTCGGGATAGGATGTGTGCCCGGTTGGCGATAGGCTTGCCACCTATCACATTATCGGACTTAGTATCTTCGGCTAGTCGTGGCTGCGCTGGTTGTGCCTCTGCCTACTCCTTCGGGGATATGGGCGTGAAGATACTTTACTTTATATTGTTAACATCGTTTAGTTTTAGATAGTTCAAATGTTATGAATGAACTCATATTTCGGGACCAAGGTCGATATTGCTTCGGTACCTACTGTACAACCAACTTGCTTTGGTATTATCCGAGTGTGATATCAACATTTTCAAAAACTGGCATAATTGCATGACAATAGTATGTTCCGATCTAGATGGTAGAGTAGCCTTCCATACAATAAGCTAAGCATCATGGCCATACGTCACTGTCTGAAGCATCTGTAATGGTCCCTATTCATGACGGCCGAGCCTTGTCCTAATGATGGTCCAGCAAGGTTTAAAAATGTTCATAGCCACTCGCAATTACGTAATAAAAAATGTAGCAGGTGATATGAAAAAGTATATTGGACAAATAATTAATAAAAACTGAAAATTTAAGATTAAGGTTTAACTTGGTTAGTTTTATTGAACATAACATTATCCTACTTAGCTGAAAAAGTTATCTTGTAAGTTTAAGTTATATGTTCCCGTGATTACAATTTAAGAATTTTCGATTCAGAACTTAACCTGACATCTGAATTTTTTGCAGGAAAATTCCGCAAAGTTGCATCTTCTTAATATTAAACCCAGCAGTCACATCAAATTCACCTATGAATGCGTACCATCATTGCTAGTCCACTAATCCGATCCGGTGGTAGATTTAGTATAAATAGACGCGTCACAAGTGCTTCTAATAGGTTAATGTGAAATAAAGATAATTTTGAATTTTACTTCGATGTGCGAACGAAATACCGACACCGCGGCCATCTTTTAGCCAGCTACACGCCTTCAGCTTTTTCACACCACTACTAGTATGATAGACCATCATGTAGAGTGCCATTAAATATATGGTGTCACTTATCATCAGAAGAGACTTGAGTTTGTTCGCTGTCTAATCGCATAAAATAAATAAATAAAATTAGTTGAAAGGCTTTTAAGGAACCATCAAACTTGGCACTGGATACTCTCTTCCTATCCCCACAAGGGACTCTGCGTGTGTGTTTATAATTTATCCTTACAGTTCTCTACAAATTGAATTTTAATGACCTGTAAATAATATTGGAATGTTATACTCACGCTTTTATCAACACTTTATCTGTCGTTATTCGACAAGTTTCATAGACTATGAAAGATTAATATCCCGTGTTCTTAGGAAGCTTATATAAAGCATGCCAATTTAAGATTCTTTTGAAATGATGTTAGATAACAACTATAGGTATTTGAAAACTATATCTCGATATAATCGTCTCTATGGTCTAGCGATCCAGGTGATGGACTTGGCTGCATGAGGTCCCGGGTTTGATTCTCGGGTTGAGCAACAAAAAGAAAATTTGGTTTTTCCAATTTCCTAATAAAAAAAGCCAAGATAAGTGCCGGATACTGTAATTCACACAACGTTGTTTCATTACTTAGCGAAGTATGCCTAAGTATGCGTGTTAGTGTCTTCGGCTAGTCATGGGTGCCCTGGTTGTGCCTCTGTCTACGACTTCAGGGATATGGGCATGAAGATACTTTTTTTTGTGACATCTGTTACTTTTAAAAAAAGTAAGAAAATGTATATTTTCAACTTTATAATAAAAATAACGTTGCCCGTGATTGGATATGTGACCGGTTGGCGATAGACTTGCTAGCTATCACATTGTGGACTTACGGCAAATGTTAATAATGTATCTCAATCTAATGGATTTCAAGCAATCTAGATAGCTTCGTATCCGCCGGCCTATCCTATACCTCATTCCCATATTTATCCTGTGCACAGATATAATATTGGCAAGCGATAACATAAAAATGGATCAAAATATCAATCTCGGACAGCGAGTTTTGGATTAGGATTGATTATTAATATTGGCCGTTAGTGTCTTCGGCGAATCGTGCCCTCGTTGTGCCTCTTCCTACCTCTTTGGGGATGCAGAATATGAGAAACTAGCTGACCCGACACACGTTGCCTTGTATTAACTATGGGTATTGAGGTTTTTTCATATGAATTAACAAAATAGTTAAATGACAGCCTAAGGTGGCAGCAGCACGCTACGCATAATGTTGGACCAATCAGTGCAGGATCAAGAAACTAGCTCCGTTGTTTTAATGTTTGATCATGTTTGCAATGTTAGGTTTTAATATACAAATTATTAACTATCGAAGAACAATACAGTACTACTATTCAAATTATGCGCTTCGGCTTAACTCTTTTTACTTTTTTTACACTTTATACTTTTAAGCGAAATGATTAATTATGTAATAACAACTCTATATATAGATATCTTTAAAATATATTCGGATTTCCGAAGCGTGACGAATATAGCCGAAGTGAATAATTTAAATAATACCTACTACTGTACCTACGTTAATTTGTTAATTGTTTAAAATAGGTAATATTGTTTTGGTTACAATTACGCAAGACATATTGTTAAGGTGTTTATAATTTTACGATGACATATACATAGTATTATCCTCACGATTTTATTTGTAGGGTGGTTATCTTGAAACTTCTAAATCTTTGTTATATACAAAAAACTTATCAATTAGCAGGGAAAATAGGAAAAACAATACTTCAATTTTTCTTACACAAACTGTTAGTAGCTTTTAACATCAAGCGAGATGAAGTTCGCCGATCGGATAGTTAAAACGAACGTATTTTTTACATACATACATATCTTGACGCCAAGTCCCTTACGGGGTTGGCAGAGAGTATCGAGTGCCAGACCTCACGATCCTGACAAACCTGTCTTGCTTCCTTCACATTCATAACCCTTTTCATACAAACACGCCGGTTTCGGAGACTCTTGACATCACCCTCGGATAATGTCCAATTGATCTGATCGTGAAATGTCAGCCTTGGTCGCCCCGGGTACCTACATCCACCCACATTCGCATTGTATATCTGCTTTGTCAATCTTTCTTCTGTCATTCTTTCCACATGACCGAATCAGCAGAGCATGCGCTTTCGCATTTTAACAGCAACACTTTCTTTCAATCCCACTCTTTCTCGGATCTCAGTGTTACGAATGCGGTCAGCGAGCGTTACACCACAGATTTTCCGTAGTGCTCACATTTCGACCGCATTTATCCTACTTTCATGCTCTTTCTGACATACCCAACTCTCGCTTCCATACAATAACGTTGGAATAAGCACAGAATTATGCTTACGTATTTTTTATATAGAATTAGGTTAAACAAAAGTACTATTATACATTTACTATAACGCCATCTATCTCTCAATTTTTATAACAATGTTCAATTTCATTACACACCAGTATTTGTATAATATTTATATATTGTATTTTACTTTTATTAGTATTAGTGATATTAATGTTATTAATATTTCCAAAACTGTCTAGTCTGTGGTTTAGTAGTTCGTTATTGGTGTTGACTTCATGAAGTCTTGGGTTCGATTCCCAGGTCGGACAATAGACTATACATGCGAGGAATTAATGCATCTGATGACAAAATTTTCATAGCAATAATTTAAGCACAGTAAACTGCAAGAAAACCAACTCTAATATCATTACTTAATATCGATTTCATTGTCCTTTTTTCAACGTCACTTAAAAAAAATTAGATACCTTTGAGTTGCCCTAACCGGGAATCAAACCTGGTACCTACGGTTAGTCATTGCCAACCCTAAATCACAAGACCACAGAAAACAAATAAGAAAAAACTAGGAAAACAATTAAATTTAAAGTGAAGTTTTAAAATAGCTTCAACTGCACGAATAAAATACGAAGACATTTTTCGATCGATACTGAGTGATAAATAGCGACGGAGACGATATCGTTATTCGGTCCTCGACATTCGGACAGAGGTTTCATTTCCGAAACTCGAATGAATAACATCTTAAATTGAATTCGGTATTCAAGACTTCGGAAATGAAAAGAGCTAAAATTAGATTTGGGGAAGGAAGAAAATATTTTGATTTTAGAATTATTTAAAAATCTAAATTCCTTTACTGTAAGCTAGAGAAATTTACAAGTTCTAAATTAAAATTAATTTTAAAGAGCACATTTTAAGCATAGAAAATAAAAATCATTTAGACATAAATTGAAACCGACTCCACTTTTGCAAACGATTCCCTTATATTTGAATGCTTACTGAGGATTTCCTTAATATAAGTGTTAAAACTTTCAATTATTTTCTTCTCTACAACTTCGTTAGTTATGTTTTACGTCCACAATAATTATATGTTCATTAACAGCATCCGTTACATAAATTTATCATTATTGATGAAATAAAGCAATACACAAATCACATGACAAATTTATCACATTTTACAATATCTCAAATTTTCTTTCTCTAAAGATATAGCAATTTTCAATTCCTATCTTACGTTACATTTTAATGATTTTAGATACTTTAACCCCAAGCACAGGAACTTTCCTGTGCTTGGGGTACTTATCAAAATTGAAAATTCTTCACTCTAATAGACATTTTGATAGAGTTTTAAGTTCACGTTTAGAAATCAAGTATACGATGCTCCCCGTCTTAGTCCGGGCTCCTTTGCAGAATAGACCATCTAGACTATAGACTTACCGTCACTAACACCTTGATATCTAACTAGGTGGTAGAGTTTTGCAGTGACACGCCCAGATTGGTACCGGCTTATGTATTCCTGCTGCCATAATGTCAGTGCTTGCCGTTGACGTGTTCCGGTTCGGAGGATAAGGTAGCCAGTAAACTCACTTTTGCTGGAGGCCTAATATCCTGGTCTCAGGTTGGCAACGCACTATTACCGCCTTTTGTGTCTCTAGGTGACGTGAATTTCTTACCACCAGGAAATCCGTCTGCTTGTTTGTTTCCTAATATAAAAAGTAAAAAAGATGTAGATTACGATTAATATTTCAATGAATTCGCTATAAAAATTAAATCAAAGTAGCCAAATGTTAGAGGTAGTGGAAGAAAAAGGTAAGAGAGCAGACTCAAGTTGATTACCACTATTCGAAAATCTTTGATTTGTGAAATAATTGATCGCCTATGTGGTCTAGCGGTCCGAGTGTTGGACTTGACTGCATGAGGTCCCGGGTTCGAATCCCGGGTCGGCCAACACAAAGAAAATTGGATTTTTCCAATTTTCTAATAAAAAAAATGTTGGTCGGGATTGGAAATGTGCCCGGTTGGCGATAGGCTTGTCACCTATCACATTGTGGGACTTAGTGTCTTCGGCTAGTCGTAGGTGCCTTGATTGTGCCTCTGCCTACCTCTTCGGGGATATGGGCATGAAGATACTTTATACTTTATTGATTTGTAGGTAAACAGAAAAAAGCAATGCTAATGTGATGATAAAAAGAAATAGCCCATGCCTTCATTTTCGCTAAACATTCTTATCATTTTTATTCCAAATAAGAAAATCCTTTATTCTTTTTATGCCTTGGAATTAAATATTTCTTTTGAATAATATTAAATTTTAATCTAAAATAAATAGATAACTATTTCAGAATCTTTTACAAAGAAACATGAATAAAATGAGTACTTCATGACGCCCCAATTAATACATATAATTTAAATAATTTATAACTAATACTACTTACTAAGATTACTTGGTGTAAGCTTTCGTTAATAGATACCTAAATGCGGTCTTGTAAGGGATATTTGGCAGAAAACATGTGTATTATTTAACCCTCTAATTATCTAGAAGGTAGACAACTGTGCATAAAAATTCTAACCATCTTAACGTTAGTGTTTGCCATTTTCGTTTCCAGCTAGAGTACTGCCAAACTTGCACTCGTGACCATAAGCTTTTTAAGTAATATCGTAGTAATATTATAAATGCGAAAGTTTGTGAGTATGTATGTATGGATATTTGTTACTTTTTCACGCTCATTTGAGCGTTAAAGAGTAATAAATTCTTTAATTCATTAATCTATTTAGCTTAATGGATTTGTCTGAAATTTGGAACACAGATAGATTGTGACCTGGATAAACATATATGCTACTTTTGATCCCAGTCGCACAATGGGTTCCTGTGAAAACGTGGGCGAAGAAGCAGGAAACAGCTAGTAATTTTAATAATACCAACTGTCATTGGAGAAAAACATTCTTATGCCATAAATGTGCTTTTATAAATGGACTTTTAGCAATATTAAATTAATACTGTTTTAAGCGTTTACGGTAGGACCCCTGAACTCACGAGGGCTCTACCATGTCCAATCCAATAATATGTATGGTATCTATGGATGACGGTCGTTTCTCACAATAAGGATAGATGCCTCTTATTCGCTTAAACCGTAAAACTACGACTTATTTTAAGCTATAATGATTTGAACTCGTTGCTAAAAGTTATCACGGTAAAGTCTGATTCTTACGAGCTCTTTAGCATGAATTTCTTCGTAGTTAAGTATAAATTTTGTATTCGCGTCTAATAAGAGACATTTTACAATTCAACGCTAAATCTCCCGACCTTAGCGGATTCAGATATCACATATTTTAGTATTTTCTAGTGACTTTTGCATTTACGCTTGGAATTCTATCAGAATTAACTAATATTTTTCTCCAAAAAAGGTGGAGGGAGGTTTTTATTTTTACTGTTGGTTATTTTGTTTGTTTGTTACTTCTCACTCAGCTAATAGTGAATCGATTTTGATGGTTTTTTTTTTTGAAAGATAAATCATTATTTTGAGGTATTCCCATATTTGTTGTATTATGGTCCAATTATTGGCATAGGAATTATATTTTATAGTAAATACATTTTTCACTTCCCTTTGTTAATGACCTCATCATATCGTAATATATTTAAATTACGTGTCAAATTGCTTGTCCGCGATGGACTCCTAAACTACTTAACCGATTTCAATCAAATTTACAGACCGTGTGCAGTTTGACCTAACTTGAAATATAGGATAGCTTACATCTCAATTTATCGCGTGCGAAGCCGCGGGAAACAGCTGGTTAAGTATAATAATTCAAAAACTACTAATAGGATGTTGATGAAATTTATGCGGAACCACTTTGGAATCATTTGCAATCTGTGGAAAAAATACCAAATCACGAAGGTACTAAACTACCTAATTTGGCAGTTTTACTGCGTTTTATTCTATCGAATTATAATTTCTAGTAGCCAACAGAAAGCCAGTCTTGAAAACATTTATTTTTGTACAGACTAATTTTTGAACTACATGTTATGGCCGTTATTAGCCTATTTCATAAAAAAAAACAATAATAAATTAACAGGAGGTCTTAAGCAAATCTAAGCACCGTATAAAGATATTTGAAACAATCTCTATTTCTGGCCTTTTACCAACTTCATATCAGGCAAATTTAAAATCACAATGTTCAAATTCTTAGAAACTCAAGCTTTCTCAGGATCATTTTCCAAGACTAATTGTATATCAGTCGATAGCAAATCTGGGGCAGGAATTTCAATAGGACGCCGACGAGGGCATTCCAACAATGCCGACGGGTTACCACTGTATTATATATAGTTAATCCATCCCTATACAGACTGAACAATCAATGTAGGGTTAATTATTGGACAGCTTTCTAAGATTGAATAATGAATGAACTTTAAATATAGTCATAACAAACAAAGAGGCCTTGAATGATATGCAAACTTGCCAAGTTGTTTCTCATACTTTCATTTCATTTTACTATCTATGTTATCCCCAACTAAGTGGTGAGTTAGTGTTTGCCGTTGTCGTACTTTGTGCTAGAGGGTAGGGTAACTGTACTATCATACGTAGTCTAGATTCTAGACATAATAATAATGATCTAGTAATTTCTATGGTGTATATAGGCGACGGTTGCCTCTTAACATTAGGAGAATCGAAAGTAGAATAAGCCTTCATTATGCTAATAACACAGAACACGTGTTACTGTTGTGGCGAGAAGTCTTCCAAATGACAATGTGATTACCCTAAATAACGTTCACACCACCCACCACCGCGACCAGATCACGAATAGAGTCCGAAGTCGAGAAATAAACCACATTGTCAAGTCCTCGCCAACTTGTCGAAGAACTCACCATAAATCACACTAAATCGCACTCGACGTACGTTTTGCCTTGGTGTCGAGGCATCCTCAGGAAATCGACAGCATCGTATAAACGACGATACACGTGTGGCTCTGTGATGAACTCTTTGGCAAGGTTGGCAATAAACGTAACAATTTAGTTTACTTCCCGAGTTCAGACTCTATTCGTGATCTGATCGCGGTGGTGGGTAATGGGGACTTTAGGTAGAGCTGTCACATACGAAGTAATTGACAAATTGGATGATTTTTTTTCCCGAGCTCTAACTTTATTCATGGTCTAGTCACGGTGGAGGTCGGTGGGTACTTTCGAGGAGCTTGTCATATTTTGTCTTTGAGAAGGCTTCTCGCGACAGAAGTGTCCGGAGTGGAATTAGCGAAATAAAAGCTTATACATCTATTATAATCGGATTCCGCAAAGTAAAGCTTGATTTAATAAAATGTATTGGAAGATTCGCCTCCTGGCTAGCTATTTCAAAGCATGCGTAAATTGTTAAAAGGGAATATAACCTTAAGCCATAAAAAATATATTCGTAGCAGTACGAGAATGCCGTTCGACCACCCTGCGAAATTTCAACTTGAAATAAAAACCTATTAGCTAGATAAAGCTTAGTAGTAATTGGCCTGAGTTGAAATGAAAAGCAAGTATCTTCACGCCCATCTCCGCAAAGAGATAGACAGAGGCACAACCAGGGCACCCATGACTAGCAGAAAACACTAAGTCCCACAATGTAATAGGTGGCGAGCCTGTTGCCAACCGGGCACATATCCAATCCCAAGCAACATTTTTTTTATGAGGAAATTGGAAAAACCCAATTTTCTTTTGTTGCCCTACCCAGAATTCGAAGCCGGGGCCTCATGCAGTCAAGTCCAACGCCTGAACCGCTAGACTACAGAGGCGATTTGAGAGGATTTGTAATGAAATACAGAGGAAATGATAACGTTTTCAGAATCACTTAATAAAATTACATATGCATTGAGTTGGTGGCTTTTCCACTGATGACATATCTCGTTTCAATTTAACTTCTTTTGATTGCTATTCATTTATTCCCATTCCGTTGGAGCAAAAATCATAGGTTAAAAAAATTATCTTCACGTATTCGTATTCAGTATTAGTATTCAGTATTTTATCCTAACTAATTCAAAATTCAACGATTAAATGTGTGCCTAAATAACGAACTAACAATCTAACAATTCAAGTTAAATTAAAAAATAATTGAACAATAACTTGCTGTGTTATTACTATTAATGAGGTACCTTTTTTCTATGATATTGGAAGGCTAACAAGCATACGGATTTCCTGATGGTAAGAAATTCCCGTCGCCTACAGACACCAAAGGTGGTAACTGCTTCCCAGCCTCAGGTTGGCAACCCTGAACCATTTTAGGCCCCGAGTAAAAGTAAGTTTGCCGGCTACCTTACTCTCTGAACCGGAACACATCATGACGTTATAGCGGCAGGAATAGATAAGGCGGTGATACCAATCCGGGTAAGTCGCTACGAAACTCTACCACCTAGTTAAATGTCAGGGTGTTAATGACGGTAAGCCTATGTTCGCCTTTTACGAGCTGCCTGAAAGGAAGGCAGATAGTCTATTCTGCAAAAGAACACGGGAAAAGTGGTTAAAAACCTTGTTAAAAGTGGTTTGAATTAACTTCAGAATATTACAAACATGTACTAAAAATTCAGAGTAAAACCTGAGGGAATAATATTATTCATTAAATATTTTTCTTTACTTTTAATTTATATTAGGCCGCGCAGCTTGTTATTTCAACAATTTTAGTGACTCGGAGGAGCTACTCGAGAGCTCTCTAATGATAATATTAAAATTAATACAAAATGAGTACGAAATAATATAAATGTTTGAAATTATAATCGAATTATAAAGAAATGATTGCTTCCTGCTTTCTATGGATACTGTTTTTGAGTTTTTAATGTAACTATGGGCTGATACCACAAAAATAATATAAACAAACAAAGCTATCAGACTTGTATTCCTATCCTACTTATATTATAAATGCGAAAGTTTGTTGATATGTATGTATAGATGTCTGTTACTCTTTCACGCTTGAATGGCTGAACGGATTTATCTGAAATTTGAAACACCAACGATTTGGTGGCAGGTCCATAGATTTCTTTGGATTTGTTGCATTTGATTTTTTTTTAATGGAATTCCGTGACTAATTCCGAATGTATGTAACGCGCCCTTTCTGCTCAAAGAAAAGTATGTTAATGGTATTATAAAAAGAGCCTGCTTACTCTTATCACAGATTTCATCAGCTAACCATCAATCAAAAATCAAATTTTAAAATCAGAAATATCCAAAAATTCAATCTCATGAATACATTAAGAATATTAATAAAAAGGTCGAATTCATGTCGTGTAGTGTAGTGCCTGCTGCTGAAATAATATGACCATGTTTTAAAATACGATACAAAAGCAAGCAGACTTATTTTGCGATGTCAAGAAGTCCATGTCACGTCACCAAAGATGCTAATGGTGCATCGCAAATTTGAGAACAGGGTGTAATAAATGTGGAACTAAATTTAAATTGTATCTTCACGCCCATATCCATATCATAGACAGAGGCACAACCAGGGCACCCACGACTAGCCGAAGACACTAAGCCCTATAATGTGATAGGTGGCAAGCCTATCGCCATCCGGGCATTACATATCCAATCCCGAGCAACATTTATTTTATTAGAAAATTGGAAAAACCCAGTTTTCTTTCTGTTGCCCGACCCGGAATTCGAACCTGGGACCTCGTGCAGTTAAGTTCATCAACTGAACCGCTAGACCACAGAGGCGAATATATGTAACTTTACAATGCTACGGTAACATAATATACAGTAATCTGATTCGGCGCCGTTTTTTAAATATACGGTAACATAATACACAGTAGGTAATATGATTCGGCGCCGTTTTTGAAATAAATAGTAACATAGTGACATAGAACTTGCATTTCCCTATTTGAATTTTGTGACCCTAAACATTCAACTAAAAATCGTATGATGTAAAGTAAATATTAAATAAATTGCGCATTTGGTATTTATGATTACCATATTTCATAAAAATTAAAAACCTATCCTTCAGCTCAAGTGAAACTCAAAAACAGCACAGTAGAGTCTATAACTGTTCTTTGCCATATTAAGTATTATACCAAAGTAGCGTTCACAACAAATCACACTCTTACCTATTGCTTTTTTATTAAAAAAGGGTGTCACATCGACAGTTCATCACAGTGGCACAACCACGAATGATGTGTACCACGTGTTGTACCAAACGTGTACCAGAGTGGACTCGTCCTACACGATTCCTGTCAGCTCGTTTTCGCACTTTCGTATGAAGATAGAATATTTTATATTACGAGTATATTACCTTGACAATGTTATCGACACGTGGAATGGTCAGCATTTAAAAAAAAGATATTATTGGAATACCAGCCCCAAACAATTTTAAATACATTTCTGAAACTAAAGGGATTGATGCCTACAATAATTAGTATAGGGATTGCCACTTCAGGACTTCAAAGTGAAGCGTTTAACGATTTCACAGTTCGATTCATATGTAACAATCAGATTCCCAACACAGGAATGACGTAATTGCCAGACCTTGAAACGGGGTGGCGAGCCGCAGAATTCGGGAATAGTTGAGGCGTTCAGCTTGAACTTTGAACTAGCTGAACAATTCCGTTAATGGTGCGCGGTTCACTCGGTTCACCCGGTTTACGCAGTCCACACTACGCGTGCCGGTAGCCAACAGATAATGACATTGAATGTTTTAGGTACTTATCATGTGATAGATTTATGAGATATGTTCAAGATATATTCTAGTTTTACAGTCTTATTCTAATGAGAGGCGAAATATTCTGGAAACTATAGGGTTATATTCTAGTTTTACAGTATTATTCTAATGAGAGGCGAAATATTCTGGAAACTATAGGGTTATATTCTAGTTTTACAGTTTTATTCTAATGAGCGGCGAAATATTCTGGAAACTATAGGGTTATATTCTAGTTTTACAGTATTATTCTAATGAGAGGCGAAATATTCTGGAAACTATAGGGTTATATTCTAGTTTTACAGTATTATTCTAATGAAAGGCGAAATATTCTGAAAACTATAGGGTTATATTCTAGTTTTACAGTATTATTCTAATGAGAGGCGAAATATTCTGGAAACTATAAGGTTATATTCTAATCGCGTCTTCGATCTAGCGGTTCGGCGACAGACTTTACTTCTTGAGTTCCCGGGTTCGACGCTGGTGTTGGGTAAAAAAGTAAAAATGTGTCTCATCAATATTTTAATAAAAATAATGTTACACGGTATGGGAAATTTGTTAGTTTATGGGATAGTTGGCGATAGGCTTGCCACATATCACACTGGGGGACTCAATGTCTTCGGCTAGTCGTAGGTTGGTCGTTCCTCTGCCTACTACGTGTTCGGGGATAAGGGCGTAAAAATATTTTTTATACCGTTATTCTAATACTAATTAATAAATTTAATTTTCTTGTTTGGTTTTGAAACTTTTTTGTTGTAATTATGATTTTATTGATGAAAACATTAGAAAACTACAAAAGTTATTTTATAAAGTACCTACTTAGATAAAAAAAGACGGAATAAAATGTTAATAGATCTTTCCCTTTCTCTGTTTCTGTGTATGTGTATGTCTATCTATCTGTGGCATCATTATGTTTGATGCAAGATTTGTTATACAAGTTTAACAAGTCTATAGTTAGACAACGTAGAATTTACATAATTAAGATTCTAAACTACATTACATTCAAGCTCAGTTTGGCGAATATTTAAATAAAAAACGGGTTGCACTCCAGGAGTGGCGGCAGAAGTGAAAACTTGAATATTAACGTTGTGCATTTTTGACATTTTAGAATAGTTAGGGAATCATTTTGGCACGAATTGCTTTAATTATCAGTATGAAAGTACTATTATTTATGTGGTAGAATACAATATTCATTTATTGCGCTGTCGTACACAAACATGACAACACGAACATTCGCGCAAGCGCCCTACGCAGTCTTACGAATTTTCGTCTAACGAAATTTCAGGTCACGTATTTAGAAATTTTTACCCATTTCAAAAAAGTTTGCAACGCCGATAAAGAAATTTTCATTACAAAAAAGTAGTGTCATAACTGAAACAAAAGTTGTTTACTAACGTATTCAATTTATTTAGCTCATCAGTTACCCGTGATTGACTCTGTTGAGATATCATGTAACATATAAAGAAAAGTAACCTTTCTTGCGATATCTAATCTATTAATTTGCAGAAATTCATTTAAATCAATACAACAGTAATGACATAAAACAAACCAAATATAAACCAGACTGTGCAAAAAATGTCACAACTTAAGTAAAAGTAATAAAAATGTTACTCGCACACACACACAAAAAAATATCTTTAAGCCCATATTCCCGAAAAGGTAGGCACAGGCACAACAAAGGCAACCACGTCTGGCCGAAGACACTAAGTCCCCACAGTGTGACAAGTGGCAAGCCTATCGCCAACCGGGCACATATATACCTAGTTACATTTTTATAATTAGAAAATTAACAAAAATAACACGTTTTATTTAATTGCCCGACCCCAGGAATAAAACACGGGATCTAAAAAAGTTGAGTGTAATCGCTAAACCATAGAGGCGACAACGAAAGAAACTTTTCCCTTATGAACCAGGTGCAAAAACGAAGAGGTTTGTCCGGGATCCTTATAGAATAGACAATCTGCCTTCATGTGCCAGGCAGCTCGTAAAAGGCGAGCATGGGGTTATCGTCACTAGCACCGTGACGTCTGACTAGGTGGTAGAGTTTCGCAGCGACCGCCCGGATTGGTACCACCACCTTACCTATTCCTGCCGCCATAACGTCATGACGTGTTCCGGTTCGGAGGGTAAGGTAGCTTAAACTTACTTTTGCTTGAGGCCTGACATCCCGGTTTCTGGTTGGCAACGCACCATTACTAGCTTTGGTATCTCTAGGCGGCGGTAATTTCTTACCATTAGGAAATCCGTCTGCTTGTTTGCCTTCCAATGTCATAAAAAAAAGGCTCTTAATTCAAGTATGTTTTTTTTTGTAGTAAACACTAGTACTTATCCACTATTCACTTTAATAATATGTTATTGTGTCAACGATAATTTCACAAAGAACGTTCATAAATTTGTGTTATCCACTTTAAACTTTATTTAATACTTTTCGTTACTCTATAGCCAACCGATTTCACTTTTTACAGCATCATCAGGGCTTTAAAACTAAAGATATAAAGACTGTTCAGTTTATTTGCAAAGCCCTGACGATGCTGTAAAAAGTGAAATCGTTTGGCTATAGAGTAACGAAAAGTATTAAATAAAGTTTATAGTGGATAACACAAATTTATGATCGTTCCTTGTGTACTTATCGTTGACACAATAACATACTCATATATTATCCTATTAAGATATTTTAATAATGATAATTGTACTTGTTTTATTTTTTTCATACTTGATTATTATACTTTTATTTATTTGTTCTAAATATCTAAAGATAGTTAATTGTTTTTTTTTGTAGACGTAGCCTTTCATTTTATTTTCACAGCTTCATTTTTTTGGGTTGGCTGGAAGAAATTTCTTTAGTTAGAGATAAGCTCGACTTTTGTGCATTTTTACTTCTCGTGTTTTTTGTGTATTTTTGTTTTTTGTGTGCAATTAAGTGTTAAATAAATAAATAAACGTATGTGTCGAGCTAAAATACATAGTCAAGTTGCTTTTAAAAACTATACTGCGCTCAAATCATTTTTGTTTTCTAATAAATACTAAATTAAAAGTACTAATAAATTTATCAAACAATGTAATAAAGGAGACTTTGATTCATCCAATTTATATAAGCTTAGATACTTAGGAATTTAAATAGAGAAAAGTTAATTATAAATTTCCAACTGGCAACAAGTATTCAAAACTTGAATGGTTAGGGACACATCGTCCGAATTTCTGAGAACGAACGTCCCACATGCCACTCCATTATCACCATCTGTCTGATACAAACTGCAAAGCGGTTAATCTCGACTCTAGAAATACATTATTTTGTCAGTATATTTACTATTATAGTATTTCTGGCGGTAACTAACAAATTAAAATGTAAGAAGGTAGTAAACATAGGTATTTATTTTGTGAATGGGGTTCGCCGGAATAGCTAGTTATAAATAAAATTAGACCAAATATTGCATAATATTAGCAGTAAGCTTATAAAAAATGACATTTAAATTGAAGAAGCAAACTGCTTCAAATTGTCAGCCAGGCAGTACGTAAATCGATTTGGAACAGCTTGACGTCTACTATGTACTGTGATAGACATTTTGCATTAAGAACGTGTCGAAATATTCTGTTTCCTAGTATTACGTCATGGTTTTATTACCAACACCCAATGACTAGTAATACATTATTAATATTTTTAATCAGCGCATATT
>NJDC01000477.1:72173-86234 GCA_002245475.1 Calephelis virginiensis
GGACTTATTTCAAACAATTTATCCAAAACACTTTCCACGATATATTTTTTTATTTATATAGTTTACCTAACCGGTTTCGCTATTTAAGCATCTTCAGGGCTATAAAACAATTGAAGTTTTTTTCAGTCTTCAGTTCTTTTCAGAATGGAATTTCACCAAGCACCGACCATAAGAAGTACAAAAACCAGGACTTTTTCCCTAAGATGCAACTTACTGTTATATATTATACATCAGCCATTTTTGTTAAAAAGTTTCCGAGACAATTTAAAATGCATGAAGTGTATTCCTCGTGTTGGTCCGGGCCCCTTTGCAGAATAGACCATCTGCCTTCCTTGCCAGGCAGCTCGTAAAAGGCGAGCATAGGCTTACCATTACTAACACCGTGACATCTGACTAGGTGGTAGCGTTTCGCAGCGACTCGCCTGGATTAGTACCACCTTGCCTATTCTTGCCGCCATAACGTCATGACGTGTTCCGGTTCGGAGGTAGCCGGTAAACTCACTTTTGCTCGAGGTCTAACAACCCGGCCTGAGGTTGGCAACGCACCATTACCACCTTTGGTGTCACTAGGCGGCGGAAATTTCTTACCATCAGGAAATCCGTCTGCTTGTTTGCCTTATTATAACATAAAAAAAAAGTTTATAAAAGGATACTCACAACTTTTGAGTTGACACACAATGCACATCTACCGTTGATCCTAAATGTATCTTCCAAATAATCAGTTTCTCAACTGATGCAAGAAATTGCAAAATAAGTAAGGAATTCCATAAATTGACAAAGTGATCTACACAAGTCTCAAGTTGCCACACAGCGCATATCCAATGATGTTTGCACATATTGCGATGTAACATTTTCTTAACTGTTGCAATAAACTGCGAAAATCAAAAATGCTATATTGTCACCGGTTTTATTATCCACATATGAAGCCAAGACGACATATTGTTCGCGCATTTTACCGTTGATTTGTAATAAAATTTATGGCTATTTTTACAATGTGACAATATCTATAAAGTTTAGGTTAAGGCCTGTTTTTTATTACTCGACTAACACGGATTTTGTAGCACCATTATGTTTTATATTATCTTAATAAACTGAAAGAGAGTTGAGGTCGATTTAATGAATTTTATGCAAAAGTTACTTCGGTGATTGCGGATAAATATTTAAATTTTCAGTCGATGATTCATTTTATTCAATCAGGCTTTAGCTTTCGAAAATCTATGAAAGCAGATGTATTTAACATTGTCTTTGTATAGACTGAAGAGAATAATTAATTGATGAAGACAAGCATTAAGGTGATAAAAAAAGGAAGATAAAAATGATCAATTCTGGATTTAGGTCTCAAAAAAATGTACTTTTGGCCGTTACGTAGGTATTTCTATATAATAATGATTTATTGAAGTTCCGATTACAATATGTGAAACTGTAAACTATCTACTATTATCTGTTGAGTGTTTTAGTAATGAGCATTATTGTAGTAATAATTTGTTTTGTACTACTTGCTTTTAAGAATAAATAAAAATGATGCATTGTAGCTAGTTGTGTAGAGTTGGATATATTTGAGGTCTTAAGCTTCTGAATAGTCCAATTCACTCATAACGCACTGTCTTTCCTGTTTTGTCACGCCATACTACGTGTACATTTTTTTGCGGGATATTGCAAATTAAATAATTTTATTTGGATGTAAGTATACATTTGAGCAAAAGTAATGCCTTCTTACCATAAATAAATCTAAACAAACTAAGATTACATAAAATTATTAGGACAGTATCGCCTCTGTGGTCTAGCGGTTCAGTTGTTGGACTTGACTGCATGAGGTCCCGGGTTCGAATCCCGGGTCGGGCAACAAGACGAAAATTGGGTTTTCCCAATTTTCTAATAAAAAAATGTTGCTCGGGATAGGATATGTGCCCGGTTGGCGATAGGTTTGCCACCTATCACATTGTGGGACTTAGTATCTTCGGCTAGTCGTGGGTGCCCTGGTTGTGACTCTGCTTACCTCTTCGGGGATATGGGCTTGAAGATACTTTATTAGGACAGCGTATTTATCGATGACGTCAAATTTCTGGGTACAGTAGTTAGATATAAGTCATTAGAGGGTCCTATTTCGTTAATATGAGGGACTCATCAGAACCCGAATCAGAAAAAAACATTATTGACATGAACCATATAAGTAGTACCTGTGCGCGTCGACATTTTTTTGCCACACAATGAGTGCTATTGTGTTCTTGCCTTTAATTTTATTTTGTAATTATTCGATTTCCTGTCTTTCCTGGTTGTCTGGTAGAGATTGCTTTGAGCGATAACACAGCCATTTGTAATTTTTTTTAAATATTTTGTTCCGTATTTTTGTTCGTGTTTATATTGTACAATAAATAATAAATAATAGTAATAATAATAATGAGAAGATTTGGCGAAATAAACTCAGAAACTCTTTTTTCAATACTAATTGTAGCATTATAAAACTAAATAAAAAATATATCAGCGCAACCACATTAGTTCAACTGAAAAACTAGAATAATTAAACTAAATAATTTGATGATGTCCAGAAAATTTGTTTATAAACCATTACTTCATAACTTTTAGGTTTATTGCGATGTGAAATTAAGGTTTTTTCAAAGGTTTGTAAACACGAGCACGTGCGCTGAGCCCTACAAATACGGCCGCACTGTAGGCGATAACTTTAGTAATAGTAAGTATTCACAATTCACACGCCGAGTTTTGGCGCCATCGAGAGAAAAGATGGTCGAAGTTTTTTCATAATTATTGAATTTCGTGTTGATATTGAGTGAAATTAGTCAATTTTGGTGGCATTTTGTACAATTTCGTCCAGTGAAAGTGCAGACATGAAATAATCAGGAAGAAATTAGCGTATCTTGTATTTCCTCGTTGCCGCCAAAACTTCATTATATGAGCTTGGGCACGGCCATCGCTTTACCCAAGAGCCTGATATGACTAACTGACGACTTATGAGTTATGACTGATGACTAATTATAATTTGTTAAAATTGATGTAAAATTTGAAGCAAATTTCTACTTAACTAATGGCAAAATACTAACGTAAAGGCCAATACTTATAGAAAGAAAATAATTCACACGCCGATCGCCGCACAGTACGGACGTCGTTACGCTGCCGTCAAATAAACGGAGTTTAAAAGTGCTTGTGAAGTTTTTTTGAGAAGACCCAAAATGAGTCATCATCATGCAAACAACAACAAAGCAATGCTGACGTCACACTTTTTAAAAACACTTCAGAGGTTCCTACTCCGTCAAATACAATATCAAAAACTGATGTAACTACGGCTAGCTCGGTGTTCTATGCATAGAGTAACATAGCTTTTTTGTGTTAATATACTTTATTTAACACTTTCTGTTACTTTCTAGCCAACCGGTTTCACTTTTTACAGCATCATCACGCTTTGAAACTAAAGAAAGACAACTAGCTACTAGGTAGTATAACTAGCTGCTACCCGCGGTTTTGCTCTCGTAGCAGTTAATATATTTACTGATTACAGCCCATTAACAAGAACTTTTATACAAAATTTTAAGCCCTATTTAACCCCCATAGAGGTAGAGTTTCTAGAAGCGCTTGAAAATGTGTCGAAGCATTTTTGATAAGTAGCCCAAAAATAAAGTTTCATGTTTCTAACTTTAAAAAAATTCCATACAAACTTTTTGCCCCTACTTCACCCCCTTAGGGGTAGAATTTCCCGAAACGTTTAAATACGTATCTACTCATTTTTAATAAGTAGCCCAAAATAAAGTTTTGTATTTCTGACTTAAAAAATTACCGTCTTCCGTACAAACTTTCAACCCCTATTTCACCGTCTTAGGGGTTGAATTTCCAAAATTCCGTCCATAATGGGTGTCTGCTCAATAAAATGACCCTACTTACCGAATTTCATGTCTGTAACTCTAACTGTTTTTGCTTAGCGATGATGGATTAGTCAGTCAGGACATGTTATTTTATGAGTATAGATAGAACATATTGAGACCTCATATCAAAACCTATAGTATGCGTCTACAATTGCTTATTCACCGAACAGAGCTGGCTACTGATGTCGATACACAAGTTATGCTTTGTGATGGAGATAAGGGAACATAATAAGTGATAAGATACATTTACGCATTACTGAAGCATTATAAACTCGCTTTGGAACGAACTTCTAAAATATAGATCCTACTCGTATTATTTACACTCAATAAAAATTAGAAATGTTCGTGAAATGTAATATACAACATATAGTCATTTATATAGATATCATATATCATAATTTCTCTTCGTCTTCGTCGAACTTCTCTAACACCGACTTCTCTAACATGAACTATTTTTCGCTTCTCTATGCATATATGCTACAAATAAACCAAATTGGATCGTCTGTTTCCAATTTTTACAAACATTTTTTTTGACAAACATGAATATATAAATGTTAGGTACCAAAATAACATTTTTTACAATTTTTGTCTGTTTGTTCTGGATAATATCGGAAACCACTTGACTGATGTTGACAAGACTTTCATTAGCAGGCATTTAGGAATCACTAAAACTACTTTTAAAATAAATAACTTTTGTTAAATACTGAGCGGACGAAATCGCAGCCACAGCTAGTTATATATAAATACCTTGGCTGTAAACGTTGTACTGGTAGCTTATCATACCTGTGAAAAAAGAAAATGAGGTTAAAATTTGCAAGTCTTTGTACTGCTCATTATCATTATGTCCTAACATATTCATATCAAGACTTCTCTCCCGCTAAGTATACCTAATTTCTTGCAAAATTTACATATTTTAATAAACATTCCTCAGGGGTTTCAGTAGAATTTTGTAGTGTGAGCTTATTTTATCTCATAAGAAGCTTCAGTTGTGAATTTTCACATGAGGTCTCGGGTATCCGAAAACTTTGCATAATTAAATGACTTAATATCCATACAATATTACAAATGCGAGATAGTGTTTGTTTGTTTGTCCTGCTTGCCGTAAAGTCGCAGTAGAACGGATCACTACATAGTATAAAAGAAAGTCGCTTCCTCTGTCCCTATGTCCCTTTGTATGCTTAAATCTTTAAAACTACCCAACGAATTTTGATGAGTTTTTTTTAAATAGACAAAGTGATTGAAGAGGAAGGTTTATATGTATATTTTATATACGTGTAAGGCCGGGGCGGGTCGCTAGTTTACGCTAAATTGTTAACTTCGACTAGAATAATTATGATTTTTATACAAACCTTCATTCACAAATACAGTGCTTTGGGAGATGGTATTGGAAAAAAGTGGCCTATGTTTGGTCTTTGAATACATGGCATATCAAATGTCATTGAAATTGGTACAGCGGTTATAACTGACTTACAGATAGACAGACAGACAGACTTTTCGCATTTATAACATTAAGTATTGAAGTATGGACAATGTGATGAATGTATTTAGGAAGGTGGAATGATGTAGTTCATACATACATCATAATGCTGTTGCTTGGCTATAAGAGATCTTAGGCTCACCACATGCATGCGGAATTCGTTTACGAAATTAAAGAAATAAAAGTATCCCCGTATCACATTGTCAGACTTACGGCCAATATTAATAATCACTCCTAATCCAAAACGTGCTGTCCAAGATTGACATTTTGATCCATTTTTATGTTATCGCTTGCCAATAACATGTCTGTGGACAGGATAAATATGGCAATTAGGTATGGGATAGGCCGCCGGATACGCAGCTATCTAGATTGCTTGAAATCCATTAGATTGAGATACATTATTAACATTAACCGTTAGTGTTTTCGGTTAGTCGTGAGTGCCCTGGTTATGCCTCTGCCTACCTCCTCAGGATATGTAAGGAAATAAGTTCCACACCCAAAAAACACAAAGAACTTACATCCTATCCTATTAATATTATAAATGCGAAAGTTTGTAAGTATGGATGTATGGATGTTTGTTACTCTTTCACGCTCGAATGGCTGAACGGATTTGTCTGAAATTTGGAAGACAGATAGATTGTGACCTGGATTAACATATCGGCTATTTTTGATCCCGATCGCACACCGGGTTTCTGTGAAAACGCGGGCGAAGCCGCAGGTAGCAGCTAGTAA
The DNA here is from genome assembly GCA_002245475.1 of Calephelis virginiensis. Classification (NCBI taxonomy): domain Eukaryota; kingdom Metazoa; phylum Arthropoda; class Insecta; order Lepidoptera; family Riodinidae; genus Calephelis; species Calephelis virginiensis. The sequence goes on from NJDC01000477.1 coordinate 78,255, forward strand.
GAAATATTTTAAAACGTTTCAATTAGATGGTAGAGTTTGGGGATAAAATTATTATTATAATATACCCAACTCGCACCCAAAAACTGTTTTCGACGTGCTCACAATTTTAATATTACCATGTGTTACATACCATATTACATATACACATTCCATACATTTTATTTGTAGTACGCACCAAACAAAATTGTGCATAAAATCCTGACAAATATTGAAATGTACTTTAATATAGATGCTAGGGTTGCCACATGGGCAGACTTAATTTAAAATCGCCTCTGTGGTCTAGCAGTTCAGATAACAAACAACAAAAAGAAAAACGTGTTTTTTCAAATATTCTCATAAAAAAAAATTTGCTCGTGATTGGATATGTGCCCGATTGGCGATAGGCTTGCTACCTATCACGTTATGGGACTTAGTATCTTTGGCTAGTCGTGGGTGCCCTGGTTGTGCCTCTGCCTACCTCTTCCGGGATATGGGCGTGAAGATACTTTTTAATTAAATTGTAATCAACAGTCACTTTTTGTTAAATCTATTTTAAAATTAATGAAACTGTTAGCTTTGGCACTTTATCAAACCACATATAACACTTAGATGGCTGTACTTGGCACTTGATTTGGCAAATTTAAATATTTTCGGCTTGTCCACAACCATACGTCACGACGTCGCCCATGTGTAATAGTGCGGTGTCGCTTGCAACCGAGACGAGTCAATGACGATAGACAGGGTAAGAGATAGGACGCACTGCGTAGCATTGGCAGAATGGCGAACAAGACTTGAAAGCTCAAACGCGATACTTCAACGCGCTCCGGGTGCGATTTTACCTAATTTTGAAGCGTGGATAAACAGAAAGTGGTTCGTTACTTTCCGGTTAACACAAGTACTTACTGGGCACGGCTGCTTTGACGAGTACTTTAACCGAATAGGACGTGAAGAAACACCAAAATGTCACCACTGCATTAGTGATAGAGATGATGCTCAGCACACGTTGGAAGCATGTCCAGCTTGGGCTAACGAAAGAGTGATTTTAGTTTCCAGGGTTGGAGCTGATTTTAATTTAGCACGTGTAGTGAAAGCCATGCTACACGACCCCGAGTCATGGAAAGTCATGGTTACTTTTTGTGAAAGGGTACTACTTTGGAAAGAAAGTGCAGAACGAGATCGGGAGAGATCCAATCCCGATAGGAGAAGACGGCGAAGGCCTCGAAATTAAGGCCCTTGCTGGGCCCTGTAGTACCGGGCGACGAATAGGGCTACGGTATCCTCTGCCTGTCGTAAGAGGCGACTAAAAGGGGGTTGGGGCTGTGAGTCAACTGATCGGGGTGTCAGTTGACTTATAAAGCAGCCCGGGACGTGAGGCAAGATAGCATGGTGTGACCCCATGCTGGAGTCGTCAAAGTGATTCCATCAGAAAGGGGAGGCTTCTGAACGGGTTAGCCTTCGGGCAGGTGTAAGGGTGACAGCGGTGCGTTCTTCGGAGATCCCGCAGTCACCCGATACGCACAGAGGACGGTCACCGAGTGGTTTTAGCCGGTAGGAGTCCGGCATAGCCCGCCACTTCCCCCGAAAGTGACGGGTATCCATGAGGATTTCCACTCGTTAAAAAAAAAGTGCGATGTCGCTTCATGATGCTTTGCCGAGTCGTATTAGGTCACGATAGGTGAAACACACTGATTCGACCGACCGAGAATCGAACCCGAGACCTCATTTTGTCAATACCAGCTGCCGGATGTCGAACTACAGAGGGTAAATAATAATTAATTAAGTAACTAAAATTTTAGAAAACAGTGTTTAAATTGATGATTTTTTTTTACTTTTACTAAAAAAAATTGATTCGTCGAGACAATTTTTTTTTTCATAAACGGACATTGTAAATTATCAAATAAATCCTGACCACCTGGCAACCCTAATTGAAGCGGTGTGACTGCTTTCAATATATTTAAATATATATGGACTGTGGAGACAAGTTCCCGCAGTAAACAGACCTTTTGAAATAACATCCGAAAGCTATCTGAAAAACTCGTTTCGTCGAGTGAGGTGGGATATCTCAAGTTGATTAAACTTTTGCTTGTTAACAATTTGCATTTTATTACCGTTGTTTATTTCAGTTTCAGGAATTACTTCTGCAAGGCATATTTTTTGGAATTTTTTGATTATGCATATTGACGAGTTTTACAACTTTAAGAAATATGAAAAATATATATTTAAAAAAAGTCTCATTGTCATTATTTTGATCAAGTTCTTCAGGATCTAGCACCAAATCCAAAACATTTTTTAAGTTTCTTTCTCGTCAGCTGCGTAAGTGATTAGATATTGTTTTATTATTAAAGAGTATTTCTTTAAAGAAATACTAAAGTAAAAGTGAAGCTAAGCTGACTGCAATACCAGGTTAAATTTTGGAGTACTTAGTATTAATAAACAACGACAAAAGTTTTTTAGTTGATACTAGCTGTTCCGGCGAACTTCGTTCCACCCGTTCAGTTTGCATGGAAAGAAATAGTATTATTTTTCCAACACCTTGGAATTTCCCCGGTTTTTCTCTTCATATGAACCTTTTCCCGATAATAACAAACACAATAAAAAAAAGAATTAGCCAAATCGGTCCAGTCGTTCGGAAGTTATGCGCTCACTAACACATTCAGCGATTCATTTTTATACTATAGATTAACTATAGTCCATATCACAGTGTTATAAAGATTGTCATACCAGGTTGAACGTTGGATTAATTTAGTCAATGTTTATTAATAATCCGGCTAAATTTCAGTTCCAGCACGAAACAGGAAGTTTCCATTGCCTGACATTGATGGTACTATGATGGAATTCCGGAATATATTAGTCAGGAATAATAAGGTCAGGGTGCCAATCTGGACGAGCTAGTGTACAGAGTTTTACCACTTAGTAACCAATAAACTTAACTAAAGTAATACACGGTCTTTTCTTGTATTATTTATTAGAAGAAAGTGATTAAAAAGCAGTTAAAGCATGGACGCAAGATAAAAAACAAAGAAATATCGTTAAAAATAATGGTGCCAATTCCGCTATAAATGGAGAAAATGTGGAAGATTTTGTGCTACATCGGCAATAATGGAGTTGACAGGTTGAAGGTGATTGACGACTGCAGGTAGTCGCTATTGAGCGCTAATTGAACTGAACGTGTATACCTATCTACATTATATCTATATTTGGAATCCGAACTGGGATAAATGCTGATGGTGTTACTTTTTACTTTTAGATTAAATTGAAAAAGTTTTATTTAAGAATTAATGACCAGCATTTTTTTTAATTTATACAATTTGTTTAGGTTTTTTTACATATACCTTTAAAACTGCTGTAATATTTTACAGATAATAAGACTGATGCGAAAGGCACTTTAGTTTCTGAAAAAACTAGTGATGACCGCTTCTGTTATTTTTTTTTTACTTTGAAAACGCCTAGTCAAAGAAGATATTTATCAAAAGAGTTTTAGGCTGTTCCAGAGTTTTCGTACAAAAAAGCGAATAACTTTACTGTGTTTACTGTCTACGAGTATTTACTGTGTTCAGATATTTTCTATAAATCTACCATCGAATTTAAAAAAAACCTACACTGGGTAAAATTGAAAAAAATGCACTTTAAAGTGATTTTAAATAGTTAAAAACACCCAAATACGAAAAATTTGTGTTTAAATTAATTTCGGATTTATAAAAAATTTGACATATTTTTTTTAATTTCACTCAGGATAGAATAAGATATTAATCGTAATCTATCTCGGGTGATCGTGTTTATGGGGGTGACAGCTTACTGGCAACCTGCCAGGTCGTAAACAGGTTTTTAAAGAGATATTCAACACTAAAAAAAACAAAAATCAGTAGAAGTACTGTAGAAGTCGGAGGAAATTCAATATGTCCACAAAAATCTTCAATCTTTTTGACATGAGACGTTGACAGAAAACTAACTATGCTATTTCTGAAACAGCTCTTCTTAGTTACACTATTCCCAAAAATGATATGTATTACCTAACTTATTTACACCAAATTTGTTAGTGAAGTAAGTATAGTTTTTTTGGGAATAAACGTTTACGTTTATATTCAGAAAAGTAATTTAAAATACAAGAAAATGATTAAATTTTACTACAAGATAACATTTATATAAAACAACCAACATCAACATTTATATCGGCATTCAGAAAATAACTTACAGAACAAAAGTTTTATATTACGAATTTTATGTAGCTCAATAAATTTGTAATCGAAATTCAGCGTCCGTTTTCAGGAAAATAAATCATCATTACATGGCTTGCCAGCTAAAACTCGTAAAATACCCAGCGTAATATTTAATTTATGTTCGGGAACAGAAAGCCCACTCTAAGATCCCAAGATCTGAGCAACAACGATACCGTCTATTTATTAGGGTTAGATACAACTTTGCCTTAATACTAGCAATTACGATATGGAGTGAGCGGAATTCGTTTTTGGGTTGTACAAGTATATTACACTAATAGATTAAAATCGGGGCTTCTTCTTTACGTTGTGATTCATCTTACTTCTTACAAACACCTTTTTAGGCGTGTGCACCGACAAACAGAGATTTGAAATATTTGTAATGTAATATTAATGAAGGATGAAATATACTCGTACATATAAACCTTCCTATTGACTTCTCCATCCATGAGAAGTTAGAAACATCTGTGTTATTATACATACTAGTAGTCGCTTATTATATATAAGAACGCCATCTTCATTTCTCAAGACCAACTACTTTGTTTCCAAACTCTTTATACGCCATCTGTGATCTTTTATCGTTATCATCAATATATTTGTTTGTGTGTGTCAAGTACATGGTAGTGTGGGTAATGTTTTATTTATTGATTTTATGTACTCGTACTTTATAACCATTATTATTAAAAAATATTAGCGTTTTGCACTTTTCCTACACATAAACTATAAGTGTACCAAATTTCATACTCCTCCGTTCGCGCAATTTTTGTAAAAAGGGTTCCAAAGTTTCGACATCACGTATTAATATATAGATAAACCATTCTCTTGACTTAATCTATTTATAAAAAAAAAAATCCATTACACATACATAAGAACAAACAGCGGAAAGCAGCTTTGTTTTACAGTAGTGATACATGTCATGAAAATGTTTAATATCGTCATATTCACAATTTATCAAAGAAAAAATTATAATTGTATGAACAGAGAACTTTCGTAGGAAACACTTAAGTCCGGAAACTCATTTCTCTCTTCCTGGAGGTAAGAGGGCTCCGCAATTCACATTTCCGTGTCATTTTCCATAACAATGTCAGGACTAGCGAGGGCATTTGTACATTGTGTTACTCGGGAGGACAAAAATTATGCAACGAATGTACTTGCTTCAAAAATATTCGAGTATTCAGAGCTTCTTTGAAATGTTTTCAAGTTAAGTCAGCAATTTAAAAAGCAATTTATATGCAATCATAAGATATATATATTCAGTTACATCTAGATAGTGAATTATTAAAATTTCGGAGTTCATCATTATAAAATAAATTATTCGTATTAAGTAGAAATCGCCTTTGTGGTCTAGCGGTTCAGGTGTTGGACTAGATTGCATGAGGTGCCGGGTTTGAATCCCAGGTTGGGCAACAAAAAGGAAATTCGGTTATTCCAATTTCCTAATAAAAATATTTTGTTTGGGTTGGATATGTGCCCGGTTGGCGATAGAGGCTTGCCACCTATTACATTACGGGACTTATTGTCTTCGGCTAGTCGTGGGTGACCTGGTTGTGCCTCTGCCTACGTTTTCGGGGATATGGGCGTGAAGATACTTTTTTTTGCCCAGATATGTTTCTAGTTATTTAACTAATGACGACGTTATATTGGCTACTATGGATATTGTATACCTACATGATTATTTTAGTTTATAATTTACATTGTTGATATGGACATCGTGATCTCGTCAGCTTTCAAATAAAAAATCCGCATCGAAATCAGTTTATCAGTTACATATAGACACATAGACATATCATACTTATAACACCCCTCTTTTCCCGTCGATGTTTGAAAACTTTAACGTATATCTAACGAACATACTCAGCGTCTACTGCCTTCACATTCTTAGGGAAAAACTTTTATAGACAATTAAAAGTTAGGAGACCGCCTTAAATCTACGATATGGGTCGTCACTCGTCAGCGTAAAACGTTTCATAAATCGTCTCAGGTCTTTTAATGGTTGCCTACTCGAACAAGTTGTCGGATATATTTAAAATAATATTATTGCTTTGATAAGTCTTAAAGTAAAACGTAAAGTATTCCCGCCCATATCCCCGAAGAGGTAGGGAGAAGCACAGCAAGGGCACCAACAACATATACATACAATGATATATCTTAAAACTTATTAAAGTGCCAATCGGTATTTGCCTGAAGTTCCACGTGTGACTTCGCTGTTACTTTACTTGTTTCGAATTAATTTTAGTTATTTCGGGATAGTACAGATTTTAATAGTGAAAAAATTTATGAACTATCTGTTTCCCGCCGTGTTGCCCGCGTGATAAATGGTCTAATAGGAAACTTTTTTTCAGGATAAAAACTATCATGTGTGTTAATCCATATAAATCATATTTATTGTAAATAAATGGATCCTCTATGGATAACTATAGAGGGTTTAGTAGTTTTTACGTGACGGAGTAACAAACAGACATGCAAACTTGCGCATTTACAATAAATATGATTTATTGTCCGTCCATATAATACATAATAAAATACACAGTTTGACGCAATTAATTATAGCAGTAGCTCACTATATTGACCGGCATAACGTTTATATTACCTTAGATTTTTTTTTATATTTAAGCTTTTCAATGAGCTGTTATTTGCCAATTAGTTATAGTTACAGGAACTTGTGAATTCGACTAGCACTTGGTAGCAATTTTTTTTTATGGTAAATTGACATTCATACAATATTGTAATATGTCTAACCGGCCACAGTAGCGGGCTGCTAGTATAATCTAAAGAAAATATTTTTCTTATGATATGAGACGACAAAGAAGCCCACGACTCTATTTATAGTAAGAAAAAAACTGTGGCCTATACACACCATAGATATTACATGTCCTTTGACCTGGGTTTTGGGCCTAATATGGAATTATATCGGCACCCTGCCTTTCGAATCGGATCATGACGTCATAATGGCGACAGGAGTAGATAAGGCGGAGGCTCCCTAAGATATTTGCCTAATCAATACGAAATACAGCCCGTATGTCAATAATATAAACGAAAAAACAACACAAACCTTTTACGCATTCCATAAGAGCGTCCTACTTTATAACTACACCAAAACTCGCTGTCCTATGGCCTGGGTTTTGGTCCGAATGTGCAAGTATACCGGCTGCCCTACCCTTCGAAATGGATTATGACTTAATCATTATGAAAGCAGGAGAAGTTATGACAGAGGATCTCTAAGATACTTGCTGTTACTCAATACGAAAAACGTCAATAATAAAAACGAAAAAACAACACAAACCTCTTACGCATTCCATAAGAGCGACCTTCTTTATAACTACACTAAAACCTAACAACCACAACGCATCCTCAGCGCTCTAGAACGTCACGTTCTTCGAAAAATACTTTTATAGACAACGAAAGGTTGCCGCATAAATATGCGTATCCACGTGACTCGCATGTGTAAAACTTTTCATAAATCGTTTCAGGTAATGTTTCTTTATGTCTAGCTCATATACATTTTCGCTATTGCCTACGAAATGTTTTACGTCTGCAAAATATATGTCATGGAAAGAATAACTTGAGACATTATGGTATTAGCACGTTTATGAAATAGCGTAAGACTGCAGGATCTCTTAAATTATCTTCTTTACTTTGGACAAATTAAATAAATCATCTTCTTTACTTTGGACAAATTAAATAAATCGTCTTCTTTTCTTTGGACAAATTAAACAAAATGAATCTAACTCTACTATAAGCAAATTAGTTTGTGTTATGGGTGTTAGAGACCGATACTTAACATGGA
>NJDC01000477.1:86491-99166 GCA_002245475.1 Calephelis virginiensis
ATTCGTTCTAAGTATAGCTACAGTTAATTGTTTTGTACACGATGCCTTCCATTTTATTTTCACAGCTTAATTTTTTTTTTGGGTTGGCTGGAAGAATTTCTTTAGTTAGAGATAAGCTCGCCTTTTGTGCATTTTTAACTTCTCGTGTATTTTGTGTATTTTAGTTTTTGTGTGCAATAAAGTGTTAAATAAATAAAATATAATGCATAAATGTCCATATACCTGATCGATATAGTATCAAAATATATACTTGAAATTATATATAACATATTATTATATAACTCAATAATTTTAGAAAAAGTGCGTGTTTTTCTCTATTGCCCTGGAATTCCATTATCAGATCCAAACTTGGTGGCAATGGGACTACATTGAATTTGAATCTGACAATGAGCGCTCTTTCAAATACAAAAAGAATTTAAAAATCGGTTCAGAAATTAAGGCGAAATAGATTTACATACACCCATACACTTGTGACGCGTCTATAAATAATAAATAAATAAGTATCCCTGGACATGTCACGCAAATTGAATCAGAATAAATTTAATAAACACCCAGACCCGGAAATGCAGACATCTAAATGTTCATCACACAAATGACTGCCCCCGTCGGGAATCGAACCAGAGCCTCGCGGATGGTCGATGTAGTTAGGCGTGTTAGCCACTCGACCAGTGAGGCGGTCATATATTTTACTAGTTTAATTAGTTTCAAGTTTATGTGTCAAGTGTAGTGAGTCAGTCCATTAGTAAATATTTTCTTTCTTTTTTTCATATTTTTTACTAGCAATTTTAAAATTGTTAAGCATTCAATTATTTTTTTACATTTTTTATTAAGGCCCTGGATTTGAACTATGTACATTTTAAAATAATCTACAAAGTCTTTAGCGCTCTTGAAATAGGAATAGGATTAATCTTAAATTTTCATTATTTACTAATTTTTTTTTATTTATTTAAATTTTGTTGTACACAAGAAATGAGTACAAAGGATGACCTTATGGCTCTTTTTACACATTTTCTCTAGCAGTCAAGCTTAAGGTTAACAGAAATCTAAGCAGATACCACAAAAAAAATCAAATAAAATAGTGTACCATAAACGCACGTATAAATAAATTTACCTATATTATTTCATACTTATTTATAACATTACACAAAACACATAAATGTAATAAAGCAAAGATATATAACTACATACAATCAAGTATACAGTGATTGATTGCTATTACATTATAATAATAATGATAATAATAAGTTTACCACATACATGGCACAATTTATAATCAACGACTCCATTTTAATGTATTAACAAAAGCATAAATGAAAATTATCATGGAATTGGACCGAAACAACCAACTTTTAAACTAAACCATTTTGTCCCTTTGTGACCACCACTCATGAAAGGGTCGAAAGGTTCGAAATTCAACAAGGTTATTTGATATTTATTTTTGTTTTTTTAATTTATATTTACTACTTTAATACTTGTAGCTTTTTATAACTTTTATTTTTCTATATTATGTAGATATCGTTTTAATAAAACTTTTACTGAGTAGTGCTTTTAAATACCTACTTAGTAAATGCTATACTAATTTAACTGAGGCTAAACTGCAAAACACCGAATCCTATCTAATTACCACTTCAAGATTTGAAACCCCTTTCTTCAGAAGGTAGGTAGATAATAATATCGACATGGTTTAATATAAATTTTATCAATATCAAAAAAGCGGGTTTTGAGTAATGCAAAAATTGTACTGAATAGGGAAAAAAATTATCTTCACACCCGCATCCCTGAATTGATAAGCAGGGGTACAACCAGAGCACCCGCGACTAGCCAAACTAGCCAAAGGTGGCTAGCCAATCGCTAACGGGGCATATATACTATCCCTGGTAACGCTATTTTTAATAGAAAATTTGAAAACACATATTTCTTTTTGTTGCCCCACCCGGGGATCGAACCTGAGACCTCACTAATCGAAGTTGGACACCGGACCGCTAGACTATAGAAGCGATTATAAATAAGACTACCTCAGGATCTTGACCTTCCCTAAAGAGAACTACTTATCAAGATCTCTTGTTTTAAACAAATACAAATAAAAAAAACATACAGACGAAATGTAATCTCCCCATTTTGGAAGTGTTTGTAATATTTAAGTAATTAAAATCATGTAATAATGAAAACAGGGGAATAAAATGTGGTTTTAACTGACCACTGTTTATTTTTGTTATCTATGAGATGTGACGACCCCAACGCTTTCTGGTGGTTAGTGGATTAACAAAATAAAACTCTATATAACATATTTCTTTATATTAAAATAAAGAATCAAGTTAGATATAGTGAGATGAGTTCGCGTCCACCCTGGACGCAAACTGGATAATTCGTAAAATTGGTATATCGGTTCGCGTCCACCTCATTTTAACTTTAAAAAATACAATAATCAATGAAAATCATCATTATTTTTATTATTTTATACATTTTCAAGATCAAGGAATTAACATAATCTTTACTTAAACTTAAAACACTGAAAAATTACATATGAAACGCGCGCCGGTTCACTATTTTTTTACTTAAATTATGGCTATTTACACAACTTTTTTGTATAGCTAAGATTCATTATTTTTCTTAAACAGGAAAAGTTATGTGAACAATTCTTTTGTCTGTGTATATGTCTTTCTAATATATTGTATTATAGGCAGAAAAGACTTTTCATTTCCTTAGCTTATTAGTACGCTTATTTTTAAGGGTTTTTTAAACGGTGTCCGCGAAATGGACGCGAATTGGCGAACATACCCTATATTCATTTATAACAAGGTTGATAAAGTATAATTTTGATTAAATTATCGCTATAAAAATTGTTCCTCCGGGTTTATTCTATCTCTGTACCAAATTTAATCAAAATCGATTCACTGTTTTAGGCCTGAAAGCGTAACAGACAGACGGACAGACGGAGTAACTTTCGCATTTATAATATTAGTGAAACGCATTTGTAATATTAAACTGTACAACTGGACACAAGGATATATTAATTATAAATATAAGCATAGATAAATCATATCGCCTCTGTGGTCTAGCGGTTCAGGTGTTGGACTTGACTGCATGAGGTCCCGGGTTCGAATCCCGGGTCGGCCAACATAAAGAAAATTGGATTTTTCCAATTTTCTAATAAACAAATGTTGGTCGGGATTGGAAATGTGCCCGGTTGGCGATAGGCTTGCCACCTATTACATTGTGGGACTTGGTGTCTTCGGCTAGTCATGGGTGCCTTGGTTGTACCTCTGCCTACCTCTTCGGGGATATGGGCGTGGAGATACTTTTTTTATAGATAAATCAAAGATAAATATTGTAGACCAAAACCAAAACAAACTCATACATGAATAAATTGATTTAATTTATATAAATGAAGTAAATTCATATACATCTAAAATTTAAATAATTATTTAAAAATATATAACAACTTAATAGTACGTTTTTAGCACCCGGCCCCCTATAGTTTAAGATCCAAACCTAGGTCGACCTATACCGAGCTGTTAATAGGGTGAAACTTACGAGTATTTTATAATAAGTAAATTTAGTAAAGTAGATCAGTAATTATATTAAAAATGGGTTAATGGATTGCCTACGAAAATCCGGGACAGATTTTTTTAACTTTTTAAAGAAACGGTATTTCAACGATATTTAATATTTTATCCGGACCGAAAGTATAAGAAGTATAGAATGAGCAGAAGTACCCAACTTCAGATTTTTATCTGGAGTTACTTTCAAGGGATTCGACAATCGAAAATACATAGGTATGTATATATCAACTTACGTTGATATACCTCAGGACGCGAACACGTTGTCATAGATTGTCTGCAAAAAAATTGGAAAAATTACAAATAAGATTTTACAAAACAATTCAAAATTATTCTGTCCAGGATTTTTTTAGGCAACCCAATTTTAACATACCACATTTATCATAGGTACATGTAGGTTCGGATCTTCTACTACAATGTATGCATAGATCCTTAAACCTACGCAAAGGATTTCGATGTTTTAATAGTTAGGGTGATTCAAGAGGAAGGTTCATATATATTATAATATGCAACAAACTGTGCGAAGCTGGGACAGGCTGTTAGTTTATTTTCTACTCATGATTGCATAGGAAGTAGCATCACATAGCAAAGTACTTTTATTATTATTAAGGTTGGTCCGGACTCTTTGCAGAACAGACCCTCTGCCTTCCTGCCAGGCAGCTCGTAAAAGGCGAGCATAGGCTTACCGTCACTAACACCGTGACATCTTACTAGGTGGTAGAGTTTCGCAGCAACTCACCCGGATTGGTACCACCGCCTTACCTGTTCTTGCATCCATACCGGAATACTTCAACGGCAAGTACTGATACTTGTCAAGGACGTACTCCGGTTTGGAAGGTAAGGTAGCTGGTAAACTTACTTTTACTCGAGGTCTAACATCCCGGCCTCAGGTTGGCAACGCACCATTACTACCTTTGGTGTCTCTAGGCGACATGAATGTCTTACCATCAGGATTTTACTGCTTGTTTCCCTTCCAACATCATAAAAAAAAGGTTTCTAAAGGATTACCTTTAACCGCCAGGAGAACCGCGTGCTTGTTAGTTTAGGTAACTAAGCAGTATGCTACTTATCTAAAGCAATTTACACGCTAGATATACGTTATTAAGAAAGTTCTAAAGGGCTGTTCCTTAAAGTATCGACACTATAAAAATAAACCGATAAAGTATGACATCCTTTTTGATATTCATAAAACCAAAGTGGGTAGATTTAGAACGGACTACTTTCAGCCCTTTCCTATGCGGAAATACTGAATTTACATTTGACTAAAGCCGCCATTAGATCCTTTTTTGACCGCATTCATAAATAACCGCACCCGTCTATATAATATGGGATTACTAGGAAACGATCTCTGAAAATATATCGTACCAGTGAAGTTAATGGGACATGAAATTTAAACAACAATTGCGGTACTAGCGTATAAATTTTATTTATTGACGAGGTGTTATTTTAAACCGTGATTTCCAGCTGGTTTAAAACCTAAGCCATAACAATTCATATTGGTAGTAATTCTGCTGTGCACAAACTAAGCTTATTTTAGATGAATGCTATCTTTTTCAAATGAAACAAAAACAAAAGAGATGGAACATTTCAGACATGTCAAATCAGTCCGAAAATATCAAATCGCATTTTTTTAATCATCATTTTTCGAATGATACAATAAATTTTTATAGAAATATCGAGTATAGACTAATTTGACAGCACTAAAAATATTTTGTCTCTTTCTATAGCTTACATTTCAATCAAATCAAACAATATTCGGATCATAATCACAGTAACCTCCAACAAAACCAGGCCGTAATGTAGCTTAGAACAAATCGATCATGAAAACAAATCTGAATTGAAATCAATAGGATAAACGATGCCGCAAAAGCCAGGCAGACCAACACACACACACACACACACACACACACACACACACACACACACAGTACATCTTAAAATATGTTAAACTATATTTTGTACCAACAATTTTTCTTTGAAAGTTAGTGTCTAAATTTAAAGTTCCCATTGTTCGGCATCCGTTTTTAAAGTTTACAATATGTGCACTTACCAAAAGCCCAACATTTAGGCGTGCTATTTAATCCCATTAATAATGACCAAGTTCGACAAAAATTTGGCCTGCGCAATTTATTTTAAGGGAAGATAAATTACGGCTGTTAAATGGTTAGCTGCAAAAACGAAACGAACTTGTATCGGAGTATATTCCAGCGATCCGGGCGACATATTGATAACTTCGGAAAATGTCATCCAGTAACGGATTTCGTGAGATATTTCAATTTGGAGGATGGATATAAGATAATACCTTTCAGGAAAAACGTATTCTTTCATTTCACCAAGTGAAAGTGTGTCCTTAATATCTTACATTTATCATACACATTTCTAAATGTATGTTTTAAAAAATATATATACTTTTCTCTATTTTCTCGGCGATTTTTAGTTTCTATTTCTATATAAAGTTCATTTAGAACTCCTGACGATATCTGAGTACATACCTACATAATTTATATTTTTACAAATTGCAAAGGTAATCTGATCTGATCTTTGATCTGAAAGTTGTAGTGTACGTCAATAAAGAATATATAAAAACATACATACATAGTAGTAGAACACGTAGAACACCCATAACCAGGAATTTGACTATCCAATGTTCGTCACAAAAAAAGGAAATCGAACCTGAGTCCTTTCAACGATCAGTTTGGTCAGGTGCGCTAACCACTAAACCTACGCTCAATTTGTAACATAAGATTTATGTGAAAAATATATCAGATACCCTCGCTTTGTGCGCGCTCAAAAAAATAGGTTTTATTTCCATATGTAAAGGTCACAGGAAAATATTTATATCTGCCTTATTTTTAGATCCATTCCATTATTTTGTATAAAATATTGAATTTGTCATGTTTTTATGACATTAACATCTTTGATACGTATTGTGTTTAGATTTATTACTTAAGGGGCCATGTATGCTAAAATGCGTCAGCAATATACTGTTTTTATCGTACAAAGCAATTATGGATCTTGTCGACAAAAATACACAAGATTAACACTAATATGCATTATAAGACTAGTGTTTCCAAAACACGATTCATTTCACTTTGCTCGATAGAAAAAAAATCAAAAAGTTAACCCTTTTTTGAAAGCAAAACCCATCTATCTACTTCAATTATGAAAATATCGACACCAGATTTAACATAAACATAGATAAGTATTATACCTAAAAGATAACTGTTTCAGCTTTTATATTTTTTTTCAAATTACTTTTATAGTGTCAAAAATAGTGATTTGGCGCTTAAGACATTTACTTTAGAGCGTAATATTTCATAGTAATCATGGAACGGGGGAGTGCACTGATTGGCTCTTCTGGCTGACTAAGTATGGGGCCTTAAACAAAGAATAAATTTATTAAATTAATTAATCGTCTCTATGGTCTAGCGGTTCAGATGGGCTATTCAGTATCTTTTTAGTGATGATTACTGGGTAAAATGTAAATCAAATAGCTGTCAAATGACGTATTTTGTATTTTGCTATCTGCATTGTATTTTTGCTGGTCACTGGAGATATCAAATATAAAACACGTCATTTGACAGCTATTTGATGTACACTTTACCCAATGATCGTCACTAAAAAGATACGGAATAAGCCCCCAGGTGTTGGACTTGACTTCATGAGGTCTCGGGTTCGACTCCCGGGTGGGGCCACAAAAAAGAAAATTTTGTTTTTCCAATTTTCTAATAAAACAAATGTTGTTTCCTAATAAATAAAAATCCCGTGATTGGATGTGTGCCCGGTTGGGGATAGATTTGCTACCTACGAGTCTCACATCGTGAGACTTAGTGTCTTCGGCTAGACGTTGTTGTGCCTCTGCCTACCTCTTCGGGGATATGGGTGTGAAGATAGTTAACTTTTAATAAGGAATATTTTCAAGCCGAATCCTTTACGAGGTGAGTAGAAAGTATCGAATACCAATTTACCAAATGTCACAATCCTTGCAGGTATGTCCAGCTTCCTTCACATACCTCACCCTTTTCATACTAACACGCTGGTTTCCGAGACTCTTGACATCACTTTCGGGTCAAAACCCGAGCGATCTGATCGTGGAATGTCAACCTTGGTCTCCCCGGGTATCTTTATATATTCATCCACATTCGCATTGTATATTTGCTTTGTTAATCTTTCATCTGACATTTTTTATTAATTATCAGAAATTACAACTAAATAACCCCATTTTTTTCTGAAATATACACAACGTTTTTGCTAACCGTTAAAATTGATTCTGTAAGAAAACACTTTTCAGGGAAAACATAATTTTTCATTTTACATAAAACGTATCCTTAATATCATACATATATTTCAAGTAATAGCTTTGAGAATACTAGTATAGCGTAACCAGTTGTTTAACAGAAAATAATAAAAATGTATTGTAGAAAATATTAATAAACTGTGTTGGTATTATCCGAGAGAGCACAAGTCTGGAGAAATCTTGATAATCACTTGAAAGTCGTTGCCTACCACTCAAGAGACTTGGCATGAAGATATCTTTGTATGTATATTTCAAAATAATATAGTCCAACAGAATTTCGGCAATTTCACGGTTTAGTATTCGGCTTCCAGAAAATACTCGAATCCCCATCCATTTCATCCCTGAATAGCGAAAGCGCCGTCATCTAACTGATACCGTCGATCTACAAAGCTCAGAGGCATGAAATATGTTTTGCTATCAAAGGGGTCTGCTTTTAGATTTTTCCAACAGCCATCCATCAAAGCGGTAGTCATGTAAAATGCCACACACAAATATCGTTCGTTCCATCTGCCTTCATTTTTGGGATAACTACAAACAAAACAAAGAAACAAAAACACGGGAAACTCGTATCAAAACTATGAATACATGTTCACTCGAATTTAGAAAGTAGAAGATTAATGTTCGACTCATATTTATTTATTAATGTTAGTCGATTTCTCCGTCATTTATGATCGATTTTAAAGTTCTTTTTGTTTCAAAGAGCCGTACTTCCGTGTTGGTCCCATTGCCATCAATTCTGGACGTGTCTATGGGCCACTGTTGAGTCGAAACATCAGCAAATCCTTGAGCTTGGTCGCTGACGCATTACATAAAAATACTATATAACATTAAATTTTGTAAATATTAGTGGTGCAGTTTTTTCAAAGTGCCATAAATAGGACCATTTTAACGTGTTACATAAAGTAACAAAATATTTTTATATCCCTTTATTTTCAACAAGTATCAAAATAAATTTACACCAAATTAACTATATTTAATCATCAACTTTTGACAGGGTTATGATTGATTGACGATCCCTTATTACCTCCTCATGAAACGATTAAAATTTTAAATTTTCCTTCTTGAATAATGGATGGATATTTCGGAGTAAACAGGGTTGAACTCTGTTTTTAGCACAATCAAGATGGATAAAAATATATTTGGTTGTGGTAGTCTATATTATGGCCAAAAATCTAGGCTATAAACTAATCTACCAACAACTCTAACATGAAAGTTTTTTTATGATAATGGGAGGAAAACAAGAAGATAGATTTCCTGATGGTAAGAAGTTCACGCCGCCTAGAGACACCAAATGTGGTAATGGTGCGTTGCCAACCTGAGGCCGGGATGTTAGGCCACGAGCAAAAGTAAATTTACCAGCTACCTTACCCTCCGGACCGGAACACGTCAACGGCAAGCATTGGACGTTATAGTGGCAGGGATAGGTAAGACGGTGGTACCAATCCGGGCGAGTCGCTACGAAACTCTACCACCTAGTAGGATGTCACGGTGTTAGTGACGGTAAGCCTATGCTCTCCTTTTACAAGCAGCCTGGCAGGAAGCCAGATGGTCTATTCTGCAAATGAGCCCGGACCAACACGGAGAAAAGTAAGTGGCAAGTATTAATGTTTAGTGAAATTGGAGAACAATCCAGTAACCAAAATTTGTAGTGTCACTAGAGGGTGATGGGGTCGTCATACCGACATTTAAAGGTAGTAATCTACTTATCAAGTGGTATATATATATATATATATATATATATATATGTCTAATGAAAATTTACATACGTCCTTAACGGGGTAGGCAGAGAGTATTGAGTACCAGACCTCAAGATCCTGACAAACCTGTCTGGCTTCCTTCACATTCATTACCTTTTTCATACAAACACGCCGGTTTCGGAGACTCTTGACACCAACCTCGGATAGTGTCCGAGTGATCTGATCTTGGAATATCAACCTTGGTCGCTCCGGGTACCTACATCCATCCACATTCGCATTGTATGTCTGCTTTATCAATCTTTCATCAGTCATTGTTTCCACATGACCGAACCAGCGGCGCATGCCTTACGCATTTTAACACAAACACTTTCTTTCAATCCCACTCTTTCTCGGATCTGACTGTTACGAATGCGGTCAGCGAGCGTTACACCTCAGATTTTCCGTAGCGCTCTCATTTCGACCATATTTATCCTACTTTCACGCTTTTTCTAACATACCCAACTCTCGCTTCCATACAATAATTTTGGGATAAGCACAGAATTATACACTAATGTTCAAACAATTTGGATGTTTTCGTCCAATTTACCAGCAACAACAAAATTTGATCAAACCTTCAAGAAAAGAGCGTAGGTACTATTTCCTTAAAAGCCGGCAACGCATATATGATACTCCTGGTGTTGCGGATGTCCGTAGGCATCGGTGATCACTTTCCATCAGCTAACCCACTCGCTCGTTTGCCTCCGTTTGTATAAAAAAAACATATTCCCACCAGGTGACATTTTAAGGAATCCAAGATTTTGACATTCCAATAAAAATAGCTGGTAATTAATTTAGTAAATTCATTTTTATCTTAACAAAAACTCAGATAAAGATATTGCACAACAGTGGCCATCTCAAATAATTTGGTCAAATATTGGACATCGAAATTGAACAAACCCGTGCTGGTTCGGGCTCCTTTGCAGAATAGACCATCTGCCTTCCTGTCAGGTAGCTCGTAAAAGGCGAGCACAGGCTTACTGTCAGTAACACCGTGACATCTGACTAGGTGGTATAGTTTCGCAGCAAGTTACCTATTCCTGCCGCAATAACGTCATGACGTGTTCCGGTTTGGAGGGTAAGGTAGCCGGTAAACTTACTTTTGTCCGAGGCCTAACATCCCGGCCTTAGGTTGGCAACGCACTATTATCACCTTTGGTGTCTCTAGGCGGCGAGAATTTCTTACTATCAGGAAATCCGTCTGCTTGTTCGCCTTCCAATATCATAAAATAAAATAAATAAATAAAATAAACAGAACACCAGTCTTTCTTATGTAATACCGGAGTTTTTAAATGCCTAATGTGCTTCTTACTTCGCGGTTTTTACAATGTTGTTGGGCGGTTTAACAGATTATGGTTGCATTACTTTGTTATCAGAAAAATTATTACAACAAAAGTTCATAAAGTTTACCCTTAACTAAGGGTTGTATTTTTCTTAAGTTTCTTATTTTCAGTGACTACTGAAAATAAAAAACTTAAGAAAAGTAATTTTTAATAGTATTGTTTTATCGTCAAGTTCATATTTTACAAAGAAACAAAGGGGAAAGTTGGAAATAACTGTGACTATTGTTGCTAATACCACAGAAAATAGTACAATACACAAAGAAAATATATGGCTTCATTACAGGGCAAATACCCTTTTTTTGAATTGGCTAATATGTTGCTAACCGCGAGGTTTTTACAACTTAACCGGGCTATGGGGCAAATACTCTGTGTTTTCTCTGTATAGCTATAGACCATCTACCCCTCCTTCTGGCAACACGTAAGGCTAAATTCGGGCTAAATGAGTAACAATACATTTTCCCCGTGTATTGGGTGCAGCAGAATAGACCATCTGCTTTCTTGCCACGCAGCTCGTAAAAGGCGAGTTCATGCTTACCATCACTAACACCATGACATTTGACTTGGGGATAGAGTTTCTCAGCAATTCGTCGGGAAGGGTACCACCGCCTTGCATGTCCCTGCTGCCATAACGCCAATGATTGCCGTTGACGTATTCCGGTTTGGAGGATAAGATAGTCGTTAAGCTTACTATTGGTCGAGGCCTTACATCTCGGACTCAGGTTTTTAACGCACCGTTACCACCTTTGGTGTCTCTAGGCGGTGTGAATTTCTACGCATCAGTAAAATGCGTTTGCTTGTTTGCCTTCCAATATCATAAAAAAACATAAAAATAATGAAACTACTTATGGTAAAGCGCTGTTCAGCAATTTGCCCAGTAAGGGCTCCACCATCATATCTATCATGACCTTAAAATTTGTCCGGAAGGAAGGTAGTCTATATAGTTATACAAAAGGCCTTACATCCCCGCAGGACAATAACTTATAACACCTATGATATTTATAGGTATCTCCCACTATCAGGAAAGTTTGCCGTTTCGTTCATGTCGCGCGTAAAAAATATTTAGAAACTACAACGGATTCTGATTAAATTTACATGGGACCATCTCGGATTCATACGTCACTAGCCAACCCGGCAAACGTTGTTCTGCTATTTCAATTTTTCTCAATGTAATTTTATATCAAAAATGGGGTGAGTCACCCTTATCACTTCGGGGAAAAATAGAGAGTAACCAATTCTCAGACCTACCGAATATGTGAATTAAATTTGGTGAAAATCGGTAAAGCCGTTTCGGAGAAATACGGTAACTAACATTGTAACAGGGGAATTTATATATAAGATTGAGCATATTATAGTGTAACAAACGTTTAAGAAACCAACAAATCCCCGTGTTGGTCCGGGCTCCTTTGCGGAACAGGCCATCTGCCTTCCTACCAGGCAGCTCGTAAAAGGCGTGCATAGGCTTACCGTCACTAATACCGTGACATCTAATTAGGTGGTAGAGTTTCGCAGCGACTCACCCGGATTGGTACCACCGCCTTACCTATTCCTACCGCCATAACGTCATGACGTGTTCCGGTTTGGAGGGTAAGGTAGCCGGTAAACTTACTTTTGCTCGAGGCCTAGCATCCCGGTTTCAGGTTGACAATGCACCATTACCACCTTTGGTGTCTCTAGGCGGCGTGAATTTCTTACCATCAGGAAATCCGTCTGCTTGTTTGCCTTCCCTTATCATAATAACAAAA
>NJDC01000477.1:108440-126601 GCA_002245475.1 Calephelis virginiensis
CGAATATTTAAAAAATAAACTATCTTCAAGAACCACGTTACCATGACAGCAATAAAATATTAATTAATGCAACACAATTCTTCCGTTTATATTTAATTAACGAAATTGTCATGTTAATTAATTCTCCAAAAACAAACAGGAGCAACTACTGAAATTACATTAGTGGAGACAAAAGCTCGAACGCGTTGACATATTATCCCTACAAAGGTAATATGCAAAGAGATTTACAGAATACGAGTCGGTATGGCTTTGATCAAGCTCAAAGTTTTTGAGAATGTGTGCTATGTTATTTTGTTAACGACAGTTCGTAAATGTTTGTGATATCCTGCATATTAAGAAAGGAGACTGCACGTCTGGCAGTAACTTGTCGGTTTTTTTTTAATGACTAATTTGTTGCTAACCTCGCGGTTTTTACAACTTCACCGAGCTTTGTGGGCCGAGCAGACTGCTGAGCCCGAGACATCATTATTTAAATGCATTCGACTATTACCTACAAGGCCAGCAACAAGGGCTGTCTCCCGAGAGACCGTACCTAGACTTGGTGCTGCGTTCTGGTTACTGGGTGGACTTGATGGAGGAAAAGTGGCGGCTCGTCGTTCGGCGTTAAGCGCCGGGCGCAAGAGAGGTCTTCGTCGCCGGGACCGGCGGCGACGGTGTAGTGTAATGTTTTGTAAATTTGTGTTCGGGTTTGGAGGAGGGAGTATAATATTTGCAGCGATTATTGGGTCCTGAGGATCCAATAGCACGTGGCGAGGTCTTCTATGATTAGTGGGTAAGTTTGCGGCCAGTGTGTAGTCACATGCGGGTGCTAGCCCCGGGTTCGGGTGGGCATACATATTGGTAATATGACTCCTACATATGAGTAAAACTCAAGTGTATCGATGATTCCTAAAATCTCTCGTGTTCCATGGAATATGTATGGAATTGTTCACATTCAGACGAGGCTATATAATACTAAAACTACCACCGGATCGGAACTCAGCCACACACTAAGAAGATCCCACAAGAAACTCAGCGGGCTTTTCTTTTTTTCCTTATTCTATACAAATTTATTAGTATTAGGTACATCACACATTATTAATAATAAGAGATTGGTATGAGGAGCAATTAATCCCAAACATTCTTATCCGATAGATATTCAGCAATGGTATACTTAGTAACTTTTTTATACAGTTTCACTGATATGTTTTTTTAAATTTAATAATTTTATGGAACGTGTTGGGTTTTCTTCGAATTTCTAGGCAATGAAAGTGTTTTGTCAATTAAAATCAGACGTAAACTAAAATAAAGGCGCCAAGTAGCTTCCCCTTTTATACTCTGTTTTCATTAATACATAATTGTAATTATAGTAATCCTGATTATTGTACCTTTTTACGTTAAAAGACAGCTAACAAGCACAAGATTGTCCTGATGACGGAAACATGGCCTTTAGACACCATCCAATATTGTAAATAAGTACATCGTAATCTTGAGACTAGGTGATAGGCGAAATGTGCAAGTCTACCGGCTACCCGTACCATCCACCCAGTAACCAGAACGCAGCATCAAGTCGAGGTACGGTCTTCCGGGGGACAGCCCTTGTTGCTGACGTTGTAGGGAACAGTCCAATCTATCTAAATAATGATGTCTCAGACTTAGCAGTCCGTCGGCCCACAAAGCCCGGTGAAGTTGTATAAACCACGAAGTTGACAACATATTAGTCATTCTAAAAAACCGTATGGTATTTGTGCGATATTTTATAATAACTGATTAATAAACCTACCTATACTTGTCGCTACAAACACAATTCTCGTGTTCTGGTATGGTGGATCAAGTAGCCGGTAAACTAGATGTGCTTAAGGCTTAACATCCCAACTTTAGAATGGCAACACAATATTAACGTCTTCACTGTGCATTTATGGGTAGATGAGTAAAGAGTACCTAGGAATAAACATGTATGCCCAGGTTGTACTTCTGCCTTACTTTCAGTAGATACTTTTTATAGACAGTAGAGAAGAAGAAGAAGCGTCAATATGCTTTTTTGTAATATAACAATCTTTTTACAGTTAATTTTGTATCTAATAACAATTTATAACATACAACAATAAATTATGTATGTTATATTACACGCGGGCAGTCGCTAAAACGAAACATAGTACCAGTTTTTTTTTTATTTTTAATTAAGTTTACTTAATGAATTATAATTTCAACATTGAAGTTGTTATTTTTTAAGAATTGAAAAATGCGCTGTAAAAATTGTAAATTTACAATAACGGTTTGTAAATTAACTCACACCACTTTGTAAATTTACAAACGTCGATTTCTTATGATACACAAATCTTGTTTCTATAATGACGAATCTTTGAATTTCATAGCCTAATTCTTGATTATACTGCAGAGGCACAGCCAGGGCACCCACACGACTATCGAAAATAGTAAGTTCCACAATGTGATAGGTGGCAAGCCTATCGCCAATCGGGCACATATCCAATCTCGAGCAACATTTTTTTATTAAAGTCAAGTCCGTTATGTCAAGTCCAACAACTGAACCGCTAGACCACCCAGGCGATTAATGACTACTACTAATTGAATAAACTGACAGAATATTTTTAAGACACTGGTGTATTGAGAAACAAATTATAGTACAAAGTTATTTGGGTTAATTTCAGTCACTTGCGTCAGTCAGGTTTCATAACAGAGTTTTTTTCATAAATAATTTTCTGGATAATAATTTCCTCTTGGTGACCTGTCGATTCCTTATCATTTAATCATCCGATTATTATCTTGACAAAATTACCATAAAGCGCCTGTCGATTTTGAAATATCAATACACCGAACGTCAACATTCTTTAGCACATTCAAGCGGAACAAGGGGCCAGGATGCCGTGGTTAATAACGATTTATGGAGCCCTTTTGTTCCACATCTCTTATCTTCGTCGTGTTCGCCATTCACGCTTGATTTATAACGTCGAGATGTCAGAGGTCCATGGAAAAGTCTAAATGCCTGAAAAGTATATATAAGAATAATTGTAGATTAAGGACACAGCTAAATGGAAACAATTTTATAGAAATTTTGACAAAAACTAGATGAAGGTGTTGGCTGGAAATTATGGTGATGTCTAGGGTCAAGTAAGATCAACTATGAGCTTTAGTTTTGTTTGTTAAATATCTGTCTGATAAAATGTCTAAGTCTGGTATTAATAGCTTTGTCAAATTAGTTTTATTTGCTTTAATTAGTACTTGCCCTTTTATTACAGTTATGCTGTTATCCCGCGGGAACCAGTTAAGATATGTAGGTACTTAAAAAGTATGTTATGTCGTTTTCAAAGGCCTCATTTATTTTATGGTGTCTAGGACACTAATCATCTGGTAGCTTTGGTATGGTTTGTCAAATATATCCCGCGGGAACCAGTTATGATATTGGCATGAAAAGTGGGCTATGTCCTTTTCAAAGGCCTCATTTATTAACCGAGATCAAAAAAAACGAGGAGGTTCTCAATTCGGCCGGTATATTTTTTTATGTATGTAAACCTATTTCTCCGAGGTTTCTGAACCGATTTACATAATACTTTTTTTAATTGATGCGGAATAGTTTCGAATTGGTCCCATAAAAATTTGATTCAGGTAGGCTTATAAGTTTTTATTTTATGAGCATTTTTTGTCTACTTTCACCTATTTCGATGTTTATTTTTATGAAATTAAATCATAACAGCAATAAACTAAAAGTATTAAATAAAAATAATTACGTTACTAAAAACCGACCTCAAAACTAAAAAGTAAAAAAAAACAAAGATTCAATATTAATTATGTACTACCTATTATTTATATGTGCTATTTACTAATAGCTTTGAAGTCGATGCCAAACCTTAAACCAAAAATTAATAATAAAATAAGTACCTAATTACTATACTGGCTTGGCACCGACTTCAAACCTATAAGTAAATAGCACATATAAATAATATGTAGTAGTAATTACGTAATTAGTACTTGCCCTTTTATTACGGTTATGCTGTTTTCCTGCAGGAACCAGTTATGATATTGATATGAAAAGTGAGCAATGTCCTTTTCAAAGGCCTCATTTATTTTATGGTATCTAGGCCACTAAAAATCTGATAGCTGTAGTGTAGTTTGTCAAATATACGTCTGATTGTATGAATTTTATAAATAGCTTTGTTAAATTAGTTTTCATTACTTTAATTAGTACTTGCCCTTTTCGGAAACCAGTTCTGATATTGACATGAAAAGTAGGCTAAGTCCTTTTCAAAGGCCTCAATTATTTTATGGTGTCCAAGCCATCAATCACCTGTGAGTTTAGTTTGTCAAATATCTCTATGTTTGTCAGAATTTTATTAATACTTTTGTTAAATTAGTTTTCGTTACTGTTATTACTGTTATGCTGTTATCCATCGGGAACCAGTTATGATATTGACACGAAAAGAAGGCTGTGTCCTTTTCAAAAGTCTCATCTATTTTAATGCTCTGTAGTCTGTAGTGTCTTCTAATGTAGTCGCCTCTGTGGTCTTGCAGTTCAGCGTCGGACTTGATTACTTGAGGTCCCGGGTTCGATCCCCGGGTCGGGCAACACACTTTTATCTTTTTAAAATTCCACCATTTTAATATCACATACCTTTTCGCATTTTTAATGTTAAGGGTAAAAAATATTATAAGAAACTGACACAAATATCATGCCAATTTCAAATAATAGAAAACCAAAATTGGGTTTTCATTCGTTTTATTATCCAGGAACTTTCACCTGGATCCTACCAATTACTTCAGGGATTGTAATTTTGTAGGTATAACATTTCCAGTCTGTTCGAACGCTAGAGGGTTTATCTTCAAGTCGACCGTTTTATTCTCAAATTATTTTAGTCGTTCAGAATAAAGTAATATTTCTAAAAAATGTTGTTTCATGAAAAAGAAATAAAGTCCATCAGCCCTCGGAATTTATACCACTCATCTTTTTAATAATGTGATACGAAAGAAGATAATGATTGATACTGAAGTATACTAGTGTTCGTCCATTGGTCGAAATTCAACCATAATAAATTTTAATATCTTATTGATAAGAACGCCATCTTCATTTCTCAAGATCAACTATTTTGCTTTCAAATTTTTTAGTGTGCCATCTGTGATCTTTTATCGTTATCATCAATATATTTGTTTGTGTGTGTCAAATGCATGGTAGTATGGGTAATGTTTTATTTATTGATTTAATGTACTTTAAAGCATTATTACTTAAAAACAATAACGTTCTGCACTTCTCCTAAACATAAACTATTAGTGAGCCAAATTTTATGCTCCTGCGTCCACGCAATTTTCTTAATAAGGGGTCCACAATTTTGGCATCACTTATTAATATATATAGATTATTGTCAAATCCTACTGGTAACTCTGATATTCTAATATTGAACATGACAAAATATTAAATAATATACTCCACGGCTTTGCCTGCAAAAATTTTGTCGATCGTTTTATATCGATATAAAACTTCTACTTCTTACTTCTTTTCTACTTCTATCTTCATTTTCAAATGTTGCAACATAATACGTATTGCTCTGTTGCAAAATTGTAGAAAGATATACGGGTAAACAAACAGACTTCTACATGTATAAAACTAGACAGTGCTCAGGCAATGAATGTTTAATTAAGTCATATATACTCGTAGCTTTCTCACAGGGACAAATTAAGGACGTGTTCAGATGAGCCTCGCCGAGCACGCACACGCGTTGAGCCCGCCCTAGACCCGCTCTCAGCACGCGTATCCGCGCCGAGCACGCACACGCGTTGAGCCCGCCCTAGACCCGCGCTCAGCACGCGTATCCGTGCCGAGCACACATACGCGTTGAGCCCGTCCTAGACCCGCGCTCAGCACGCGTAATGCATCGCGCACGCCTCGCACCCTTTTACTACTAGTGACTGTCAATACAACACTAGCTGAAGCGCGGGCGCAAGGCGAGTGCTGCGCGTGGGCGGGGTTTGCGCGTGGCAAGCACTTGGCGTGCGCGTGTCGTCTGAACGCAGCCTAAAACATTTGGATAAAAAGTATATTTAATACGCATCCTACTAACATTATAAATGCGCAAATATGTATGTTTGTTTAGTACTCTTTCACGCAAAAACTGCTAAACCGATTATCATGAAATCGGGCACACACATAAAGGGTAACTTGGACTGATACATAGAAGAGTTTTAATCCCAAAAAATGTTCCTGTGGGACTATTAACCAAGGATATATAGTATGTACGGAATATATGTTATACTGTATACTATTTATAGTTTTAGCAACTTAATTAGTTCAAGGACTACTGTTACTTAGCAATAATAGTAATACTTCCAAACTACTTAGCGTGCAGAAGTATTAATCGCAAGCCAAAATAGATCTTCGTGCTTTGTAATAATTAACAAAGTTGAACCGCACAATATTGACAAGCTTTGTCGTAATGTCCTCGGTCAAGTTCTAAGTGATGTACAGACCCTCCTCATGAGACAATTACATTCATCTCCGGACCAGAACCGCACGCGACCAAAGCTCGCTTTATTAAGGCTGTACCTAATTTAATCTAAAAGGATCGTTCTGAATTTAAGAAGAGCTGCTCGCAACGTTGACGTTTGGCCCAGAAAGGAACACTCAGTAAAGCGTCGCTTAGACAGTCCAACTCTCTTGTCAAACATGCATGACGTGCTATATAAATAGAAAGAAATAAGTACTTCATGAACCCTAACAAAGTTCATGTAATATAAGAATTATTTATTATAGCAGGTTAACTATCCTTTTGTTTTTAATACTTCAACTGAATCATTCATAATTAACAAATTGAAAATCAACAATTTTATAATTAGGTATTTTACATTTTAAAGCAACGAAGGGTTGCACTCCGGGAGTGCCAGCAGAAGTGAAAACTAGAATATTAAGGTCCTGTAATAATTTTGCACGAATTGCCTTTAATTATCTATATGAAAGTACTATAATTTATCTAGTAGAATACAATATTCATTTATAACGGTATCGTACACATACATGACAACACGAACATTCGCGCAAGCGCCCTACGAAGTCTTACGAATTTTCGATCAGGTCAAGTGTCCTGATGTAAGCTTAGAAGTTCATTTCCAAAAAGTGCGCAACGCCGCTAAAGAAGTTTTCACTTCAATAAAGAAATACTCTGATCATAAAAGTTCAGATCATACAAATAAAAATAAGATATGATGTCACGTTTTTTTCCCTCTTTAATGTTTGTCATTAGCGTTAGCCTTTGCCATTAGTCAAGATGAAATATCCATGAAGCTACCTGATATAACAAAATCGGGTTTGACTTTTTTTTAAATTAGTCATAAATTTTCAAAAAAAATCATGTCAGGGTTTAAGACTTAATACACCAAAAAATAAAAAATACATGATATACTAATTTCTATATGATGGTTTCATTTGTGAACTTTAACTGAACAAATTTGTACAAAATACCGCCAAAATTGACAAAAAAAATACGACCATATTTCCTCTCGATGGCGCCAAAACTCCAACCTCACATTCATGCATACCTGTTTAAAAGGCACGTCAAGTAACAATTTTACACTTAAATAGTGAAAAGGACCGACGATTTAAATTTGTATTTAAAGCTACTTTCGTAACAACACATTCATTTAAAACATCGATCTCATTTCAAAAAGTAAAAATAAAAAAAACTGCGAGTACCTATCTAAAATTTCAATAACGTAAATATGTAGACATAAATTCACACTATAGCATTATTCAAAAAAAATCAAAGTAAAATAAAAAAAACTTTTATAAAGGTCCATATACACAAAAAAAAATAAGAAGCATCAACCGATACCGCTTTACGTTATTTTGTATTCACATTTGTGGAACATAAACGTAACAAAGTAATAGCTGTATCGCTTCAACCAAACACAACGGCATTGACATTTAGGTTTTATTCTCTGCTATCTTCTTTGATAACGTTTTTGAATGAAGAAATAAAATGTAAATTTGCTGCCACCGTTTGCTGTTATTTGTGTCACTTGGTTTATTATAAAGGAGCTTTTAGAATTTACAAATAATATGTCTGTAATGTTTTTTATTGGAATAAAACATAGTGTTCTATTAGCAATAGTAGAAATCCTTGCAAACTACTTAGCGTCCAGAAGTATTTAACGCAAGCCAAATTAAAAAATACTGAAATTATATTATAAACATACTGTTATATGTTACATTCATAAATTATTAGCGCCGCAATATGATTGGTGATTAGTTTTGGCTAGCATTTTTTTATTAAATTTATTGATCCTAACATAAAATTTGACAAAAAATAATGTGCATTTCCCCGTGCTGGTCCGAGTTCCCCGGCTCGCTACTTAGAATAGCCCTACCTCTTTCGAAAGCAGGTCGAAAGAGGTGAGATTTGTTTTTTTTCTGGAATGACTAACGTGTTGCCCACCTCGCGGTTTTTCAACTTCACCGGGCTTTGAGCTTTGTTTAAATTATAGATCAATGCCAACAAGATCACTGAAGGTAAAATGCCTTACATATTCCTGCTGCCATAATGACTATGACATGTTCTGGTTCTTAGGGTAGGGTTGCCAGTAGACTTGAACAATTGGCCTAAAATCTCACCTGCAAGACAGCGACGCACCTGTCACATCTATGGTGTCTATAGGCCACGGTTGTCCGTTACCATTAAGAGAAACAGAGTGCATGTTCGCTGATCTATCACATAAAAAACATGACAAGTTTGATCATGTATCCTCCGTTTAAGAAAGCTGTTACGCTGGCTCATAAAAGTTGTAAGCGTTATTCAAAAGTTGCGTAGGCCATTGTCGCGTTGCTTCACGTAATTCTGTTCTTAGTCGCATCTGCGATCACGAGTGCAACAAAATGGTCACCTTAACGTATCACATTATAACGACGGATTAAAATTAATTTGTTTAAGCGGCGCTTAAACCAATGATGGTTTATTTACACAAAATTTTGGAAATATGTTTTTCTGCGTTGTTGTTACGTCTCTGTGGTCTAGCGGTTCAGTTGTTGGACTTGACTGTATGAGGTCCCGGGTTCGAATCCAGGGTCGGGCAACAAAAAAAATGAGTTTTTCCAATTTTCTAATAAAAAAAAATGTTGCTCGGGATTGGAAATGTGCCCGGTTGGCGATAGGCTTGCCACTTATCACATTGTGGGACTAAATGTTTTCCGCTAATCATGGGTGCCCTGGTTGTGCCTCGGCCTACCTCTAATGGGATATGGGCGTGAAGATACTTTTTTTTAAATTTAAGTCTGGATAGTTTCTGGCTACTTTTAATACATAAAACCTATTAAACTAAAAAATCCTTATAAGAACAGTTTATAAAACGCTATGAATTGTACCTTTTAACACCTATGTTTTTGTTAAATAAATTATGCTTAAAATAATTAGCATTTTAGTTGCTTTTAATTCACAACACAATAAATAAAGTATAAAGAAGCACCCGGAAAATTGCCTTGAAAGAGGCCAACCAAGGCACACACGACTAGCCGAAAACACAAAGTCCTACAATATGATAGGTGGCAAGCCTATCACCCATCTGGCACATGTACAATCCTGCGCAACATTTTTTTGTTATTCAAAAAATTGGAAAAATCACATTACTTATTGCCCGACTCGAGGATCGAACCCGGGACCTTATGAAGTCAAGTCAAACACCTGGATCGCTATACAACAGATTTGATACAATAATAATAAAAAATATTACATTTGTCACACATCTTTAAAAAGATCACCAATATATCATACATATCAAGTTTGACCGTCTAGTTCGCGCTTAAAGCAGCCATTACACAGGCACATAAAAGAAATAAGTATAAATCAGAAGCCGCGTCGGCCATTACCGCGTAGCTCCGCGTTATTGTGTACTCTGTCACGTTTGTGAACACAAATGTAACAAAGTAATCGCTATAAGAGAACACATCGCCTGTTACTTTTGAGTTTTATTTCCTCCGCTAGATCCCTTGATAACTATATTGTATTACAAAGTGGAATGTAATTTAAAGTTATTTCTTGTACTTACATTACCTAAAACGGACTTAAGTTTCTTTATTTTAAGAATTTACAAATGCGAACTACATATAAATAATAAATCAAATGAAATTATTTAGTTTGAAATATTCTGCCAAACGAAAATATACTCATTGTAGCACGACAAAAACAGGAAAAACAGCGTGCTATGAATGAATTGGACTTACCAGAAGTCAAAGACTCCAAATATATACAATTCCACACAACATACACACTAATAAACTGGTTTGTAAGCACCTGTTTTATTGGTTGGTTTTCTAAATAATAAATATCATTTAAATTTAAATTATTTACAATCCACAGGTACAGCTGTTACAGTTTTTTTTATTTATTAAAGGAGAGGAGCAGGAGCTAAAATATCACCGATGTTAAATTGTAAGATGAGGTTGAGATTTCGATCTTTAATGATTAAGCCTCGCTCTTTCCTCAAACATCCCTAAGTCATATATTATGTTTAAAAATACCGTACCTTATAATTGTCTGTGTAACCGCACGACCAAAGAGCCCAAAGAGCATTATAAATCAAGATGATGTGTATGGCAATTTCAAATGTAGCCGGATATCCGATATTAAAACCAAATAATAGAATTGATAAACTTGATAGAATTGATAAAAAAACTGCAAATTATCGTAATACTGTAAATAATCCTTTATATCTACGCAATGTTGAGGCATCAAGTAGTGATTTCAGGTTCCTTTTATGAAGTACGATATAAAAGTAGGATCTGATTTTGAAGATCCACCCAGAGTTGAAAAAACTACTCTATAACTATTCAAGAAAATACTTAACTCTGATGCTATTTTGAAACATGTTGAGATACAAAACAGGATCCGAATTACCACATCCTTTTAAATTGAGCAACGTTACATAAGTAATAAACTGTGAAAGAGTAGCTCACGAAGGATATTAATCATTGGGATGACACCTTGACAGACCTCGAGCTGATATGTAAGATCATTTAAAAATGTAAAGGATAAGCTCTGAAGCGATGTCGACCCAGCGACACATGTCACTTCGGGTGCAAAGATGAGGGTTTTGGGAGATTGTGGGTTGTTGCGTATTACCTTATCATATTTCGTGTTAATATAAATTTTTGACGCGACCTCTATTTTATTTTATAATTTATATTACGTTTGCGTCATAAGCACTGACTTTTAGTTATTTTGTTTCAATCAAATATGATCCCGTGTTGGTCTGGGCTTCTTTGCAGAATAGACCATCTGCCTTTCTGCCAGGCAAAAAAAAGGCAAAGGCGACTAGCACCGTGACATCCTACTAGGTGGTAGAGTTTCGTAGCAACTCGTTCGGATTGGTACAACCGCCTTACCCATTCCTGCTGCGATAACATCAATGCCTGCCGTTGACGTGTTCCGGTTCGGAGGGTAACGTATCCGGCAAACTTACTTTTGATCTAGGTGTTAAATCCCGGCCTTAGGTTGGCAACGCTCCATAACCAGTTTTGGTGTCTCTAGGTGACGTTAATTTTTTATCATCCGTCTGCTTGTTTGCGGCCTTAGGTTGGCAACGCACCATTATTAGTTTTGGTGTCTCTAGGCGACGTTAATTTTTTATCATCCGTCTGCTTTTTTGCCTTCCAATATCATACAAAAAAATCTTATATAAAAATCCTGGTTTCTATCCCCAGGTCGGGCAATTTAAAAACTAGAAAATTTGTATTTTCAATTAATAAAGATAATGTTGTCTGGAACTGTATATGTGCACGGTTGGCGATAGGCTTGCCTTTCCCATGACTTAGTGTCTTCGGCTAGTCGTGAGTACCTCTTCGGGGATATTGGCGTTAAGATAATTCTTCTTCTACTACTAATATAAAAATCTCTTCGCTTTTTAGTAGTTTAGTAACATATAGTTTAGCGATAGTCATTAATCCTATGATTTTTTGAGCCTTTCAATTGTAAAAACCTAATCCACTTTTATTAACTATCAAAAACACTACATCCATTCATAATTGTCAATTCAGTTCAAAGTACTTTTTTCTATATATGATGATCCTTTTCTTTCTCAATGAAAATACGATAACTTTTCACGTATAAGTATGTTGATAAAATAACCCATTAAATATTTTATTGAATCAGGCGTTACTTTGCGGAAATCCATTATAACAGATGTAAAATAAGCCTTTACTTTGCTGATTTCGCGTAAGCGGTGTGCCTGTTTTGGCAAATAATCCTCCAAATGACACAGAATGTGACAACCCTACCTAAAGTTCCGACCTTCAACCGCCGCGACCAGATCACAAATAAAGTCCGAACTCGGGAAATAAAACCACTTGTTACGTCCTTCGCCAAATTTGTCAAAGCACTCACCACAGAGAACACCAAATCGCACTCGACGTACGTTTCGCCTCTACACCGAGGCATCCTCAGGAAATCGACCGTACCGTACAAACGACGACACACGAGTATACTCGTGACAAGTGGTTTTGTTTCCCGAGTTCGGACTTTTCATGATCTGGTTGTGGAGTTGGGAAGTGGGAACTTTAGGTAGGGTTGTCACATGTAAAGAACGTGACCATTTATATTGTTTCCTGAGCTCTCCCTTTAATCGTGTTCTGGTCGTGGAGGTGGGCGGTAGGAACGTTAGTTAGGCTTGTCACATTCTGTGTCATTTGGACCATTATTTGCCACAACAGTTACACTGCTTACGCGGAATTAGCAAAACAAAGGCATATTTTACATCTACATTAAATATTTCACATTGTTAGTGTTATATCAGAAGTCAATTTGAATAAACGACAATCGTTTCAACTTTTTTGATTTAATAGTAATAAATATCTACAAAATGATTAAATGAATTAATGAAGCTGTAAAAGGATTATTGATGACATTTTACATCACAGAATTTACCACTCTATGAATATATTATCTAGGTAACAAAGACTGGCAACATTAAGGTAACTAGGCAGGTATTGTTCATGACAACACAATTACAAGCGACATCCCGGAAAGGAAGCAAGTAAAATAAAAGAAACAAAAATTTCTTTGGTAAAAGTAACCTAATTTACGTAGTATACTTTCGAGGCCAATCGCGGGCGTTGTACGCGGAAATTGTTGGCAAACGGTTTCGAAGCGAAGTAAAAGCTTTCGAAATGCGAGTCTTTATATGAGATATAAACTTTGCTCTGGCAACTTTTATGAACCTTCGCCATATAATATTTATAGGGATCTGGGAAAATGAAGTACAAAGTGTAGAAAATATTAGAAATGAAACCAATTTCTAGATGTTTCTGTCGCAATAACGACCCATTCAATTTTACAGCTGTCACACAATTCAGAGGATATGGCGATAAGGCAAATAACAGCACTTTATAAAATGCTGTCTAGACTTCATAATTCAGGGATTCATGCAGGTTATTTCTAAATATTAGAAGCCATAACAAATTGGTATTAAAAGATTCAACAAATGTTGTATGAAAAGGTTTAGAAATATTTCTTTACTATAAATCAAAGAAAATGACCGTCAAAATTCTGAATTAGCTTTCATATGGTTTGGTTTATTTAAGGTTCTAAGAACTGATTTATCAAATCTTAAACTTTATCGAATTCTAAGAAACCATCAACTAAAATTCGAAACATTTTTTTAGGCAAGCTAATATGTGTAGTAGTACTATTTAAATTCTTAGGCAAGGTAATAAGTGTAGTAGTACTATTTAAATTATGCGCTTCGGCTATATTCGTCAAGCTTCGGAAATCCGAATGTATTTTAAAGATATCTATATAGAGTTGTTATTACACACAATTAATCATTTCGCAAAAATAAAAGTATAAAGTGTAATAAGAGTAAAAAGTGTAAAGCCGAAGCGCATAATTTAAATAGTAGTACTGTACACAACTACTACTGCTATTAAAATAATTTTTAATTAATTAACAGAAGGTATTACTGGGTTGAAGGCATTACTATTTCTTTTATCACAAATTATAGTATAAAATGGTGTGTATCATGAGCATAGCCGTTTTATCGTACTTCAATAAGTTTTACTAAATTTTGTGGTTTTTCATTTCAAATTTCATTTGTGGTTTTTCAATTTTATCAGTCTGTAAATATTTTTTTCAAAAAGTATTTTTTGATACCTAAACAGCATCCGCCCATGAAAATATATTAATCACCTATCACATTACTCTCCAAGAACCTCAGGCTAATCATAAGTGCTCTAGGTTGTACCTACCTAGGTGTGATAGAGATAATAGATGTGTAACTGCAACCCTAGGAGTTTTGGCGCCATCGTGAATGAAGGTGGTCGTAATTTTTTCATTATTATTGAATTCGTGTTTATATTGAGTGAAATTGGTTAATTTAGGTAGGAATTAGATCAATTTAGTTCAGTGAAAGTGCACAAATGAAATGATCGTGAAGAAATTAGTGTATTTTCTCGCTGCCGTCAAATCTCACTAGATGTACTTGAGTAACGAAGCCACCGCTTTACTCAAGGCGCTGCCCTGACATGACTTTATACATAGTGACTTATGACTGTTTAAGAATTAACTAGCTTGACATTGGCAAAGTAGTTGTGAAAAACGATCGAAAGCCATATTTATAAAAAAAGAACTGTTTGTTCTTATTCGATTTTTAAATATTCTCTTGCTATTGAAGCAATTTTAAAGACTCATTCTTCATTCTCGTCATTATAGACACAATTCACTTATAATAAAAAAAAGTTGTGATTATGTTAATTCTGACTTTTGACTATTAATTATATCAAAATGCAAATAACTCTCAAACATCTCTCAAAGGGTAAAACTAAAACACAAACAATCATAAACTGAATACGGTCGCCGACCTTTGCCTGTCCCTTTGCAGTAATTAAACATCAACAATATTAGCAGAACTAATTAAACATTTTAATCCCTTATGGAACCCTCTACTTCTAATTTCTTAGTCCCGGGTACAAAACGTTTGAAACAAAATCAAATTTGAGTTTTAAGACTGTAATATACCCTCTTAGACGGTAGAATAGGAATTTCCACTTGATTCCTCTTTAATTTTATATACCTATTCTGTAATGTAATAATTTTAAGATATCTAATAAAATGCTTACATTGAAATTTTAAACGTAAAACTAGAAGAACAGAAAAATCAATTTTTGAAGTTTAAACTTAAACTTCTTTAGCGGCGTTGCGCACTTTTTTTGGAATGGGTGAAAACTTCTAAACTCGCGTCAGGACACGTGACCTGATTCGTAAGACGAAAATTTGTAAGACGGCGCTGGGCGCTTGCGCGAATGTTTGTGTTGTCATGTTTGTCTACAATAGCGCAATAAACGAATATTGTATTCTACCACATAAATGATAGTACTTTCATACTGATAATTAAAGCAATTCGTGCAAAATTATTCTCCACCCATTCCAAAATATCAAAAATGGACGACGTTAATATTCAAGTCTTCACTTCTGCCGGCACTCCCGGAGTGCAACCCGTCTTTTTTGAAAATCTAATACGAATTTGCTCAGACAGTGTTTTGTCATCTTCGGGAAGAGAGTGAAGCATCAAAATGTAATTATAAGTGAAGCAACACAAAAGAAAAGATGTATGCTTAGTAAGACATGGAAAAAATTTAGCTTTACATTCACTTACCTTATTTTTTACTAAAATTTCCTGACCATTACCACAATGCTGGTACCTTTTGTTGCGCATTTAACTAATTTTATATTATCTCTATCTTCTTTCAACAAAAACAATAGAAAGAGACAAAACACTCTCGGTGCTGTTAGACTAATCTGTACACGACATTTCTAGAGACGTTTAATATATTACTAGGAAAACGTTGATTAAAAACGCCACAAGTTAACAAATTGGATTAATCTTTCATGTTTAAAATGTCCCATAAATTTTGTTTTTGTTTCATTTGAACAGGATAGCGTGTGTCTAAAATAGTTTTAGTTTTGTCAACAGCACAAGCAATATTACGTACAGGTTAAGTGTCACTACAGTGGATGGGCTTTACTTACTTTTAGAGTGTATCTTTTAATTACATACATATCTTTACGTCAAGTCCCTTACGTGGTATGCAGAGGCTATCGAGTGCCAAATCTCACGATCCTTACAAATCTGTCTGGCTTCTTTCACGTTCCATTTTCATATATTTTAATTACTCTTACACCAGGGCTACAGAACAGTAATGTACTTATATTATCCATAAGCCGCGGTTGCCTTTAGCCACCACGAGCTTCCTTCCTTCCTTCGCTTTGTTATCCCATTAGAAACAATATTATTTCAAGACCAGCATTTTTTTTGCTACGGAAATAATGGCGTACTTATTAGCTCTGATTATTTTCAGGAGGGAGAATCAGAATTGGAATATTTTCGTTCACATCGCTGAAATTAAATTGGAGGGCAAACGTCAAAAGACATTAAGATCTCTTTCATCGCATTATTAAGGGTATTAAAATTTAAGAAGTATAAAATTGGTAGGTAATGGACATTGAAGTCAAACCGATCTTAAATTTATTCCAGTAAAATAATTAGCTTACACTGTAGACGCTTTTAAGTCAAATTTAGGATGACTTTTGTTGAATTTATAAAGGTATTTTATTAGAAAAACGAACCCAACACTTCAACTATTTGTGAAAATAGAGATAGTAAATTGGTTGCTGTATACATGTAGAATATAAAATACGTATATATAGCTAATTAATATAACTAAGGTTTAAGTGTAGGTTAAGTATTAATACCTAATGATTAATATGTACATATATATCACTTTTGTGTACAGTCTAAGTGCAAGTTTATTTTTCGCTTTTTAGTAAAGTTTTCTTTCATTTAGCTAGTTAGTTTTCATAAAGAGCTAGTTTCTTAATTCAAAAATGTCATTGGCTTATTTTCTATTACACGAACTTCGCCAGAAAGGCACCAATTTAAACACGAATATGTCTCCTATATCTTATTATTCAGATATTGACGTCATAATATAAGCGCTTAAAGCTCCACTTTAATTCGATGATACAGAACCGGAATCCGCTTTATCTAGCTGGGTAAAGTAGGCGAGGGTTAATGATACGGATAATTTTGGAAACACCGAGGCTCTAAGCACTTACGGTGTAGAGAATGAACCACTGGATTATTCCGCATAACATTATTACAACTCCAGCGTAGCGACTGCTGGATTACGTAACCAAGATGTGCTACGTGGTTTATAACAAATGCAAATCGGCATTACGTGAACTCATAACTTAATTTTTTAGAGCGCAATTCCGCTATAGAGTTATTTTTTATGGGGTGACACTAAAATTTAAAAAAAATGAACTCCCTATAGCACCTATACGTAATTTAGCTATGGGCCATCTCTGACGTCAGGTAACACTAAAATTTAAGATGTTCAATGAACCTGAAAACCTATATAAATAACAGAGCTAACTACTATTTATCTACCGAGGGTGGTGTCAAGAGTCTCCGAAACCGGCGTGTTTGTATGAAAAGGGTTATGAATGTGAAGGAAGCAAGACAGGTTTGTCAGGATCGTGAGGTCTGGCACTGGATACTCTCTGCCTACCCCGTAAGGGACTTGGCGTGAAGATATGTATGTATGTATGTATGTATGTATGTATGTATGTATGTAACTACTATTTTCACGCCAACTTTTGAACTAAAACGTCCGCATCGAAATCGGTCTATTCTTTCCATAGTCAAGATGACACAGACATACACAGACAAGTCAGACTTATAATACCCCTCATTATTCATGAGCTAATAAAAGAGCATGCAAGAAGACAGCTATTCTGATCTTATCACATATTATTATACAGTAGTGACATTTATGTGCCTAATAGGTGTGATACTGTTTTATGAACTAACTAACTTAAGAACTATTGTGCAATTCTATACCGGCTACCCTACCCACTGGACCAAAACACGATAGTCATTAAGATGTCAGTAAGACGGTGAATCCCTACCCGGGCAAGTTTCTCAACTCTACGTACGGAAAATCTTGTTGGTGATAATAACATTAAACTCCTCTCATACGAGCTGCTGGGAAGCAAATGATATTGTCTATAAAAGTACCCAAACCCACTGGATAAACGTTTAGTTATTTTATTAACATCAGAAATGTAACAGATGATACCAAGTTACCCTATTATTTATTAGTATCTTCACGCCTATATCCCCGAAGAGGAAGGCAGAGA
>NJDC01000478.1:8313-29954 GCA_002245475.1 Calephelis virginiensis
CTCGAGGTTTAGTCAGAGCAAGCTCCAAATGTAATATGATGTTAGACAATATACCTGTTTAATCAGTAACTTTATTCAATACTAGCCGAACCGTTGAACTTCGTTCACTTGGCAATGTTACTCTCTGCCTACCCTTCAGGGGAACTTGGCGTGAAGATATGTATGTATATCTAAGAGGAACTGTAAGTTCAAACGTTTCTCTACATTACGGATTCTTTAAGTTTTGATATCTTGAAAATGGAAATTTTTGATCTCTTTATTGTAAGCGCCCCAAATACTAGTTTTATCATAAATTTTACTTTTTATTTTCTGTGTTTTATTATGAATAATACAGACTAAAATAAAATAAGCAGATATTAGCAACCATGCATTTAAATAGTGATACGCGAATTATCACACAGATAATATGGTATTTTTTACATGGCACCTAGCAAACGATTTTGTTTTTAATTGCCTGGCGACGAAACCCGGATTAAAAAAATCACATGACAAAAGTTTAATTGAAATTGTATATTATCTTGTTTGCGCTTTTAGCAGGGATGGAAGGTACACCGTGGATGTAGAGAGGAGAGTGTGTGTCGGGAATAGTGTGAATGGAGCGGTGGGTAAGCTATCTCAAAGCGAGGTTTTGAGTCAAAAAGCTAGACTCGCTTTGCATAATTCTGTGCTTATCCCAACATTGTTGTATGGAAGCGACAGTTGGGTATTTCAGAAAAAGCATGAAAGCAGGATTAATGCGGTCGAAATGAGAGCACTATGGAAAATCTGTGGTGTATCGCTCGCTGACCGCATTCGTAACAGTGAGATCCGAGAAAGAGTGGGATTGAAAGAAAGTGTTGGTTTTAAAATGCGAAAGGGCATGCTCCACTGGTTCGATCATGTGGAAAGAATGACAGATGAAAGATTGACAAAGCAGATAGGTATACAATGCGAATGTGGATGGATGTAGGTACCCGGGGAGGCCAAGGTTGACATTCCACGATCAGATCACTCTGATATTATTCGAGGGTGGTGTCAAGAGTCTCTGAAACCGGCGTGTTTGTATGAAAAGGGTAATGAAAGTGAAGGAAGCCAGACAGGCTTATTAGGATCGTAAGGTCTGACACTCGATACTCTCTGCCTACCCCGTAAGGGACTTGGCGTGAAGTTATGTATGTATGTATGTAAAGTTTAATATAGTTTGATATTATAGAAAGTTATTTAGTTTTCGAACATTTTTAAAAATTATATAAATTTTGTAAAAATTAAATTTCCAAAACATCAAATATTTGTATCGTATTTCGTACATAATATACTTATATTTAAAAAAGGCTTTAGGAGCAAAAATATAGATCAAGATAAGAAATAAAAATGTTATTTACAAATCTATAAATACATACTACTACTATACTATAAGTACATAAATTAATCCCCATTTCATGTGGTCATCGCATCACGTCTCAACAGATTGTTGATAGTGTTGGTAATTGGCATGAGAAGATTCTTATAAAAGAAACCGGGAAAATAGCAAGGAAAACCAGGGATCTTTTTTTGCAATGGCTAATACGTTGCTGTGAGGTTTTACAACTTCACTGGAATATAGGAGCAATAATGCTGTAATTCATACTATTAGTAGCTGTCAAGATCAAGCAATGCAAAGTTTGTCGGTTTGGCTAGTTCTGTATATTTTTGAAATAGGAAGATAGCAATGTCTTCTCAACAAAACCCCTTTGATGTTTATGGATGATAGCAAAGTTTATCCAAATTTTAAAAATAATATTATTAATATTCAAAATAATAATAATAATAACTTAATAAATATTTTTGTTTACATTTTAATCTACAATTTATATCATTCTAATTTTAAATAGGTAGTTTTTGAGTTATAAACAAAAAACCGAAACAGCACTTTTGCCAATAAATGAAATTTCATGCCCTGTTTTAGAGCTTCTGCGGATTACTTTTTTGCAAAAAAGAAGCTAATATTTTAATTCAGATCGTTATCTATTTGCATGCAAAACGAAAATGGTTAGTTTTTTCTACAATTAATAATTAAAAAAAATAACTTTCTTTAGGTAGCCACCCATCTACATACCATAGTTTTGAGTAGGTGTAATACAAAAGACATAATATTGTCAAATTTCGTTATTAGAAAAACAATAGAGTATTGCTGTTTTATTCTTAAAAAAATCCTAAAACTATGCTTTAAATAATTATTTACAAACTTGATAACAATGCTAACTGTTATAAAATTCAAGTTAGATACCTATTACGTGTTGATTAGTTTATTTTGATTTTCAATATCTGTTTATATGAGATTAAAAAAAATACATGAAATTATTCTTGGTCCAATATATGCGACATATGTGGACCCTTGCTCAGGGGGGGGTCATGACCCTGCACTAATATCGAAATTATTTTTACTAAAATGTGTACTCAAAGACAAAGGACAGTTCAGCTGAGCTTTGGAATTTAAAAATAAATAAAACTAACGTTTTCAAATTTGGTTTGGTTCAGAGTGCCACAAGAAAGTTGTAGGGTTGTTTCGCCAGATCCACTTAGATAGGTACAGGTTTGAGACAAAATATAAAAATGTTCTTGATCTGGTTTTGAATTAACTAATATTGTAACCCATCCGTAGTATAGTCTATTTTAGGATGAAGCTAAGTTTTAGCCAATATGTCTATTGATTATTTTTTAGTAATTAAAATAATCGAAATAGGCGTTTTGCCCAGTTCGCGTCCACAAAATCCAGATCGCGTCCACCAATGGACCAGTTTGCGTCCACC
Source organism: Calephelis virginiensis (assembly GCA_002245475.1). Taxonomy (NCBI): domain Eukaryota; kingdom Metazoa; phylum Arthropoda; class Insecta; order Lepidoptera; family Riodinidae; genus Calephelis; species Calephelis virginiensis. The sequence continues at coordinate 11,082 of NJDC01000478.1, forward strand.
AACTTATAAAGGGGTTAGGTAAGGGAAGATTTTATTAAGAAAATGTATAGAAATGTTGGGTTTTAAGTCTTTCTTTATAAAATCCATATGCTCACGCCTAGTCCCTTACTGGGTTGGCAGAGAATATCGAGTACCAAGTGTCACTAGCTTCCTTCATATTCATTATTTATTTAATACAAAGAAGCTAGTTGTGGAGACTATGATGGCAAGAGTTGGCACTGGGCTAAATTGCCCATGGAATGTCAACTTAGGTCTCCCCGGGTAACTAAGTAGGTACGTCCATCCAATTTTGCAATGTATGTCTGTACTGGCAATCTTTCATCTGCCATTCTCATTTCTCACAACATGAACAAAACAACGAAACATGCCCTTTTTCATTATTGTAACAAAATACTTATTTTTAATCTTACTATTTCTCTGATCTTATTGTTAAGATTGCCGTCAATCAAAGTATCCCTGCAAAAAGCACTACCGGGATAAACAAATTCATTTATTTGTTCCAGCGGTACTACGTCTACTAAAACTCTTGAATATGGTCTGACTACATCTCTTTTATGTGATATTTTGGTTTCATTTGCATTCAACTGTAGTAAATAAATATAATTAAATATCCATGGACAAGTAACACAAATTAAATCTAAACCCAAAGTAAGCAAATTATATGCTTGTGTTATGGGTGTTAGTCGACGATTCTAATACATAGAAATACTTGAATAGATACCAGAATAAATTTAATAAACACCCAGACCCGGAAATGCAGACATTTAAATGTTCATCACACAAATGCCTGCCCTCGTCGGGAATCGAACCCGAGCCTGGCGGTTGGTCAATGTAGTTAGGCGTGTACGCTAGCCACTCGACCAATGCTTCTTTTTTTTCCAATCGTCATTAATTAATCAGTTCATTGCTGTTTGCAGCTCAGATGATTTGGAGCCCTTCATTATTTCATCGATTGTTTATAGCAGGTAGGTCACCACTATGGCATATAATGTTTCTCTTTTCGCACCCACAATATCTTAATTTTAGAATACAGACATTTTAAAATCTTCAAAAGATTTTATTAGATCTGCAGGTAGTCAATTTTCTCTTAGAGATTTCACATCGAGCACGTCCATTTTACAAAAAAAATTAGTTTCTTTCAATTTTTTTCCTAACTATTTTTACCTATCGTGTTCCCTCTTTCGTTCTTGATATGCTCTTTATCTTTATTAATTTCTAATGAAAACATTGTTATCCGGGATAGAACATGTGCCTGGTTTGCAATAGGTTTGCCATCTATCGCATTGTGGAACTAAGTATATTAGGTTAATCGTGCGTGCCCTAGTTGCACCTTTGTCAACTTCTTTGTCCTTATGTACTTAAAATTTATCATACAGCTGTTTGTGTATAAGTGGAAGAACGCAGAAACAGTTAATGCGCTTGTTGCCTTCCAGATCGGTGGTGGGTACTAGTCCTGATGGGATTAATGCACTCTACCGGCTACCATATATCTGTAACTGTCTGATTTAATTTTATAAAACGGCTACTCAAGATTTAGTATTTAAAAATAAACAAGTGGACGCAAACTGGTATATAATATAATCCGTCTATCCAGTTTGCGTCCAGGTAAATTTTGACATCTATATCGATTTCTATTACCATAATTATGTGGACGCAAATTGGCTATTTTAATAAGCATAATAATAATGGTAAAAACAAAATAAAACCCCTTCCTTTCAACATATTTCTTTATATTAAAATAAAGTATCAAGTTAGAAATAGTGAGATGAGTTCGCGTCCACCCTGGACGAAAATTGGCTAATTTGTAAAATAAGTGTACCAGTTCGCGTCCACCTCATTTTAACTTTAAAAACTACAATAATTACTCAAAATCATCATTATTTTTATTCTTTTATTCATTTTCAAGGTCTAGGATCTAATACAATCTTTACTTAAACTTAAAACACTGAAAAATTACGTATGAAACGCGCGCCAGTTCACTATTTTTTTACTAAAATTATGGCTATTTACACAACTTTTTTGTATAGCTAAGATTCATATTTTTTTTTAAACAGGAAAAATTATGAGAACAGTTCTTTTGTCTGTGTATGTAGGCAGAAAAGACTTTTCATTTCCCTAGTTTGATAGTACGCTTTTTTTTAAAGGGTTTTTTAAACGGTGTCCGCGAAATGGACGCGAATTGGGGGGTGGACGCGAATAGGCGAACATACCCTATCTGAACTTTCGACTTGTCATGACGTGTCCTTCACGTCACCATCATTAGATTTTCAATTGGTGAAAGATGATTTCTTTTCTTCGATAATTTTATAAGTGTCTGAAATGTTCCCGAGCATCCACAGACGAAACTATGGGTTCCACGAAAAAATTGTACGTATAATCTTTTACTTTTAGTTCTCCCCCGTACCCTGCATGCATCGCCGGCCGTTAAAATTTTGCAATCGCATATCGCCCTTTTTTCTTGTGTATTTTTCTAAGTCTCCGCCCCGGTTGCGACTCAAGCACGGTGTAAACCAGCGGTCGGCAACCCGCGGGCCGCATGCGGCCCGCCGACGTCTTACTTGGGGCCCGTGAATGTCTTGAAAATAAGTTATAAATATATCGAAATAAATTCATATGCGGCGTATAGTGCAGATTCAGCCTTAAGAACGCGCTTCTCCACGCCTATTTTAATTTTTTACTATGGGACATGACCAATTATACGTAGGTATATTTGACTTCTAGGGTAAACATTACAAGTGTGGCCCACTTATAGTTTATTTTGCCGCCTTGTAGCCCTTGCCTGCCAAAAGGTTGCAGACCGCCGCGCTGCCTGGTGTAAACCGTTCAACCGGTGATATCTCGACAACGAAGAGCACAGGAAAGTTGTACCTGAACTTTCGACTTGTTATGACATGTTCTTCAAGACTCCATCATTAGATTTTCAATTGGTGAAAGTTGTTTTTTTTTTCTTCGAAAATATTGTGTCTGAAATGTTCCCGAGCCTCCACAGACGAAACTGCACATCCCAGGGAAAAAATGTATCTGACTTTATTATTTCTCTTTATATGTATATTGTAAGTAAAATCAGCAAAAGTTTTTAAAAAGTAAAAAATTTAAATTTTCATCCAAAAATTTTCTAAGTACCTTAAAATTTTCAAAAATCAAATATTAAAAAAAACATAATATCCACCTCCAAAAAAATGTCAAAAGACTTTTTTGTGTACCTATAGGCATGTTGTCTTTCTGAATTGGGGATTAAAAATGTATTTCACCTAATTGATAAAAATGACGAAAATTTTTCGAAGTCCGGCCGCCTCAGTGCCCCGTTTCCTACACACTAACCACATATTTTGTTGCATGCCCAATTGTGAAAGCCTCTTCGCATTTTAGTGTTTTATGCTTAGTGCGATTGTTAACTGTAAAGTGATTCATAAGCAAATTCTCCATTTGTGCAAGGCAATACTAATCAAAGCCTGTACAAATAGTCATTCTACTAATCACTTAAAAAAATCGGCGTGGTCTAATAGTTTTAATGTCTGCAGAAATATAGTGTAAGGAGAGGAGAAAAGATAGAAAGCGAAGTCCAAAAATTGTTTTTTTGTTTCTGTTACCTCTTCAATAGCCCCAGCTCAACCAGCTTTTTTGGAAAAATATTTAATGTACAGACACTCAATGTTTTCTGTCTTAAACGTATAATTATTTATTGAACAATTAAAATGTGTAGGGTACTTTCGCCAGTTCGCGTCCTTAGTGGAGTTTGCAGGTTTGAGGGAAAATATACAAATGTTCTATATCTCCTTTTTTTTTTGTTTTTTTTTTATTTTGACTAATTGACTATTTATTTTATTGTAATCCATCAGTAGAATAGTCTATTTTAGGATGAAGCTAAGTTTTAGCCAAAATATCGAGTATTTTTTTAACAATTAAAATAATCAAAATAAGGCAATTTCGCCAGTTCGCGTCATTGAAATCCAGATCGCGTCCACCTATAAACTGGTTCACAACCACCAGCTTATAAAGGAGTTAAGTGGAGATTTTTTAAGAAATATTAAGTTTCTACCCATTTATTATAAAATATCTACATAATTATGTTCACGCCTAGTCCCTTGCTGGCGGCGGAGAATATCGAGTACCAAGTGTCACGAACTTCCTTCACATTCATTACTTTTTTCGGGTTGGATTTAGAATATCATATCCTGCTGAATTTTATGGTGTGAACTGTGAAAGGTCAGGCGGATAGTACAAGTTCAAGGCAACCACCTAGTATGGTTTCTAAAACGCGGAAATGCTAATTTCGTTGCTAAAATATCACTTGAGAAAAAGCGACAGCTGACTGTAGTCGCCTGGAGCCAAGTTTTGGCGCGACGAGGTTTTTAATGAGCGGTAGCGGTTTTTATACCAAAGTATTTTTTAATTTTCTCAAAAAGTACATACTTCCGCGCTGCGGCGATACTTGAGGGAGGTTCTAGGGAGTTCCAGCTTCCTCCTCCCACTTTCGTTTTCGCTGAATTCGGGGTAGGGTTGTGCGTCTGTTCGCGTCAACCGCCCAGTTCGCGTCCATTTCGCGGACACCGTTTGAAAAACTCTTAAAAATAAGTGTACTTGAATGTTTTGATTTTTTTATAGTTAGTAATTTTACACTCCAAGAAAGACCGAATGCAGGTTTCGGTATATTTTCTTAGGCACTATGATACTTTTTGATTTTTGAAGAAACCGGGATTACTTAAAAACTATAAATATTTTTTTTAATCTAAATTTGTCAAAAATACGCACAAATTAAGAGCTATTTGTGCATGTTTATTCTACAGTCGCATATATAATAAATCTTTGAGATACACAAATTTTGCAAAACGTTACCGCAGCAGGAAACGCAGTAGGTATCTCGAAAACCTGAAGACGCACAAATAGCTTTCTGCTCATGCGTAATTTTTAACTCTCCAATAACACGTTTAGAATTTTCCTACTAGAACAGTGAACTTGACAAGCTGTAAACTCATTGTAAGGGTCCAGAAAAATAGACAAACTTACTAAGGCGTCTACAACGTCTAAATTATACGCGATAAATCTAAAAACGCGTTTAGGCAATTGTCAAGACTCAAGAGGGTCAATCTTGTCAATTTCACAGTCAAATAAATTTTGGATAATGTAAATAATTTATTATTAAACAATTGTACGTGATTGAATAGATATACGAATATTGTCAATTTTAAAATAGTACTTGCAAGAACTTTTACACGGGTTATAACAGCTGATAATTGAACTCGTTTACACCGAACTTAGTTTTACAAAACTCGGATTCCAATATGATCGGTGAAATTAGCCCTAAGAATGCTAAAAATGTGTTCTGTTGCCTCTTTTTAGTTACCTTCACACATTTCTCTAAATATTTTTAATGTAGGTACTTCCAGAGTCCACTCTCCTACAGTTTTCTTACAAGATTTTTTTATGACATAGGAAGGCAAACAAACAGACAGATTTTCTGATAGTAAGAAATTCACGCAACCTAGACATTAAAGGTGGTAATGATGCGTTGCCAACCTCAGGCCGGAATGCTAGGTCTCGAGCAAAACAAAATTTAGCTGCTACCTTACCCTTCGAACCGAAACACGTCAACGGCAAGCACTCAAGTTATGACGCCAGGAATAGATAAGGCGGTGGTACCCCAATCCGGGCGAGTCGCTTCGAAGCTCTACCACCTAGACAAATGTAGTTAGCGACCGTAAGCTTAAGCTCGCCTTTTACGAGAATTACGTACTGCCTGGCAGGAAGGCCGATGGTTCTCCAAAGGAACCCGCACCAACACAGTGTAAATGATTTTAATTATCTGTGCTCTTTTTGTTTTAGGATTGAGGAATCGGGTATTGTAGTAGGATCAAAATATTTTAAAGCTACCTTCAGTTTTAAAGAAAATGTCTCGACTTTTGAAAAAAGTTATAGCAAATATAAAAAAAGCCGAGAAATAACAATCAATAGTTCAATCATATTCTCCGTTTTAGCAAAAATTCAATCAATTTCGAATGATAAGGACTGCTCAATATTCGTTCAATTTACAAAAAATAGCGGTCAAAATGAGTCTTGTAGAACGATTGAGCTTTCCAGCGAAAAGTTGAATATTAAACAGATGCATTTTTTGAGTAATGAGAAGAGGGTGTGGCATTGTGTAAACGAAAGCAAATGGGAGGGTAATCATAGTTATACTTTTGATTTATGTATACGTATATTCCCCTTAGTTAATTCTCGATGTGGCTATTCATTTGATATTTTCGACGAAACGCAGAATTGGACGGACTTTGAATTAGAAGGAAAAGACGGATTAGTCCAAATACATAAATTCGCTCTGGCTGCCGCTAGCCCTGTGTTTAGAAGAATGTTGAGCACAGACACATGGAAGGAAGTTAAAGACGGAGCTATGAAGGTAGAAGGAGCTTCTATAGAAACACTTAACCATTTGAAAACGTATATTTACAAGGAAACACTGCCGGATACAGGCCTGAAACCCCTGTTACTGTTGGCGAAATATTTTGAAATGACCAAGTTAGAAGAAGATTGCATATTTAAAATGACCAGTAATGCAACTGATAATGATGTAATTGATTTATTAGAATTCGCTATGACTAAAAAGATGTATCGCCTATCATTTGCAATATTGGAAATAGTCGGCTGCAAAAATTCTGTTTTATGTAAGTTAAAGGAATAGGCGTAGTAACAGCTAAGATATGCGTAAACGAAGAAATACGCTATTCTCACTATTTTCACTTTTTTTTCAAATTTTGTTCACGAAGACACGTACTTCTTATTATTGTTAAGTGCTGCTACAATAATGCTATTACTTTGATATTACAAGTAAATTCAATTATAAAATAAATTTTTCAAAATTTACGTAGTTATTAGTTACTTTGCCTTAACCTAGTATGAAATTGAAAGTCTATATTTCAGGTTGTAGGTTTGTTACTCATGTACATTTCATCTCCTGAACCGACTGACGAAATTTGGTCCGTGGATAAGCACAGAGAACATAATATAGGTTTAAATCGTGGTTCTTGCGGGAGAACCCTAACCTCTATATTTTAAGACAGCCTATAAACTCAAGCCTGTAAATCCTTACACCCGTATTCAAGAAGCTTACTTGGCTAAGTTGTGAAAAAACGCTGCGCGAAGTACGATTACTTAGAACTGATATTACACTAAGTATTGTTCATGAATTGGATGGTTTGACATAAGAAAAGCGTAGCTAAATGTCGTACTTCACGCAGCGTTTTTTCATTACTTAGCAGAGTAAGCTTCTTGAATACGGGTGTTGAAGTAATAGGTGTGTCGCTGTCCTAAGGCCGGAGTAAGTCTACCAGTTACTAGAATCTGCAAACCGAAACATGCAAGTGTAAGACGCTGTCAACTGTCGTAATAGCGGCAGGAATGGGTGAGGTGATCGATGCCTACCCCTTAGCTACTTCACAACACTCCACCACCAGTGACTTCATTGGTAATCACTTATTTAGCCCATGGCACTCTTCCTCTTAGCTGTCAGGCAGTGAAATAAGGCTGATGTTTTTTTCAAACAGGGGCAGAGACCATCACTGACTTAATAACAAGTAATCTCTAACACATTAATTTTGTCTAATGTCTTCGGCTAGTAGTGGGATGTTGTGCCTCTATCTACCTCTTCGAGGATGTGGGCGTGAATATACTACTACTACTTTTACAATAATTTGGTGGAATTTCAAAAATCGGTAGGCGATGATATTCTCTGCACACGAACAAAAAGATATGCTTGTTTAAAAGATTTCGTAGTCAAATGGCGTAAAACGGAAGATTCGACATGTCCATGGGTCTTTCCGTATAACAAAGCCACTTTCAAACTATAATATCAACATAACTTTATTCTTACGATTTTTTCTACATTTAAACTTTTGGAAATAAATCTAAATCACTCAAAACTGCATCAAAATCCGTTCCGTGGTTTAAAAGAAGGAGTAGGAACAGACAGACAGAGGGCTCGTTGTAGATACTGATCTTTAGCAAGCTCGTATATACACAGAAAACAAATTTACAAAACATCCTCTGATCAGTGCCTAAGAACCGACACTGACTTCGAAGTTCGAATACAAACACAATCAGGTAACAACACAAACGGGCAAACACTCATCCATATGTTGTTTTTTATGATATTTTATTATTTTTATGATATTGGAAGGCAAACAAGCAGACGGATTTACTGATGGTAAGAAATTCACGCCGCCTAGAGACAAAGGTGGTAATGGTAAGATGGGGATGTTAGGCCCCGAGCAAAAGTAAGTTTTAGGGCTACCTTATCCTTCGAACCGGAACACGTCAGCGGCAAGCACTGAAGTTATTGTGGCAGAAATTGGCAAGGTGGTGGTACCAATCCAGGCGACTCACTTCGAAACTCGACCTCCTAGTCAGATATGCGTTAGTGACGGTAAGCCTATGCTCGCCTTTTACGAGATGTCTGGCATGCAGATGGTCTATTCTGCAAAAGAGCCCGCACTAACACGGGGAACTAACATGTTGAAAAATGATTTATTTGCGGTATATGTAATAAGTCGTTACAAAGATATTTAAGCATACAACATATTCCACCACATTTTGGTGTGCAAATATTTAAAATTGTATACATTTTAACATTTAAATCACAGCACTTATCTTAAGGCTACTTGTTAACTGAATCCAAAAATGGAAGTGGTTCTCAATAAGACTGTGTTTTTTATTATTATTTTGTATGTTTATTTCACGATTACTCGGCCAATAGCAACCGCCTTTGATAGTTCTTTTATAGAAAGATAGGTCCTGATTCCAAGTTGTTCTCATATTTATTTTGGCATGATCCGGCAAGTTGTTTTTAATTTATGTGTATTCTCACAAAATTTATGCATCATTAAGTAAAACCACTAGTAGGACTTTAATAAAATTTATGTGAGACCATTTGCTATCTTTCGAAAAAAGAATATGCGACGTGACCTAATGGAACAGTTAGAGTCGGTTTTTGAAGTTTTAAGGACAGCGGCCACTGTTGACGGGGCGGAGCGGTTCGGGTCGGGACACATTGGCAAGCCGGGCCGCATCGCATCGGCGGATTTCTGTTATAGAGCAACATAAAAAGAGGCAACTCGACGTTAAAATCGTCAAGTACGGAAAGTAGCGCCTCTAGAAGTTATCATACGAAACTTTAGCGTTAAAATGTCATTTGTGCTCTATTCACAATAATGTCGTGATCTTTGGTGCCGAGCGGATATCCGCGCCAATGCGACCCGGCACAGTGGGCGTTGCTCCATACAAAATGTATGTAAGCTATATAGGCGTGGTGGGCAAATTACGGCCCGCGGGCCGGATCCGGCCCTTGAGAGGTTTTAATCCGGCCCGCCGAGGGTTTTTTTTTAGAAAAAATATGAACCTCCTTAAAAAAATAATGGTCGAAATGTTAAAAGCCTATTGAAATTTAAACAATTGAGATACTGAATCGATACTTCAAATATATATTTTGCGTATTTCATATTTATTTTAATAAACGATTGTAAAATTTAAAAAAATGCCTTATGTTATCTCTATACAACGTTCCTCAAGATTAGTTATAATTTACTGGCCCGCTACTAGATTTTTTTTAACTTACCGGCCCGCGGTCAAAAGAATTTGCCCACCCCTGATCTAGGCGGATTATTGCGCTGCGATGCGCTCTGTCCCGGCCCGTCCAAATGGGCGCTAGCCTTTACTACACTTAATTTTTAAGTTTCTTACGGGATCGGGATTTTGACATGAAATAAAACATTCAAAAGTAACATTTTTTATTAAAACATATAGGTAATTAATTAAAAAAAAAACAAGTACTTCGAAAAACACACAGGCGTAATTTCTAAGGCGCACGTCAATCTCATACATTCAGCTGACGTGTAAGGTAAGCAAAAGCAAACATACGTCTTTTCGATTTTGTGTATCTGTTTATTGTGTATTTAAAAATACTGAACTATTTTTTTTATATTTATTTTAGTGTTGTGTACATGCTTGCCGAGAAAAAAAATACTCGAGACTTGTTTTTTTGTTTTCGGAATACGTCTTATCTACAGGTCTTTCTCAATCATTAGGCGAGATATTTGCAGAGTATCTTGTACACGTGATAGGTAGGGAGACACTACCTATTGTTGTTCTAAGTTTTACACAAAGTTAAAAGTTTTCACTTACCTTCGAAGGCAGGAGAGGAATAGTTAATATAAAATAGGTCATAGCCTCTGCAGCTTGCAGTTTAATCTACAAAAATAATAAAATAACATGATTTGTAAATATTTTTAACCGTTAATCTGGTTGGATCAGAAGTAAAAATTAGGTTGAAGGTTCTAAAATTGTTAAGATTTTATATTAGCCGATTTTAGTAAATACAAATAAATGGAAAAATATATCAAATAAGGTGTAGGTCCTTGAATTTGAATATTAAATAATCCTAGTATGAGAGAATATGAAAATACAGCCTTAAAATACAAACTGATTTAGGAAAAGAGTTCACGACGCGTTTTTCACCCGCGACCGCCGCGTTCGCGGGCGGCTTCTGTAGAATGTATATTATGCAAAAAATTAGATCACATTTCACGCCGCGTTTTACACCCGCAGCCCCCGCGGTTGTTTGCGGTTTCCGGCAATGATTCTAACCGCAACGGCTTTATGACCGCACAATTTACCGGTCTCGTGAGTTTTGAATTAAAACCGCAGGTGAAAACCGCTCCGTGAGTTCTTAGCCTTAAGTAGCATTTTGGGTACGGTTCTAAAGCAGTTTGAATTATTTATAAACAACACGGGCCTGTATTTCGAATGTGCACGCTTTGGAATCAAGTGTTTGTCGAAACAGCTGCGCGTGTTGCCATCCCACCGCGCCGCTCCCTCCGCTCAGTTCCGCGGCGATCGTCGCTGAAGTAAACTGCCGTGAGTACACAGCCGTTGTGTCTGGTAGAAAAAAATAAACAAAATAGTAAATAAATATCCCTGGACAAGTTCCACAAATTGAATCTAACCCCAAAGTAAGCAAATTATATGCTTTTGTTACGGGTGTTAGTCAACGGTATTAATACATAGAAATACTTAAATAGATATCAAAATAAATTTAATAAACACCCAGACTTGGAAATGTAGTCATATAAATGTTCATCACACAAATGCATCACATAAACACCATAGATGTTACAGGTGCGTCTCTGTTCAGAGGCCGGGATGGAAGGCATAAGCTGAAAACATACTATCGGTCGCAGCTGACCACGGCGACTTACAGGGTATCGATAATGAAAGTACACTGAGCCTTGCAAACTATCGGACGTAAGTCGCGGGCGTGATCTTGAGCGCTCGGACGTCTGAAAGATATCTGGCATTGGATGTGTATGTCAGTTGGATCCCTACCCGGGCAAGATGCTGCACAGCACTCTATCTCCACTGGTCTTGTTAGCAATAAGCTATATTTTAACCTGTGCCCGCCTCTTACGAGCTGCCTTGCAGAGAGGCAGATGGTCTATTAGCGGATCAGGATCAGAGCTTAGCGGACCAGGACGAACATGGGGGATATATCATATTACGCCGGGGATATATAATAGTATGCCTCTAATTTGAACTAACTTGAAAAAACAAATATGGTTTTAACGCAAAAGCTCATCGGGTAGTCTCTGCGGGAGACTTTAAAATGTAAAACGATCCCTTACTTATTCGCAAATCGGCTATATCCGTACGAGTGATTTACCCGGATGGAGATAGGTTTTCCACCTATCCCATTGTGGGATTTAGTGTCTTGGGCTAGTCGTGGGTGACCTGGTTGTACCTCTGCCTACCTCTTCGGGCTTACGAGCGTGAAGATTTTTTCACTAATATTTTTTTAGCAAATAATTAAGAACAATATATTATTTTACGGTCTTCTGAACATTTCGCTCAAGTTGAGATAGCTCGTTTGCGTATTAATATATCGATATACCTACAACTTATGTATCCGACAGAATCGAATTAAATGAGATTAAAGGGTTGAGATAGGGGTTATGAATAAAAAAATCTAATGCCATCTAACTAAAGAGAGGAGGGTAGAGGGGTCTAAAACGGTTTCACGTACGTACATAATGATTCCTTATTTAGTATGGATTGTCGTTAGGACTAAATAATATGTTTCTAACATTTTTTTGTCGTTTTGTTTATTTTTGATAAGTTGAATGTTTTAAAGAATGTTCTTTAGATGTAAGCATGTGCTTAAGAGTCGTATTGTCTCTAATGAATCAGTTATCAACACAGTGTAGTTTTTTTCTTTAGTTCATAAGTAGGTAATATTATTTTTTGTTTTACTTCTTTTTCAATTTTTATTTTCTTTTTTTGTAACAAACGTGTCTATTTTTAATTTATTTCGTAATTTTGAAAACTTTATAGGAAAATGTTTTAATATGTTTCTGTAAAGTTTTAGGAACTTTTATCTGTTTTTTTTCCCGAACTAAATAAAATAATAATAATCATAGTAAGATGATGTGGTCACATAATAAGTGAGATGGGATCGTCATATAATACACGAGTTAAAAAAGTATAAAAGTATCTTGATGCCCATATCCCCGAAAGGTAGACAGAGGCACAACCATGGTACCCACAACTAGCCGAAGACACTAAGTACCACAATGTGATAGGTGGCAAGCCTATCGCAAATCAGGCACATATTCAATCCCGGGCAACGTTATTTTTAGTAGAAAATTTAAAATACTCCTTTGTTGCCCGACCCAGGTATCGAACCCGGGACCTCAAGAAGTCAAGTCCGATGCCGGGCTACTAGACCACAGAGGCGATGAGTACATGAATACAGTGTGTAAAACTACCTTGCGTACCATATAGGGATGCAAATGATACATCGATGTTTTAAGACATCGAAGTATCGTTCAACATAGATACATCGTTCATTATGAACGATGTTCTATCGCAGTACCATCTCTTTGTAAGTTGATAATCTACATATGTATAATCTTAGCCAGTCGCACGCCATTGTATTTTCTATTTTTGTCTCACTCTTACGCTTAAAGTGAGCAAGAGAACGAAGCGCTGTATGTTTACGTGTTTGTGCATTTTCACCGAATTATTTTTATTTACAGAATTTGCTGGTACATTTTATCTGTTTTTATTTAAAGTATAAGTATATTTTCGATATTTTGATTATTAAAACGAATCTAATTCAATTTTTATAGAAAATCGCTTTTTCTCACTATATCATAGCCGTACATCAACACTGCTAATACTTTGTAAAACATCGTTAAAAAATCTGCTAATACTTTGTAAGCAATCGTATTTACGACATCGAAATTTCATTTTAAAAACATCGATATTATAATATCGATATTTTCTATGAACGATGTTGCATCCCTCGTACCATACCGTACATATTCCTTATATTAAGACGAGTTTATCAACATCACACAAGAGTATAGTTTGTAACATACCATTTAACTTTAATGGAGTGGGTTGCTCATCATCGAACTGTATTTTCCAGTCGACAACTCCTGTCTCGAAAATGGCGGTGACCACTCTGACGGTCAGCAGGTCAAACGTGAACTCCCCCTTAGTACACATCTTCCAAGACACCGATCCTTTTTCTTCTCCCTCTAAAAAGTATTTTTATTTCAGTCTACTACTCGCCTAGCTATGATGAATTGAAACCGAGGCCGTCCACTACAGACGTTATTGTTGCGTTGCTAACCATAGTTGAATTTGCTGAATTTGGAATGTATTTCTAGTTTACAATTGTTTTTTTTATGATATTGGAAGGCAAACAAGCAGACGGATTTCCTGATGGTAAGTAATTTTCGCCGCCCAGGGACAACACAGGTGGTAATGGTGCGTTGCCAACTTGAGGTTGGGATGTTGAACATAAGGTGTTACTGACGGTAGGCCTATGCTAGCCTTTTACGAGCTGCGTTGCAGGAAGGCAGATGGTCTATTCTGCAAAGCCCGGACCAACATATATGCATATTTTTAAATAATGAAACACTTGTGCTGTTTTACGTATCACTTATAATTTATTATTTTGTAAATAGCCTACCGGTTTCGCTCATACAGCATCATCAGGGCTAAAACTTAAACTAGTAGTAGTAGTAGTTAATATTCATATTTTTGAATAATGAAACACTTGTACTGTTTTACGTATCACTTATAATTTATTATTTTGTAAATAGCCTACCGGTTTCGCTTATACAGCATCATCAGGGCTAAAACTTAAACTAGTAGTAGTAGTAGTTAATATTCATATTTTTAAATAATGAAACACTTGTACTGTTTTACGTATCACTTATAATTTATTATTTTGTAAATAGCCTACCGGTTTCGCTTATACAGCATCATCAGTAGTAGTAGTAGTAGTAGTAGTAGTTTAAAATAATTAATTAGTTTAGTTAAAAATATGCATATTTTTCTTCAGTCAGTAACGTTTCGCGAAAAAAATTTTTTTGAAACATTTTTATGATAAACTCTTTGTTCTGAGATTGACCGATTGCGATAGCAGTCATAGAAAAAAAATACTAACCATAACCATAAAAGTGGAAAATTTAGTTGAAAATGTCATTTAGTTTTGCATAGTAATCACAGCGTTGACAGCTGAAGTATTTTCTCCTTTTCTAGAAAGTTTGGTATCAGACAAATTTCTATATAAATAAACTAAAAAGTATTAAATAAAAATAACTATACGTTAATAAAAACCGACTTCAAAACTAAAAAGTATAAAATAATAAATATTGAATATTAAGTATATGTATATTTGGCCTGGCACCGACTTCAGACTTATTAGTAAATGGCACAAATAAATAATATTTATTATTTTTTACTTTTTAGTTTGAACTCGGTTTTTATCATACAATCACGCCGGTTTTGAATACACTTGACGCTAACTTTGGATAATATCTTATTTGGTGGTGGTACTTTTTTTTATGATATTGGAAGGCAAACAAGCACAAGGATTTCCTGAAATTCACGTCGCCTAGAGACACCAAAGGTGGTAATGGTGCGTTGCCAATCTGAGGCCGGAATGTTAGGCCTCGAGCAAAAGTAAGTTTACCGGCTACCCTACCCTCCGAACCGGAACACGTCATGACGTTATGGCGGCAGGAATAGGTAAGGCGGTGGTACCAATCCGGGTGAGTCGCAGCGAAACTCTACCACCTAGTCAAATGTCACGGTGTCAGTGACGGTAAGACTATGCTTGCCTTTTACGAGCTGCCTGGCAGGAAGGCAGATGGTCTATTCTGCAAAGGAGCCCGGACCAACACGGGGGACTATTTTATTAGAGCCATAAGTAATATTAAATAAATAAATAACAAACCCTCTCTCGCCAAATACGCCTGTTTCCAATCTTTTTCGACTTTTCTAAACATATTTTCACAAGCATAAACACCAGATTCCCAAGTCTTCAATGTTTCTTGTTCGATCCCATCACAGCTGACGCAGTACTTGTCGGTGTTGGTGTAGTAGCTGATGTGGTAGGTGCCGGCTTTCATCAGTTCGAAGGTATAGCTCTTCGCCTTAGAACCGTATTCGCCACGCTGTGTCCTCCACTCTTTAGAACCGGATATTCGGCCGTGGGACTCGTAATCGCTAGGTTTTCTGCAATGTTTCAATTTCTTAAACTGTTTCTGATAACTGGGGCTACACTAAGACAACATAGGCATCCTATGAGAGAATCAACACAATAATTTAATTAGGTACCTATAGATACTACAGTGACAATTTAGGCCAGCTACATACTTACATACGAAATTGCTTTACGGAATGCCTTTTCGAAACAAAATGGCGGCCTCATACAATTCCACTCACATTCCGTACGGAGAAATTCCGAATGTATATACACATACATACATATATTCACGCCAAGTCCCTTACGGGGTAGGCAGAGTGCCAGACCTCACGATCCCGACAAACCTGTCTTGCTTCCTTTACATTCATTACCCTTTTCATACAAACACGCCGGTTTCGGAGACTCTTGAAACCATCCTCGGATAATATCCGAGTGATCTGATCGTGGAATGTCAACCTTAGTCTCCCCGGGTACCTACATCCATCCACATTCGCATTGTATATCTGCTTTGTCAATCTTTCATCTGTCATTCTTTCCACACGACCGAACCAGCGGAGCATGCCCTTTCGCATTTTAACACCAACACTTTCTTTCACCGAATGTATGTAAGAGCTCGATAGGTTTCGAATTTTCTAAATTCCAAATGTATGTACTACCACCTAGTAGAACAGTATGATACTAGTACCAAGCAGATTGTCCGAACGTAGGTATTCAAAAATATATAAAAAAAAACTATTTATAAAGCTACATACAATCATACTATGTAACAAAAAAAAAGGCCCACATTTTTCTCCAAATCATGAGTTTTGTAGTTTAGAAATTACACTTATAACAACACTCCATACAATGTGACCAAGTAACCTGAGATCCGGACTGTAGAGAAACATTTGAACGTACAGGGTCCCCATGAACTCTTATGGCAGAATTATTTCCATCTTGTTAAATATCCATCTTAGTAAGCAACTTTATGGTATGCGTCATAAAGTTGTCTTTCCCCAATAACAATTAATTTTATCGAAATAATACTGCTTTAAGAGCTTATGGTAGCCCAGGTCATCTTACGTATACAAATATATTTTCACGCCTAGTAACGCTGTATTCGGGCAGAGAGTATCGATCGCCGATTGAACGAAGTGCGCCAGAGGCCGGCTAGTACATAATAAAAAATATTAAAACTCGAACTTATAACCTCCTTTTTTTCCAAGTAGATTAAAACAGTATCTTCATGCCCGTATCCCAGGTAGGTACCAGGTATAATCAGGGCACCCACGATAAGCCGAAAGTACTTACATAGTCCCACAATATCAAGTGGCAAACCTACGGCCAACCGGTCCTTCTTCAATGTCGGGCAACGCTGTTTTTGTTATAAAATTGGAAAAATTTTGAGTCCATCCTGGGAATCGAACCAGGGACATCACGTAATCAATGCTAACAACGCACTACTAGACTAAAGAGGCCATTAAGAAGACGAAAGTTAGTGATTCTCGGGAGGGGCATGATTTTTAAATGCGAGCGGAATCGCGGGTAATGGTTAATTTGGTATAATAAACTCGATTCACTCGTGACACTCGATACGACGCAAGAGACTTGGCGTGAAGATAAATTTTGGTCACATAACATGTACCTAGGTAGTTTGTTCAGAGTACATATCAGATGTCAATCACAACATTATTATCAAAGGACCTTTGTCCTAATGTTTATATTACAATTTCTGAGAACACTATTTAAATAGTTCCAACGAAATTCATTATTAAAACAAAGTGTTATTATAACAAGATATTGCCCACGGCCTTAGGCACGTTTTAAGAATAACACTCACAATAAAACAATAAACATATTGAAATAAAAGAAGCTTATATCTTTTTCTGGTACCTAAGTCTCTTCAAGTGACGATGATGATCAGACAGATAAACACATTTCGACATTTATATTACCGATTAATAGAATGAACACTGCAAAAAATTTATAACCATTTCAGAGAAGTATCTTCACGCCCATATCCTTGAAGTGGTAGGCAGAGGCACAACCAAGGCACCCACGACTAGCCGAAGATACCAAGTCCCACAATGTGATAGGTGGCAAGCCTATAGCCACTAATAAATAAACTGATAATCTATAATAGAAATAAACTGATGATCTTGAACACCTGGACAGGCGTTCAGTCGTCAGTTTATTTGTAAGCATCGGAATGGATATAATAATTATCTCTGGACAAGTTTCACAATTTGAATCTAACCCCAAAGTAAGGAAATTATATGCTTGTATTATGGATGTTAGTCAACGATACCAATACATAGAAATACTTAAATAATAACCAGAATAAATTTAATACACACCCAGACCTGGAAATGCAGACATCTCAATGTACATCACACAATTGCCTGTCCCCGCCGGAAATCGAACCCGAGTATCGCGATCAGTCGGTGTAGATAGGCGTGTACGCTAGCCACTCGACCAACGGTATTTATATAACTTTTAAACATATGTGAGAGGTTACTGTTAAAATGCTAACGAATGCTGGTACAACCGAACTGGTCTGATGATGGAGCTCAAATATAGAAGACGTAACCCTGAAATTCCTGCTGGTAAACCCATCGAGTTTGGACTCATTTGATTCGCCTTAACTAGATCCATTCATATTATCTGATTACGAGGACCTGATGATTGTACCGAAAAGTAGCCAATGGATCAAAGTTTAAAAACACATCAAAAGAGAGATGTTGTAAATTAGATGTATGAGTGTGTATGTGTGTCTGTGGCAACATAACTTTTGAAAGGATTGACGGATTTTGATACGGATTTTTTGTAATTATGATCTGTCGTTTCAACTTCCGACGCAAAACGAGTTTTATGAATCCACGACGGAAAACGAGGGCTGTTATAAGTGTGACGTGTCTGTCTGTGTGTTTGTGTATGTCTGTCTGTGGCATCATAACTTTTGAATAAATGGACCGGTTTCGTTGCGATGATTTTTTGTTTAAAAGCTGATGCGATCGAGATATTACAGCTTACGTAACATATAGCTTTTGTTTGTATAGAATTTTGATATTCATTTTTATGTATTGAAAAGTATTCAAAATGCATAAAACCTGCATTCGTCCTGATGGAAAGAAATTCACGCCGCCTAGAGACACCAAAGGTGGTAATGGTGCGTTCCCATCCTAAGGCCAGGATGTTAGGCCTCGAGCAAAAGTAAGTTTACCGGCTACCTTACCCTCCGAACCGGAACACGACATGACGTTATGGCAACAGAGCCCCGAGTGTAATGGCAACGTCAAAAATCATCTAACGTAACTTTCGCGTTAGTGAGTAAACTTGTAACATGTAGT
>NJDC01000478.1:40659-54424 GCA_002245475.1 Calephelis virginiensis
GAGCTATTTAAAAAAATAGCTTTATTATTACAACCAATGGCTATGTTCAGCTTATTGATCCTCTTACATCTGTAGTTGAGTTGTTATCTTCATTGTTACACTTAACATAAAATTTCCAAAAAATATAGCCTTTTTTATTAATTAGAAAACTAAGTAATACGAACATATTTAATACAATGTAAGTGATGCTCTTTCCACATCCCTTAATCTGTATAATTTCCGTAGTTATGTACATATGTCTGAATAGGTTTTGACTAAGGTACTACACCGCCTGAGAGGCACTAGATTTTTTTTCAAATTTTGGCTTACTGGGTTAATTAAAGATTATAATTTTACTAACCTACCTATTTTATTAAGTAGCTAAGCAAGAATTTCTTTACCTTCAGGCATCTACTTGACGAACTCATGATTCAGTTATTGAATCATTTTTGCAATATTGCAATCCAAATGAAAGGACTAATTATTGCAAAGAGTTAAAAAATACGTTAATATTGTTTTACATAAAACTTAATAATTATAAGTTTAATGCAATTGAGTTTTGGGCTTGTTTGCCCTCTCGTTAGTGAGGCACGGAAGCTTCATTGAAGAGAGTTAATCGTTTGTGTAGATTTTCGTCAGCCTGGCACGAGAAACTGGTTGCTACATGCCCGATATGTAAGAGGTGAACATGCTCTTTGTCTTGAACTTGCTGATGAGTTACTAAAAGAAACCAATAATACGCATAGATATGCGCATTTCATTAAGGTCAGTATTTTTAGCCCCTGTAGCTGTACATAATTGCCAAATTCTTAGACTTCGTTTCGAAGAAGTTTCCGGTAGCAAGTTAGCTTAAAAACGCCAGCAACGGAACCAGTCCTGAATCCCGTGTTCAATACCAACTCTATCGCCGTTCCACCATCACTGCATCAAGTCTGTGAGTCAACACGCCATCCATATCGCCTTAGTCCTTACGCTACACTAGCGCCTGTAGTGGCGAAATTACAAGCAATAGCTCACATTCATCTACCGCACACGTAAACCCACCTACTGTACAATCAAAACTACACTACAAATATGAAACAGTATGGAAATTAACTACAAACGTTCGAGAGGTGTACTGCAGTAGCTAGGGTTGCGTCGAGTTTGTTCAAGTTGTAATTGTTTTCGCGTTGTTTTTATGACATGACCTACTGAAATTATTTATGAGCTACGTATTGTAATTCGATTGATGAAAAAAAAAATGACAACCCTATTGATTCAATGGAGTGTAGGTAAGTATTTTTGTACTGTGTCAAAATTTATTTCCAACCAACCAGATCTTAAGAGACGAGCGTTGGCCACTATCTCTAAAAACTTGATTATGATTAGGTGGTAAGGATTTGCGACAATTAGCTTAGATTGGCAACACTCCTACCCATTCTTGCCTTTAGGCTTGTGTAAATTTACTGGCTGCTTACGTATTGTCAACTCACTACGAGTATTACCACCGTAATGGCTAGAGGCGATGGATATTTCATGCTATTAGGTTATCCGTCTGCTTGATTGTCATTCAATTCCATAAAAAAACTAGTTTTCAGTTTGCTTGCTTATTTTTGTACGGTACAAAATAAACGCCAGAAACCTTTTAACTGAATATATCCAGGGATCAGTTCTCGCTGACGCAGGGCGTCTTCAGGAAGCGGTGGAGAAATTTCACAACTGTATAAGACTGAAACCGCAAGAAGTGGAACCGTTGAAACAAGTGGCAAAATGTTTGTAAGTGATAAAAATAAATGATTTTTTAGGACAACACAGTTAAGTCCTGATTGTAAGAGACAAGTTATGGATAGCGCCCACTGTTGACGGGGCGGAGTGTGTCGGGCCGCGGCGGGCGCATCGCATTGCAAAGAATCGCATCGGCGGATTTTTGTTACTCAGTACCAAAATAGAACAACGAAATAGAGAGACGTTAAAATCGTCAAGTATGGAAAGTGACGCCATCTTGTATTTGTCATACGAATCTTCAAGTATGGAAAGTGGCGTCTTTTGTAGTTGTCGTACGAAACTTTAGCGTTAAAATACCATAATGCTCTTTTCTTAACAGTGATATCATAATCTTTGGTCACTGTAGGCCGCATCGGGGTATGCGCGCGGTGTGCCTCGCGGAAATCCGCCGCGGAAAAATCCAAGCCGATGCGCCCGAGCACAGTGGGCGTTGCTCCATACAAAATGTATACAAGCGATCTAGGCGGATTATGGCGCTGCGATGCGCCCCGCCCCGGCTCGTCCATCTGGGCGCTATCCTGTGTACAGACAACGTCGCTGTTATACCTATGTTCGTCGCTGTCCTGTGGCTGGGATGTGGCTACCCAACTCACCTGTCTGGAACACGTCTGTGCCAAACACTATCATTACAAGTGACAGGAATATGATATAAGATCTCTGTAAGAATGCATCAAAAGCTGTTATGTATTTTTTAAGTTTAAAGCATACCAGGGAACAGTTAGAGGAAAACGACTTCGTTTTAAAAAAATAATTAAAATATGTAGTGTTCTAGCGTCCTTGAATGACTCTACACACTTTTACTTGATACGCTGAAATTAAAAGAACTTGATGGTAATACTTACTTGATATTTATTGATCTTTAATCTGATCAAATGACCCAGGAATGATAGCTTGATATTTAAGGTACTTGATATTTAATATACTTGATATTTGATGTACTTGATATTTGATATATTTGATATTTATTGATCCTTGAAATGATCAAATGACCTAAGAATGTGAGCACGCGCGATCGCCTTGATAAATCGACACGTAGGTATTGAATTCAATAAATTAAATTACAAATTACTTGAGCGCATATAAATGCTACGAAAAACCCTAAAAATGCTACGAATTATAAATAAACAAAGATTATAAATCAAGTCGTGATTTTTTCTATCTTAAGGTGAAGATGTACTTCAGCAGCAAAATATTTTTCAAAATACGAGTGTCCACCTTTATTTGGTGGAGGCTCTTGGTTTTTAGCTACTGGGTTTTTGGTATCAATGGACACTAAAAATTTTTTTTAGGTATCGGCAAGGCCGTTTTCAAATGGCTCTTGAAGCTTATTTGGAAGCTGACAAACTATCTAAACATCCTGATCCGGATATTTATTGCGGTCTAGGTAAGCTCTTCTTGAACTCATGCTTCAATGTAACTAATTTTGTATTTATAAGTATTTTTTTATGACAGGCAATTATTTGTAAGACAATTCCCAGCAGTAGACTTGAGAAGTAATATATTTAATAAGTATCACATACGCCCAAAAACAAAAAATATTTGGAATTTTAGGAGTTTCTATGTCCACGTTCTGATTTCATCATCAGATTAGCTCCAATTAATAATAGTTTTGGATTATCATTCAATGTGCCTGTATGCAAGATTTCAGCTCAACCGGAAATGACGTGCAGCAAATTTAAATTGCAAGGTTTCATTATAAATATCAATGTGGTTAAAGCCACATAAAATCTCTTTATAAAGAGACACGTAATAATATAAACACATACGAGTACCTTCACGCCAAGTCCCCACCTGTCTTATTAATAAACATGGAGTAGAGGACTCCAGGTTCAACCAGGTTATAGTCTTTTTTACAATGTGGTACAATCTGTAATATCAATTTAGTTAATAAGACGGTCAAGGTCAAGGATTAGACAATAATAATTGTAATCATTAGAATTTACGGTGTAATAAAATTGTTTAGTTCTCGGAAACATGTTGAGCTATCAGGATAAAAAGGAGCCCTCTTCTTCAAGGATTAATTAATTTTTGACCTAAAATTTATTACAATTAATGCCTCGAATTTTGTTTGAAAACTGAAAAAACATATATTAATACTTACTCTCAGTTTTGATTTAGGTAACTACATTCTGTTTTTTATATCAGACCAAATTCGAGGTATAAGATAAACAAACGTAAAATTTTCATCTAATCCTGGCAAAATATCAGAATAATGACAAAACCAACCGATTCTATACACCTAATAATGTACGAGTTACGTACATCACGTAAGGATAGTATGCAAATTTTTTCCTGTAGGAAGGTACTTACTTAGTTTAGCGCATATTGGACATATTATACGAAATTATTTCTTTAGTCCAAGGAATAACTAGGTAATGGTTATAGCTGAATGCTGCTGGAGTATTGGGGATTCGGAGCACGGCGTGGAGTGGGCTTCAGCGGCAGTACAGGCAGGGGGAGGAGAGCGCGCGGGGGCAGTGCTGGCCAAACTACGGTTGGCCACTGGCGATACTAATGGAGCGCTGGAAGCCTACAATCATATATTGACGTATGTGCCTTAACTATTACTGAGAGCTACTGAACCATGACTAAGCCGGTTCTAACAAATTTAGGATATTTAAAAATATTGGTTTACTATCGATCCATACAGAAAGTGCTATTTCGGATAAGGAAAACGGCACTTGCATACATACATATACACATCTTCACGCCAAGTCCCTTACGAGGTAGGCAGAGAGTATCGAGTGCCAGATCTCACAATCCTGATGAACCTGTCTGGCTTCCTTCACATTCATTACACTTTTCATGCCGGTTTTTCACTCTTGACGCCACCCTCACATAACATCCAAGTGATCTGATCATGGAATGTCAACTTAGGTCTCCCCGGGAACATACATCTATCCACATTCGTATTGTATATCTGCTTTGTCAATCTTTTATCTCTCATTCTTTCCACATGACCGAACATACAATAACTTTGGGATAAGGAATTATGCAAAGCGAAACTAGATTTTTGATCAAAACCTCGCTTTGAAATAGCTTACCCAACGCTCCATTTACACTATTCCCTGCACATTCTCTCAGCAGTGTACCTTCCATCCCTGCTAAAAGCACAACCAAGATATACAATTTCATTCACTTGCTCCAACACTATATCATCAACCAAAACTCTTATATCCGTTTTGGCTACGTCTCTTTTAAACACCATCATTTTGTATTTTCGTCGCATGTAAGTCCTTTTCATTACAATCTTCTTTCGTAATTGTGACCAGTGTTTGCAGCTCAGATGGTATCGAGCCCAAAAGTACAGCATCATCTGCATAAAGCAGACAGTTCACCACTTGGTCACCCATACGCATTCCCACATTCAATGATCTTAACCTTTGAAAACATTTGTCCTAATACAAGATAAACAAGCGTTCGACTGGAAAACGTTTTTTTAAATATTTTAATTTGTTAGTAGTCGTTGATTTTGGAATGTTTTACATTGAATCCGACAGACATGAATTGATATTTTATTTAAATTTTAGTCCGTCCCGACAGTTGGCGCGGGGACCAATTTGACAAAAATATTTTGGAATTTTGTGTTATTAATATTATGTATTATTATGTTATTTGATATCGTTTGATAAGTAAAATATTACATTTTAATATTAATGAAATTTTCTTAATAAAGACGTGAGTACAGAACAACGTCTGTCGGGTCCAGAAGTAGTTATATAATATTTAAAATTCTTAGCTTTGTGTTAGCTTTGTCCTGTGATAACTGTTCTGGCAAACACTTATAATCCGCAGAATAGGCTGGCAGTGAACATTTTTGTTACAAACCATTGAAAAAAAATGTCCTCGACATAATATGTGAAAAATCGAAAAAACAGCCTTGTGCAAAAGGGTTTTGAATTATCATCCTGACGCCATCTTTGCTACTTTTTGGCACACACTTTGTAACCATCGAAGCAGGCTGGTATATTTTTTAGATTTAGACATATATAATTTACAACATACGAAATTTGCAAAGTTGAATAAAAAAAGTAATATCACGACCATATCCCGAAGAGGTAGGCAGAGGCAGAACCAGGGCAACCAAGACACAAATCCCACAACGTGATAGGTGGCAAGCCTATTGCCAACCGTGCATTTGGGGTAGTACAATGAAGTGGGGTAGTCAGTGTTTGGTCTGTACAGTAATGCAGACCACTGACTTCTCATTTAACTCACTTAGCAGATCAACTCTTGTTTTTTTATGATAATAGAAGGCAAACAAGCAGACGGATTTCCTGATGGTAAGAAATTCACGCCACCTAGAGACACCGAAGGTGGTAATAGTGCGTTGCCAACCTGAGGCCGTGATGTTAGGCCTCGAGCAAAAGTAAGTTTATCGGCTACATTGCCCTCCGAACCGTAACACGTCAAGGGCAAGCGTTGGACGTTATGGCGGCAGGAATAGGTAAGGCGGTGGTACCAACCTGGGAGAGTCGCTGCGAAACTCTACCACTTAGAAGGATGTCACGGTGTTAGTGACGTTAAGCCTATGCTTGACTTTTACGAGCTGCCTCGCAGGAAGGCAGATGGTCTATTCTGCGAAGGAGCCCCGACTAACACGGGGAAAATTCCCCGTCTTACATTTTAATGCAACATCTATAGAAACAATTTTACAATGTTGAAGGCCAAGCCTTTGAATGGACTCACCACTTGATGATCTAAGCCCCACATACAAGATTGTCTTTGGACGCTTTTAAAACTAATTCAAATTATCTATTCAGTAACTGCATTTGTCAAAATTATTTTCACCAGAATACACGCCTGCGGTGCGGATACTTTAGCAGCTGCTGGGGTTCTTTGCTTAAGAGTGGGAGACCCACGGCGAGCGTTCCAGTTGTTAGGAGAAGCGCTGTCCCAGCAGCCGACTCAGCATTCCGCAGCGCTTGCCCTGGCTGCCATGATGTTACAGCATAAAGATGTCGATGCTGCTCTCGCTAGATTGAAAGCTGCTTTAACTGCTCATCCGACTTGCGTAGCTGCTCACACTAACTTGGGTCTCGCTTTAATGGCAAAGAAGAAATATGTTGCTGTAAGTAGTTTTAAAGTAGAGCATAAGGTAATAATTGCAGTTGTAAGAAGTTCTGTCTGAGTAACTTGCTTAGATTGAAACGCTGCTTTAACAGCTCTTTCGATTTATGTGCTTTTCATAATACAAGTGAGCGCCCATTGATCGAAATTCGACCATAATCAATTTTAATATCTTGTTAATAAGAACGCTATCTTCATTTGTCAAGACCAACTACTTTGTTTCAAAACTTTTTAGTGCGCCATCTGTAATCTTTTATCGTTATCATTAATGTATTTGTTTGTGTGTGTCAAATGCATTGTAGTGTGGGTAATGTTTTATTTTCTGATTTAATGTGTTTTATAAGCATTATTATTGAAAAATATTAGCGTTCTGCAATTCTCCTACACATAAACTATAAGTGTGCCAAATTTTATGCTCCTGCTTCCACGCAATTTTCGTAAAAAGGGGTCCGAAGTTTGGGCATCACGTATTAATATATAGATAACAAATGATGTCATGCTAACATCAAGAGCTAGCAGACTTTATAGAGAAACCTTATCTCAGTTGTCAACGTTTTTCTCATCGCTTGATCTGGTTGGTATCACACTGCAGCACAAGGATGTAGATGCAAAATTATAAAGTTTTGCTAGTTGGTAGCCTATATTTTACGCCACACAAGTTTAAAGAGCGTCACAAATTTCTTGCAAATAAGTCCTCTTATTTTATGGATTTAGTGTTCCCACTATGATTTAACTTTTACGTACGTTACGTACGAATTATGGGATTGTTATCATCTGGCGGTCCGATGTTAGTGTTAATGTTTCGGGTTCGATTGTCGAGCCGGGCAAATGTGTTTTTCATTATCTAATAAAAATAATGTGGGGAATTGGGAAGTGTTCGTTTGCCAATTATCGAATTTTGGGACTAAATTGCAAACTACGACTAATCGTGGGTGCCCAGTTGTAATTCGTTTCTGATAGCATCTTTCATGTGGGCGTGAAGATTCTTTCTTTTTCTACGTACGGTGCGTGTGTGTGTTTAGGCCCTAACGTGCCTGTCCCGCGCGGCGTGTGCGGCCCCGCTGAGCGCCCGCGCGGCGCAGGCGCTGGGACTGGGGCTGCTGACAGTGCGCCGCCCCGCCTCCGCCTTCTGCCGACTGGCCGCTGCTGCTGCCTTGCACCCTGCTATGCCGTACACGGTCTGCTCTTTTCTTATACTGTATTTTTAAACATAAAAAGACAAATAAGAAGACGAATTTCATGATAATAAGAAATACATTTGACCTGTATGCCAGACATACTAATGGCGAAACTGGAAAGGGTCGCTTATTTCTATAGATTGGCTACCTACCTTCGAAGCTAGAGCACGTCAATGGTAAACACTGATACGTTGTTGACATATGATAACCTTTTCAAAGGTAACAAGAATTATCAAACTTTATCCATCCATCGAATTTTTATTATCTATATATTAATACGTGATGCCAAAACTTTGGACCCCTTTTTACGAAAATTGCGCGAACGGAGGAGTGTGAAATTTGGCACACTTGTTTATGTGTAGGAGAAGTGAAGAACGCTAACATTTTTCAATAATAGGTAATGCTTATAAAGTACATTAAATCAATAAATAAAACATTACCCACACTGACATGCATTTGACACACACAAACAAATATATTGATGATAACGATAAAAGATCACAGATGGCGCACTAATAAGATTGGAAACAAAGTAGATGGTCTTGAGAAATGAAGTCGGCGTTTTTATCAACAAGATATTAAAATTTATTATTGTCGAATTTCGACCAACGGGCGACCACTAGTATATAAAAATACGACCGCTCTACTCGTTTTTATCGAACAGCACAAAACGAACAGCTCTCCTAATTTAAAGAGACAACCGTATCCTATAGACACCTTCGATGGTACAGGTGCGTCGTTGACTTGTAGCCGGGATAGTTAGCCTATTGTGCAAGTCGACCGGCTACCCTACAGTACAGACACTGTCAGGAACATGTCACTGTCGTTATGGCGACAGGGATAGGTAAGGCAGTCCGCGGTGGATCCTTACCCGGGCAAGTAGTCAGACAGCACTCTACCGCCAGTGGTCTTGTTGGTACTAACCTATGTTGTAACCAGTGCTCGCTTCTTACGAGCTGCCTGGCAGAGAGGCTGGTAGTCCATTCTACTCAGCGGAGCTGGACCAACTGCAATGATGATAAAATTGATAAAAATGAGTTAAACAGCACTTATTTAAATATACTACAGGTACTCCTAATAGGAATTGCATTAGAACGTCTAGGAGACAGTCGAGCTGATGCTGCCTATATACGAGCCGTGGCCCTGGACCCAGAAGATCCGCTGATCAGGATCAACCTGGCAGGCCGTTATGCCAGGATCGGCCGGTTCCAGGAAGCCGTAGAGGAGGCCAGAGCCACAGCGATGCTTTTGCAGCGGGAGTTGAATCCTCAGGTGATATTTTATTTAAAAAAAAACATATTATTGTTTGATTGATAATCCATACTACCCATCTTCTATTTTTGATTTTGAAAAACTATGATAATATTTTTATTCAGACTAGCTCTTGCATGCGTTTTCACTCGCGTTTAATAAATATTTCGCTCTATCTCAAGAGCCTCTATTGCGAGTATAATAAAATTTAGCCGACGTTAAAATTCCATCTCATAACCTATTACTCCTGATGGTAAGAAATTCACGCCGCCTAGAGATACGAAAGGTTGTTGCGTCGCCAACATGAGGCCAGGATGTTAAGCCTTGAGATAAGTTAGTTTACCGGCTGCCTTATCCTGTCAACTGAATCACGTCGACGGCCAGCACTGACGTTATGGCGGCAGGAATCCGGGCGAGTCGCTGTGGAACTCTTCCACCAAATCAGATGCTACGGTGTAAGTGACGCTAAGCCTATGCTCGCCTTTTACAAGCTGCCTGGCAGATGGCTTATTCTGCAAAGGAGCCCGGACCAACACCGGACAAATTGACCGCCTTTGTGTTCCTTCAATTAGATTTTAAAATTTTTAGGATCTAACGTTGTAATTGTTGGTGTTCAATAAAAATGTCTCTTCATTCATTTTCAGCTGGCCAGTTCACTAGCCATGCTAATGACTCTACTCCGGGAGGCCGGCGTCGATGTGTCAGAGAGAAGTAAACCAGAGGTGGAAGTCGCAGATACCAGCGTTGAAATTGATTCGGAACATCTCGATCCTGATGAAGTTTAAATGAAGCTACACCAAAAAAACCGCGAGTTCGACTTACGTGTTCCGTACAAACCTGTGTAGGTATATGTAAAAGTTCACCAATTACATTGTATTGTATGACTAGCCATTCTAAATCTATGGACTAGCCGACTCGGCGAACTTCGTATCGCTTGACAAACAGTTTGCATGGATTAAATGATTATTTTCCCAATTTCTCGGGTTTTTTTCATAATAACCTTCTTCTGACAATAAAAAACACAACAAAAAAAATAATCAGTATAAATTGGTCCATCCTGAACGGTTGAGGCGTGATGCGCTAACCTCAAACAGAATCTCCATTTTTCCATCACCGTACCCATATAGATTTGTACGATGCGAGGACGAAGCGTAATGGGGATTTATTTTTTATAAATACAGGTAACTAAGAATTTACAGTTTACGCAACTTTTTAATATTATAAACAGGAAAAGTTTGATTTATGTATGAATAGAAAACTAAATATAAATATCTATACTTAATACTAATTTTATATAGAGAAAAAATTTGATTTTTTGTTTGTTTGAAATGAATAGGCTCCGGAACTACTGGACCGATTTCAAAAATTACAAAAAGAATGCTACATTTTCCCTGAGTGACATAGGCTATGTTTTATCAAAATCGGTGCAGTAGAAGCCAAGTTACGCAGGCGAAGCTGCGTGAATCTGCTAGTGTGTTATAAGACATTCCAAGTTTCAAGATTTGAAGTTCACGGGAAGTTATCGTTGGTTTTGATTCCCTTCCGAGTTTCAAAACTTTGGGGCATATACCTACGGCTGTATCTTTTGATTGCGTTTTCACAACTTCTACGGACAGTACACCGAAATATTTGATATGAATTTCAGCTCCATACATTCACGCATTCCTGAGAAAAGGGGTCCTGACAGACAGACGGACAACAAAGATTCTTGTAAGTGTTACGTTTTTTCCTATCGTGGTAACCCTACAAATTGGTATTTAACCACATTAAACAAGTAAACATGCCTAGCGCCAAGAACCAACCGCGAGGCCTGGGTTCGATTACTGACGGGGGCAAACTATGTATTTCTATGTATTAGCGTCGTTGACTAACACACTTAACGCAAGCATATAATTTGCCAAATTTGGGATTAGATCAATTTGTATGATTTGTTCAGGGACACTTATTTATTATTTCACGTTGCAACAGAGCAATGTTATGACATATTTTTCATGTATATCTTATTAGTAAGGATTTCCTGATGGTAAGAAATTCACGCCGCTTAGAAACACCAAAAGCAAAACGCAGCTTCACTATAAACATATTTTTGTCAGGAAATGAAAACAGTTGAATTTCAATTGGTGTTATAAAAATAAATTGCAAGTATGATAACATTTTACTGTAAAAAATATGGGGTTATTCCAGTTAAGCATAGTTTTACTTTACATCGTTCGTGTAAGTTTTTCTAATTTTTTATGTTTTGATCTTAGTCAAAGGATGAAACTGGATTAATATTTGCACCACAATGTCTCAAAACACATGGTATCAATTATTAAAATATTTATTTATTTTACTTTATTTAAATGGCTTAACAGCGTATAAGTACTATTCATTAATAGCTAAATTTGTATGCATGTAGTAATAGGTATATATCATTGACATATACCTATTACTACATGCATAAAAATTTAGCTACCTAATAATTGTTGCAACTCGCAAACATTCACCTACCAGCAAAAACGGCTTGCTTATGAAACTAATTATCTAGTAATTAACATAAAGAATTTAACGAATAATTGCAAAGAAAAAAAAAAACATTATCAAAATAGGAAATAATTTATAACATAAATAATAATCCAAAATAATCATTTAATTTCTCAGGTCCAAGCCGACGTTAATGAACGAAGAGCTCACCTTGTAGTACTACCACCATTAATCTTAGGATACGACGAACTATACAAAGATTTGGAAAATGTCGAAGTAAAATTGCATCAAAAAGAAACGGATCATATCAACCTACATGGGAATGATGCAGATAATAACATACATAAGGAAGCTGTGCAAGTATCACATGAAACTTCAGATCCAAAATTCCTTGAAACTCATAACCCAGACAACAATCGTAATGATTATGGCAACCATCATCACTATGGTGATAAAGCCTGTGATATATTACAAGGCAAAGAGTTAATGTTCGTAGGGAAAATTGTAACTAAGAGACCATGTAGATCTAGAATAAGGACGTAAGATGACCTTAAACTATGTAATCATTCTATTAATTCAGACAATAAATAGAATAAAGAAGCAGGTATTTTCTACGACCCATAGCAATAAATATTCTGATTTATTGATGAAACAAAATATGTTGTTTTTAATTATTTAATTTTATAGTGAGCTTGTCACAGCATGTGCCATTCAGAAATCTACCTGACGTCGACATTTTTATGAGATAACAAGTAGGCGTGTTTCTGATGGGAAGAGTCATCTTTCACCTATATACACCATAGATGTTACTGGTGCGTTAGGTCACGTCTGTAATCTACTTAATACCTTACTCATAGCAAAGACAATATATATAATATTTTTACTAATATAATTATTTTAATAATATAATTATATTTACTAATCTCTGCTCATAGTGAACACTGTCACGAGGATAGAGATAGGTAAAGGATAGCGCTCATTTGTACGGTTCGCATCGCAGCGCAATAATCCGCCTAGATCACGCATCGTTTACAATCACCAAAGATCACGCTATCAAAATTAAGAATAGAACACTAATGGCATTTTAACGCTAAAGTTTCATATGACAACTACTGGAGGCGCCACTTTCCATACTTGACGATTTTAACATCGAGTCGCCTATTTTTTTTTGCTCTACTCTTTGGCACCGAGTAACAGAAATCCGCCGATGCGAAACGGCCCGGCCCACCTCAATGTGCTTTGCAATGCGATGCACCCCGACCCGACATGCTCCGCCCCGTCAACAGAGGGCTCTATCCTTAAGACGGTGGAAGCAATCGGAGCGACGCGCACTCTTCTCACTTATGGCTTAATTGCAGCAATGTCATAATGCAGAAAACAGTTTGGCACAACATTTATATAAAAAAAATAAAAGAATTAGGTTTATTCACCTAAATCATATTATGACACTAGTTGCCTTAAATCTGAATGCCTTCAGACTTACTTTCTAATTAAACGGATTATACCTTTTCACCATGATATTGAACAGATTCTATTACTTACTGTCAAGTGTCTTGTGTCACTTAAGCAAAACTTCATACAAAATTCGGGTTTGCTATATAATATTTATGGAAGATCCGCCTTTTATTACGTAGTATTTGTATACTCTTTGTCAGAAACCACCATCGGGCAATAGAATCGTCACAGCCCGACGCCAAGGTATTGAATTAATCCTGACTGTAAGAGACAAATGTGGCGAAGATGTTAGGCCTATTGTAGACATGAGACGTATTTACGTTACCAGGTTTTAAAACCAGGGTGCCACTTCAAAGTACGGGGCCCTGGTACGAAGAGAAAATACTTGAAAGTATGGAAGTATCTACTCTAAGCCGAATGCACGAACAAATAGGAACTCGATTAAAATGCTTGCATAGAAAAACAATCCATAGCACTTGTACTTGCAAATAAAAATACTAAGTATTTTTTTCACTCAAACGATTTTCTCCAATTATCAATACAAATACGGTCTCATTTCCTATGCAAGTATGACGGCGCCGAATTGTCGTGGTTCTCAGAACTCG
>NJDC01000478.1:62389-81216 GCA_002245475.1 Calephelis virginiensis
GCCGCCACGCAGCAGCGCCGCAGCACGTCCGACTGCGGGACGGACCGACATTATACACATCGCTTTTCACAGATCCTCTCTATTCTCTAAGCAACATGCTCAAGAATCATAAATCGAGCTAATTACTTTAGTATATTATGATAGAGTGATATACAGCAGTTTTGCCGGAATGGTACCACATTACCTATTCCTGATGTCATATCATCAAAACTGGCTGTTGCCATGTTCCGTACTGAAGAATGGGGTAATAAGGAAGAAGTAAGTAGGAAGAATGACTTGCACATTTGAACTTAGATTTCTGCCATAACATAGCAAAGCACTAGTAACGACTATGGTGTCTATAGGTAACGATTGTCTCGCTACCATTAAAAACGATATAACCAGAAAAACTATTTGTTTGCTGAATTTTATCGTAAAAAAGAGCTTACTAAGAGAATTTAAAACACGGATGTTGCCGCCACGTTACCGGATCAACAATTGTAGGATTTTAAACTAACCCTTTGTAGAGTATTAATTTTCCAAAGCAATCTATTTTTAATTAAATTAAACAAACAGGCACTAAGCACATCATCATTATTGTAATGTTACTTTTATTCATTGTGAGTGAGACACCAATGGTTCGATTTTTTTCCGTATTCTTAATTATGATTCCTAATTGACTTTCATGAATCATGGTATTTAGACAGTATTTTTAGACCAACTTTTTCAGCAGCCCTTGTGAGCTTGACCGTCTTAAGAGACGGTTAGGCTCCTAAGGGCTGCTGTCTTAACACTTGTACCACTTTAGACATCTTTTCTTCATAATCTATTATTATTTTTAATTTGTAAAAAAAAGAAAGGTAAAGGAGTTGGTAGAATACTTACAAGTACAGGCGCGCATTGCACGTTTTTAACTAATAGTGGCAGCATGGCCTGCAACTCGGCACGGCCCAGCGAGTGCGCTAGCGCCACTGCCCAGTGGATATCTGCTATCGCTGGGTGTGTGTCCTAAAATAAAAAGAACATGTTTTACACGAAAATAACATTCCGGAAGTTTTTTAGTACATTTTTTAGAATATCTATGTTTAACTATTCAAATCGTATAATTGTTTTAGAAAATCATGAAGGTTGGAATAAAAATTACGAATTATAGGAAAATCCAAAATATTTGTGCAATACAACGTGGTTTAATATGCTGCTATAGTCAGATATATACGCAACAACTTTTACAGAAACTTAACCGATAAGAATTAAATAAAAAAAAAACTTCAAGCCTCAAGACTTTTTAGTCACGCTGTAAATAATAACAATATGACGTAAGACGTGCTTAGTTATGTTCCGGTAATTTCAAGGTCATGTCAAAAAATCTATTTTATGAAGTTTTTTTAATTAATACTACTGAAAAATATACCAGCCATAATAAAACAGGTGTGTGTGCGATTCACACACGATAAAAGTGAAACTTCAGTAAACCGACAAAAGAATGAGATGACTATATATTTGTGTCTCTTACCTATCGTTTTTCCATTGCACCCGTTTTGAAATCACAACGATTCTAAAGAAGTTTCACTTCAAAATATGTGTAGTACCTGGTTGTAGTGCAGATGGAGGTTGCGCATAGCGAGCGTGGCGAGGCGCATGGCGCGCGCGGGCTGGCCGCGCTGTTCCATGTACCGAGCCACTGCGAACAGTTGGCTGGAAGCGAGCGCGCCGCGCGCTGCCGCCCCGCCCACCGCCGCGCACGCCGCCTCGAACGCGCCCGCCGAGCCCTCGCACACCGACAGCGCAGATAGCGCGCACCCCGGCGGGTCCTAGCACACACACACACGATACACGTCACTCCTACTCACGGGATATACAGGGTTACTTTGAAAGGACCGGCCAAATTTTAATATAGAAGAGTAAAGGCTTAAACGGTAACATTCACTTTTATAAACAATCATTTGAAATAATTCGCAAGATTGCTTCACTTGTTGCCACCAACTACGAGTTATGACGTCACGAACCTGCGACTGCGGTCGGTGTGAACTACTTTTAAGCTTTGTTAACTTTGTAACCATGCGTCTTGTATTTTGCAACGGATAAACAATATAAACAGATTTTTTTTAAATTTTTAATAACTTCGTAGATGGAAATTGTTCGATGCCGAATGGTTTTTCAAAATTTGGCTGGTAGTTTAAATGTCACCATATATTATATTTATTGACATATAGCACTCTACATTTCATTTCATGTCATTCACAAGCAGTGGTCTTGTTCGTAATGACACAAGTAACTCGCCTCTTTCAAGTTGTCTGGCAGGAAGGCAGACAGTCTATTCTCCACAGAGAACCCGAAAGAATACGATACTCCAGTATACTGGTAATAAAATATGTACCTTAGCCGCACACTGCAATGCTAAGGTCCTCGCACAGGCGCTTAGTTTCTCCTGCTGCTCGAAGCTAAGACCCAGCCTCAAGGCCGTAGCGTGCGACATGGCAGCCGCCGCCACCGGGCCCGTCGCTTCCGTGGGCGTGAACAGCTCGTACCTGACAACAAATACAACTTAAGGTTCCGGCGACTGTGATGAAAACGATTCTATATCAAACTATATTTTATGAATTAAAATGGCTGCGGATAATGTAACTGAAACAAAGCATCATCAAACCATGTTGTTATTCAAATTGATATAGTATTTAATTAACAATTATTTTCATTAAGTAGAATAACTAAATATCATAGTAATTAATTTTAAACAAAGATTCATCATATAAATATTTTTTGTTTTTGTCACGTTACTACGCTATGCACGTAAATCTTGCATTTTCGCGTTTTTCAAATATTGTTCATGTTCGTTGAGGATCGAAATAATAATATTTAAGAGAAAAACACATTTGTTTTTTTAATCAAGTTTTTGTTGCAATATATTTACTATGCTTTAATGAATCGCTATGTGACAACTAGAGGAGGTCACCCGAGTAGGGGGTAAAAATTGTTCCAAAATTGGTCACATATTTATGAGTTACCTTTTATTAACTTATTATATTTATTATCAACAATAATTAAGAAGTAAAACTAAAAAATTTCGTATATTTGATATTTACAATCGTCGGCGCTTGGTAAAACTGCCAAATATTCATATTTTTAAATGAAGAAACACTTGTACTGTTTTACGTATCACTTATAATTTATTATTTTATAATTAGCCTACCGGTTTCGTTTATGACAGCATCATCAGGGCTAGGCTATTTCTAGCCATACTGTCATAAGCGAAACCGGTAGGCTATTTATAAAATAATAAATTATAAGTCATACGTAAAACAGTACAAGTGTTTCTTCGTTTAAAAATATGAGTAATTTTTCGTAGTAGTAGGCCTTACTAAAGGTCACTATTAACCACGATTTTCCCAAAATTGTATCACGTTAAAAATGTTTAACCTCGTTTTAACCCAATTCATGGTAAACAAAATAGATATAGACACATTTGTAGACATACAATTATGTCCAATTATATGCAGATATACTGAAATTTGTGTTTGACTAAAAAATGACACTTACCAGTTTTGCATGATAGAAAGCAGGGCATCTAAGCCAAGTTCTGTCGCACAAGTCACGAGCCATCGGACCATTTCCCGTCTCCGCCAGTTCACTGCTGATAGCGTCATACGAAGTACCTGATAAACATTAACTTATTATGAATACATACATATATTTACGCTAAGTGCTCTACAAGGCAGGCAGAGAGTAGTGAGTGCCTGCTTATTAATACTCCAATAAATATAGCTGGTATTATTAGTATTAAGTTTAATAATTCTTTGGCCATTTTTTAAGATTCTGTGTGCGTTTTTGCTTTTTGATGCTCTTTAGTTACTAATAACTGTATTTCATATTAGATAATAGCGTGGGATTTTTTAGGTGTTTCATCTTGATTTTTACAAAAAGACACCTTAGTGATATATTAATGAAATGTATCCAAAACTATATATCAAATTAATTTCGCCACCGAATTAAACTTAGTAACATAAATCACTTCGAAGCATTTTTATCTACAAACGCTATCTGCCTCTGATATTTGAACAGACTTGTAACTTCTTATATCGCCACTTTTAACGCTAATATCATTTTCTATCAGGTGAGTTGCGTTTCATTTGGCTGAGTTATATATACTTATATTATAAATGTGCGAGTGTGTTTGATTGCCTTTCTTCTATGCCCCAACGTGGAGATAAGAAATTATAGAGTGACATAGGCTACTTTTATCCCGATATTTATAGGGTTCCGCAGACGAGTTAAATAAGTTCAACACGCAGGCATAGCCGGTAACACTTAGTTTTCTACAAAAAGGGTAAAAGGAGCTACGGTGCAGTAGAAGAAAAAAAAGTATCTACATGTCTATGCCCCCAAAGTGGTAGGCAGCGGTACAACCAGGGCACCCATGAACAATCGACAACTAAGTTCTACTGTGATAGGTAGCAATCCTATTGTCTACCAAGCATATATCCAATCCCGGGCAAAGTTGCTTTGTTAGAAAACTGAAAAAACACATTTTATTTTTGACGCCAGACCCGGGGCTAGTCCGGTGCCTAAACAAGTCCAACACCGAACCGCTAGACTACAGACTATTACAGTAGAAGTAGAAGTAGAGCAGAGTAATATAAGGGTATGAGTACAGACCTGCAGACCCAGCTCGAAGGCGGCAGCGAGCAAGTCGCGGTGGTGGTGCGGCGCGTCGGGCGGCGCGGCGTGTCGCAGCGCGTCCTGCGCCAGCCGGAACAGCTGCGCCGCCGAGCGCACGTGCCGCTGCGCCGCCGCCAGCGCCGCGCGCAGACGGGCCGGCGTGCCGCGCGCCGCTCCTGCGGACGTACGCATTGTACAATACTGAATACTAATCAAAGGATAGAACTTCCCTTTTAAGATGTCATTTTTAATAACTTTCTATCCCCTTTCCTTCTCCCGGTGAGGTATAGGGTTTTTGGAAATTTATATTTCTAATGTATTTACATACAAAAAGCAGTGGATTTCTCTTGATTTTGCTTGAGATTTCATCATCAAAACCTGACTTGGTAATAATCGCATCACCTTGGAAGAATGCTTTTTCGAAAAAAAAAAGTTTGAAATCTATTTATTGTTAGCAAACGATGGATCAAAAAATATAGGCATCCAATACGTCATGTATAATACACACATTTGAGGAAGTTAGCGGACCCCCACCCAACAAACCAGTAACTCACCCAGTAAGGCAGAGGCGAGCGCGGCCTGCTGCTGCTCAGCGTGCTGCAGCGTGTGCCAGGCGCCGGCGCCGCCGCCTGCCCCGCCGCCGCCGTCCAGGGCGTACGCCTCCTCCACCATGGGCAGTCTGTGGAAACATAGCCTGGTTTAACACGAAACACCCAAGAAGTCCATATCACACAAATATTTCGGTCAAGGAGAAAAAATAGTTTTTATGAAGTATTTTTTAAAAAATATATCAATGTACATGTAGGTATGTCATTGACTCAGTCATCAGTCGGATGTGATGACCCCATCGCTCGGAGGTAAGATCTATACAAGGTTACTTTTAGAGGACCTGCCAAATTTTAATATAAGATAGCAAAGTATTAAATGGTGATGCATTTTAAATATTGTTTCCAAATTGTAATATTTACTTTTATAAACATACATACACACACATATACAACATAACATATAAGAGGAAGGTCCGGAATCCTACTGACCTCATAGCCCTCAGTCCGACCCTGTAGGCGAGGTCGGGGTCGGTGGGCAGCAGCGCGAGGAAGAGGAACCTGGCGAAGGTGTGTGCGGGGGCGGAGCGCGGATGCAGCTTGGTGCCGAGACAGGAGGAGGGCCCGCCCGCCAGCAGCGCGCGCGCCACCCGCCCGCACACGCCCGCCGCCGCCTCCCCCTCCACCCGCGACAGCTGGCTGATCAGCCGCTCCTCCTGCAACACATCACATTCACATCTTTCTCACCTAATTCTACCTGAAATGAAAAAGTTTTTCTTCTTGGATTAGCTAAAAAAACGTGTAGTGTGTAGTGACGCTTAACAGGAGTGATAACTTAAAAAGGGAAACCAGACAGACTGCCATCATAACGCGTTACGTAACGATACAGTTTACCTTCCTATAAGAAGTTATCACTTCAAAAACTAAGATCAATTATTTAAAAGAACTACTTATTGACTATCTTCTACTACTAATTGACTATCTTCTCACGGAAAATGTTATTGGCAAGCGATAACATAAAAATGGATCAAGATATCAATCTTGGACAGCAAGTTTTGGATTAGGATTGATTATTAATATTGGCCATAAATGAAAACGTTACGAGACTACAATTTTGAGATATCAAACAAGCCAACGGCTCTCTTGATTTTCGAGACAACCGTCATTTAGATTTTTTAAAGATAGAGAACAATAATGTAACTTTTCTGAAGGTAGATAAACAAATTGTCGCCCATAAAAACACAGATGATTTTGGGGCATCGCTGTATTTTAACACGCTGACCATCACCGTTGACAGTTTAGCGTGCAATCCATTAGAGTGGGACATTTTAACATGTTTGACATACAACATTAATGCATGATGGCCGATTTGTCAAGATGAACTAAAAGAATATTTGTATTTTCGTTGAATTGAAACTTTTAATGAGCTATTATAAAACAAAAATTTATACATTGGTCTCGCATTTGGTTATCATTTTCGATGGTAAATTAACATTCACATCTCTATTGTAATGTGTCAAACCGGCCATTATAGTATTATTATCAAACACAATTATTGAGATATAGTTTTAATTTTGCTAAAATTTGCATACCTGTTTGCAATACCGTTCCTGTGCGTAAAGTCCACTCGGTAACATCCTTTGCATGCCTAAACCTAATAATGCAGCCTCTAATGCTAGCGCCAGATATGTCTCTTCCGGGTTTTTACTGCCCGCCACTGGCACGTGTTGATATCTAAACAATAAAAAAACTGGATAAGATTTTACAAACTGCTAAAAAACGGGCAATACTGAGGATATACCCGGTATCAAACTGAAATAAATAAATATCTCTGGACAAGTTACACAAATTGAATCTTACCCCAAAGTAATCAAATTATATGCTTGTGTAAATAAAGAGGAAACTATGTCCTTTTTAAGTTCTATAAGATAAAAAGCTATAAGTTAAATCCTTTTTTTGTGAAAACGGGACATATACAACTTTCTCATTATTATAATATACAACCGATTCCCGACGAAGTAAGAAAAGGTACAACCACAATACACAATTAAACAAAGGCCTTATAACACAATACTTAATCATATAATATGATATGTGGCAAGCCTGTTGTACTTTTCCACAATACACTTCTTAACCCAACCGATTTACAGCATGATCAGGGCTCTTCAACTAAAGATAAGTAAACCTGTATTATTTTTAAATTTCAGCATTTGGTTGCTAGTTACTTGAAACAACACTGAACGTTAAAAAGTATTTATAAAATAGCGTTCCACCAAGTGTCGACGATGAAGATTACAAATACTGGGTAAATACTTATTCATCCCAGGAACAAAATAAAGATATTTAGTTTAAATATATTTTATGTTTTGACTTAATACCTACAATAATTTAGAAAATTAAGTGATGTCCTAGATTATTCAAAATTAACTAGTTAATTGCGCAACGCTACTGTTTATATATGTTGGTATACCTGGGTGGCAGTCCAGTGTTGGGTTCTTCATCAATATAAGTGTGTAACCGGGGTGAGGCACGCTGGTCGTCTGGGGCGAGACACGCGTCCGCCAGACACTCGTAAACGCACCAAATGGCCTCCAGCGTCCACCCTGTCCAGCATCTACTGTCTGGAATGACAAAATCCGTTATAGTCATCGAAATATCTGTTATAAAAAAGACGGCATGATTTAGTCAACTCTGTTCTCATACCAACACAAATAAATGTATATGATTCGATTTGTTTTGAATAAATAATTATTTCGCACAATTATATACTTAATGCTTACGTATATATGTAAAAAATAGTAATAATTGATATAAGTTTGTCTTGGTCTTTTTGTGATGAGGCATGTACACACACTATAGAAGATTCAGGTGCGTCGCTGTCTCATAGCCGTTTGTAACAACAATCTCATTTGGTATAGACTATTGTCTGCACAAAAATAGTCATTTAATTAATTATTTATAATAACATTTAAGAGTCTCAATACTGACAAACTAAAATTTGTTACATTTTTTTTTGTTTTCATATGTTAGAGTGACATATTTATTTAATAACAATTTTCTGTTCACTTCAAGTAATATCAGCACTAGCTGCACGCACCAGTATTGGACACATTAGCGGAAGAAAGTAACATTGGCGGAAAGTAAAATTTAGCTAGAGTGCGTTCTCTAGTTACTTTAAAAGTCTATGGTCAAATTGTTTGAGTTTTTTATAAATTTAATATTAAACAGCTGATTAAAAAAGAAGTAGTGTTACCTCTCCCTATACACCGGCGGGAGTGTGAGAGTGCGCAGGTGTGTGCGGCGGGCACACACACACCGGCATCCATGTGTGCACATACGAGGGACAGCTTGGCGCGGTCGCAGGCGCCCCCGCAGCCGTCACTGGCGCAGCCCCCGCCCCCGCCGCCCCCCGAGCTGGACGCCTCGCCCCCGCCCGCCTCCTGCCATCGCTGCTGGGCCACTTCCTAGACGTAACAACGTGACCTTTTTTTGTATGGCACATTAGTGTTGCAAACCTCGCGGTTTTTTACAACTTAACCTGACTAACAATTACGTCGATAATTATGTACCATACCTACACAGTTCTATGTAAAACTAATAAAATAGGAAAAAATCAAAAGAAGAATTTTAATTAACAAAAGTAACAGCAACAAAACTCTAAAAGGCCTTTCTTTATGTGTAGCTTGCTTATTAATATTGGCCGGTAGTCGTTAAAAAGGTGTCTTGCCTAACCTGCCTATGCCTCATAGCCCGTGCAGCAGCAACAGCTAGCCGAAGCGCAGCCGGCGCTCGCCCGTGCGCACGGAGGGCCTCTATCCTGGCTCCCACCACAGGCAAATGTTCTGCAAGATAAAAAAAATTAATATCCCTGGACAACAATAATTAAATCTACACCAAAGTAAGCAAATTATATACTTGTGTTATGGGTGTTAGTTAGCGATACTAATACTTAAATACAACACCTAAACATACTGAATGTTATGTTACTATTTTCGTTTTCTTTTTTAAAAAGCATTATACGCAAAGGAAAAAATCATAAATTAAAATGGCTTAATATATTACAAGATGTTTATTTGAATAGTAGTATCCTAATTGGTTAGTAATAAAAATCATTGGATTACTAATATGCAAAAAATACTATCAATCGGAAGAAAAGAAGGAATCAAAGAAATTTAGTGTAAAATGCGAGCGTGTGATAACATTTTACGATCTTTTTTTTCTATACGATTATTACCTAACATTATCACCTATATGTCTTGTTTTGCCATGCCTTTGCATAGTAATATAAAAGTTGTACAAAGTAAATCGAATGTTTGCAAATATTCAAATGTATTATTATAAGATAATTAATGAATATTATTTTATATGAATTATATTATAAATGAATTATATATGAATAAAATAACATTACGTATTAATTCAATAATTACCTTGGTCATTATGTGATAATGAGTAATAGTGCTGAGATAACACAATTTTACGTTAAACCATAGCATGTAATTATTTTTAAAACCAGAAACCTTGTATATTTTTTTAGTGTAACCACTTGCTTTTTAACTATTTATTAGCATTTTAAAAAGTTACAATAGTCGCCTCTGTTGTCCAGGTGTTGGACTTGACTTCATAAGGCCCCGGTTCGATTCCCGGGTCGGGTAACAAAAAGAAAATTTGTTTATTTCAATTTTCTAATAAAAACATGGTTGCTCTGGATTGGATATGTACCCAGTTGGCGATAGGCTTGCCATCACATTGTTGGACTTAGTGTCTTCGGATAGTTTTGGGTGCCTTGGTTGCGCCTCTGCCTACCACTACGGGGATATGGGCGTGAAGATATATTTTTTTTATAATTGTCAATGTGTGTAACATTATAATAGTAACATTCTCTGATTGGTTTGCAAAAATAAACATTATCCTGCTATTTAGCGTCTATATTTCAACCTATTTCAAAAGCATCCTCAAAAATATACATATAAATTTTTTTTCATATGTGCGATATTTCTTTCAGAAAAATGCAACATGTTTGACTCAGCAGAAAGGAAACATTTGATTTAGGTTTCTATCAAATTAGTAAAGGACTTTTAAAAAAAAAATCTATCTTACCAAACATTTGACAACTTACCATGCCACAGTGGTTGGCCAAGCTCGTTGAATTTGGGGTAAGGTTGCAATGTGCTAGACCCATTTAATCCATCAGGTTTGTCCAACTTTTCTGGGTCATAAAACTCGTCTGAGCCTAGAATGTTCTTTAAGTGGTCATTCTCCCAAGATATGTCAACTGCGTCGAGTGCCCTGAAATAACAATTTATGTTATAAATGCAATTTTCAAACTTTTTTCAAATCACTTTACGAATAGGCAAGTAGATGCAAAATATTTTTTTAAAACAAATAACTACTATAAGGTTGACTGAAAACAACTATCTCATTTTTATATATAGCTAATTTTAAGAAATTGTTATCTTTTTTCAACGATAGAAACACAAACCTTCTTATTAATAAAAATCGCTTACGCTAAGTATTATCCAAGGTTACACTGCACTAGTTACTCCCCGAGTAATCGAGTATTATCTTCGCATTAAAAACTTTATTAATAAACGTGGTGTAACCATAGAACAACTATACATTTCTTACACCGGTGTTAATGCATATCTTATGGCCACACACTTATTTTGTAAGCAAAAAGAGTGAGTTAGAGAGTACTGAATGAGCTAACATCTACGAAATGTGACATAAATGACAGCGCCAATATGACAATTTACGTATTGCCCTTTGGATTGGCGGGAAAGTTTGAATAGGAAAGACCCTCTTTTTAAGGTGAACTTTCCAATCTCAACAATTAAAGATGTAAAATCTGGATAAAACTTAAGAACTGAATTGCTTAGCTGATAAGCACATTATACATCATTATTACAGAGATAAAGTTAAGTAAATGTTATAATTTAATACTTATTTATGAACATATTGTGTCAATAAAATTAGTTGACAGGAATAGCTGAGGATTACCAAGTTTCATGTAGGACATTCATTGTTTGTACAGTTTTATTTAAAAAAACCAAGGATATGATTATTACGATAACAGTTACCATAATAGTAGAGGCAAGAGGCCCAGAGCTAAAAGTACTAGCTTTGGAAATACGAAATATACAATGTGACTTTTGAAAAAAAACTGGTCTGGTACGTGAAATGTAGGTTTATAACTTCATAAAATAAAAGTGGTATAACCATATAATAACAACAACATCAACAACTTTCTTACGAGGGACTAACGCGTATGTTATGGCAACACAAAACATATTATTTTCGTCCCGTTTAGTGGGAACGTTTAAAATTACTAGCGCGCTTTTTTAGGATTTCCTCCAAATGGAAATGAAAGAAGTAAAAAATAAAAATAAAAACTGAACAAATAAATTGTTTTAGTGATAAGTATATTATACATAACTTCAAACATGATAAACTACAAAACTAAAACAGTGTAAGACAAAAGTAAGAAGCTGAGATTCTCGACGTTTTGTGTAGGTTATTAAATATAAAATTTTGTTTATAAATGAAGAAGATGATTAGCACAAGAGAAGAGACACGGTACCTGGTAAGGGAGAAGATTTATTAAAGACAAGCTACGAAAAGTATACGATAAATAGATGTTTGGTATATTTTTAAAATAGCTGTGAATGGGAGACAAAACACTTTTAGTGCCGTCAGATAACACTTCTACAAACTTTTAAACTATTCCACGGCAAACGTTCCTTTAAAATGCCACATGTCCAGACTAGTCTAACATGTCTTAAATGTTCCGTCCCTTTTTTTATGTTTCATTTAAAAAAGGTAGCACACATATTATATATGTTTAGTTTTTGGACACCACCACTGTGTATTTAAG
The DNA here is from genome assembly GCA_002245475.1 of Calephelis virginiensis. NCBI lineage: Eukaryota > Metazoa > Arthropoda > Insecta > Lepidoptera > Riodinidae > Calephelis > Calephelis virginiensis. The sequence goes on from NJDC01000478.1 coordinate 74,444, forward strand.
TACTTGAAGTATTAATTTTTTTAGTATGTTATAGTTATTTTTTTGTATCTGGTATACTATAATGATCATTGTATTGTAGGTAGATAAAAGTCAGCACAGGTTTCACGACCTTGCCCATTTTCACTGTCATAACGGCAATGCTTACCATTGTCATGTTCCAGTTTAGAAAATTAAGATAACCGCAGACTATGTTTATAAAGATTAATTTTACGCCAGAGGAATCACCTCCCACAAGAGCGTTATTTAGACGTGTGCCAACCGTGAGCTTGTTTGTTAAAGTTTGAAATAAACATATAACTTCTAGCGCTCGGGTGTAATATTTTACATCTTTGTGAAAGAGCTGTTAAGAGTGGTCAAATATTTGCACACGATGGAAAAGTGTTGGTGATATCTTAATGTGATTCGTCACGCCAACATTGATACACATTCCTAATTCAGCCGTAACCATTAGTTATTAATTTTAAAACAAATTTCCAAAATGAAGTTACTGAAAGTTAATGTTACTTCGAAAGCTTTTATTGGCTACAGCAATTTTTATGTTTTCTTTGACTGAAAGCAGATGCGCAGCATTATCCCATTTTAATATGATCAAGATGCGACAGGAGATTCCTGAGTTACACCTAATAATGGTGTTTATTCTGATGAGCACTAACTAAACTTATTTTGGAAGTATGCTATTTTTCTCAATGAAATCTAAACAAAAGAGATGGAACACTATAGTCATATCAAATTAGTCCGCACATATTACTAGCTTGCGAGCTTTAGTCAACGTTTTTTCAAGAATACATTAAACGTCTTTATATAAGAAGTATACAAACAGTATAGATAACATTAATCCTGTTTTGTCTCTTTCTATTACTTGAAAGAAGATAGGAATAATTTAAATTACTGTGGTCTAGCGGTTCAGTTGTTGGACTTGACTGCATGAGGTCCCGGGTTCGAATCCCGGGTCGGGCAGCAAAAAGAAAATCGGATTTTTCCAATTTTCTAATAAAAAAAAATGTTGCTCGGGATAGGATTTGTGCCCGGTTGGCGATAGGCTTGCCACCTATCACATTATGGGACTTAGTATCTTCGGCTAGTCGTGGGTACCCTGGTTGTGCCTCTGCCTACCTCTTCGGGGATATGGGCATGTAGATACTCTACTTTACTTTAGTAAGTGCGCTGAAGATGCAGAAATAACACCTATCTTTTGAACTAGATAATAATATTTCATTATTTACAAAAAGCGACAGGTTTTTTGCACTGCATTCAATATCTCAAAAATTCAGCTTTATCAAATTTTTGCATATTTTTATAAATGCAATGGAGTTTGAGGTCGGTTTTTGCAGTTAAATGACGTTAAAATCACTAAAGGCCGTTTGTACACACCTGGGTTAAAATTAATAAAGATATATTTAACCCAGTGCAAGCGACCCTTAAGCATATAACAGCTTACTTATGAAAAACAGTCCTTGGAGTAAGTTGTGTCGCAGGTCGTTGATTGTGTAGCCTTAATCTCTTACTGGCTCTTCTGTATTCACGTTCATAGCTACAAATAAGAAAAAATAGTAAAATTCCAACTGATGTCATTAAAAAAATGGAGTGTTAATTAATTCTGAAATGATTCATTAAAGGAATGGTTGCAAAGTTTGAAATTGTAATATTTGGTAATAACACACTCGTATTCTGTTTTTATGAAATAGTTTTGTTTCATTAAAATCGTTAAATTGGAAAAAATACTTTTTTTGCAATTTAGTCACCTTTAATAATCTATAGAAATGGAGAAATAAAGTTACGAACTTATTTGGTCTGGAGTCGTCATCTGAACTCTCCGAGTGGGAATGCATTTCTCTTCTTTGCCTTTCTCTATGTCTTTCTCTGAAATAGTGAAATTATTGAATCAGTAGGTTTTCGAGCAGGTGGATTACTTGGTCATAGGCAGATACACATTATACAGGTTGATTTTTTTGGACATCAATAACTACCGCAGCTGCTGCCAGAAATCGAATTGTCTCTGTGACCTAGCGGTCTCGCGTCGGACTTGACTTCTTGAGGTTCTTGAGTTCAATCCTCTGGTCGGGCCATAAAAAAAGAAAATGTGTATTTTCAATTTTATAATCAAAATAGTCTTGTCCGGAATTGGACATGTGCCAGGTTGGCGATAGACTTGCCACCTATCACATTGTGGGACTAATGCCCGATTTCACCAAGAGCCCTTAACCTTTTAACGTTACTTATGGGACTGTTTTCATAAAAAATAGTCCCCTAAAATACGTTAAAAGTCCCTAAAATATAGGGGCTCTTGGTGAAATCGGGCATTAATGTTTTCGGGTAGCCGCGGGTGCCCTTGTTGTGCTTCTATCTACCTCTTCGGGGATATGGACGTGAAGATTCTTTTTATTTTATTTTACTACAGAAATCGAACCCATAAAATAAAAAACACATGTTTTATTATAACACCAACTATTAGTGACGTTTAGGGTTTCTCCCCATTTCGCGTCTGACTGAACGTAAAACCGATGATTGGACAATAGTAGATGTTAGGATGTTCCATTTTTCTGCTCCAAAAACTGGTCAAAGATTATCGGACGTGTGTGGAGATCCTTATAACTATCGTATTCTGGTAATAAGTAATGGCATAAAATTTGCTGGAAATGTGTTGTAATTGTTTGCAAATTTTGAAAACTAATTTCTGTGTGCCCTTTTAGTAAAAGGAAGGAAATTTAGTTAATCGTTTTGTTTCAATATGTATTTATACATACAACGTGTATAGACAAGTGTGGCTTAATGGTTTAGTTCGATTTCAACGACCATTAAACTCACATATTCCAAAAATAAATCATTTTAATTTTATTTTACAACTCTTTTCATAAGCAAAATAAATGCATGCTTGAATTTATTTTTAGAATTTAGTTAACATACTCAGCTACATTTTTACTTATTAATATATCCTTGACACATTTTGTTAGTCTCGTTCAAAGGTATATTACAATCCAATGTGAAAGAAAGAGTAGAACGCATGTGTAAGAGCAAAAAAGATTCAATTATAACCTGTCTCTCTCCTCTCGTTCTCGTAACCTCTCCCTGTCCCTCTCTTCTCTGTCGCGATGCCTTTCTCTATCTCTGTCCCGGTGGTCTCTGTCGCGATCTCTCTCATTTCTCTCCCTTTCTCTTGCATACTGGAAATATTAAGTATTTTATTTAAAAAACTCAAATTAATGTAGAAAAAATCTTACTCAGGCTGCAAGGGCCATCAAACGATTGCGAAGCCAAATAAGACTTGCATGTTGCACAAAATTATGTTGCTTAGCAACATAATTTTTTGTAAGTAGCACCAACGTGCAAGTAGTACCTACTATAGTCAGGATCCTGTTGAAAGCATCTGCAAGTGGCTTGAGTCCAAGCTGTTGTAGTCCGAGTACAACAAAACACTGATCTACAACATTTTTAGTAAATAGAACAGTAGCAAATGGCAACACTCACCAAAGGAAACGACCTGTAGTCGGGATCTTCTGTAGGGCATACTTCAACAGCAGACCATTTATCCAACAAATGCCTCCACTGCATCCTATGATGCTTATTACTGCCAGGGTCTAGGACAATGCTGACCCACAACGCCCCAAGTTGCTCCCACAGCTGCCTGCATTTCTCAGTCATTGGTGTGTTCTGATTCCGCCACAAGAGTAGGCGGGGGTCAGATAGGAACTGTTCCGTCATCAACATCAACATTCTGGGACCATTGGAGTCCTGTGCTCGAAGCATTTCTCGTACCTGGAAAAATGGTATACTTAAGTCAGTATGTGTGAAAGAGACAAAGGGTTTTTAGTAAGAGATAACCACATATTAAAGATTGGTGGTGCTAGAGTAGAAATTTAAATAAGCAGACGAATATCCTGCTTACATTAAAGACACGTCATCTGTCATCAAAGATGTTAATGGTGAGTTGCAACCTACCTGATGCTGCCCTACGTTCTAAACTGCATCACAGCAATGTCGAGCCCTGATATCATAGCGAAAGGAAGGTTGCTGTGGTTTTTAGAATCACTATGTATTTTATCACTAGACATGCCTAAATCTAGAACTGTTTTGATTGATCATTAGATGTTGTCAGCTGCTACTTCCGTGTATTAAAGCTATTTAGCTTACTGGAAGGAACCCGTTTAGATAAGGAGATAATGTGATTACGAAACCTATGTGTAATATAGCTAAAAATCAACTCGATCACGTAAGCTTTCAAACAAAAAAAAACCTGCATCGAAATCGGTGTATCCGTTCAAAGGTTTTGATTCCATAAACAGACACACACAAAGAAAAACACGTCCAACTTATAACACCTCTATTTTTACGTCAGTGGGTTAAAAAGTAGCCAGTGTACGCTTTCACCACGGTCAGGACAAACACACTTTTTTTAAATGATATTGGAAGGCAAACAAGCAGGTGGATTTCCTGATGGTAAGAAATTCCCGCCGCCTAGAGACACCAAAGTTGGTAATGGTGCGTTGCCAACCTGAGGCCGGGATGTTAGGCCTCGAGCAAAAGTAAGTTTACCGGCTACCTTACCCTCCAAACCGGAACACGTCATGACGTTATGGCGGCAGGAATAGGTAAAGCGGTGGTACCAATCCGGGTGAGTCTGCAAAACTCTACAACCTAGTCAGATGTCACGGTGTTAGTGACGGTAGGCCTATGCTCGCCTTTTACGAGCTGCCTGGCAGGAAGGCAGATGGTCTATTCTGCAAAGGAGCCCGCACTTTCTCATTTATAGTATTAGTATGAAATTCAAATTCTTACCTTAGAAAATAATGAGTTCAATTGTTTATTTGCATTGTAATATGTTCCCTGTAATAAGTAGGCCCGGACTTGTTCACAGACCTGAAAAAATTTTAATCATGTTATTGTTTTACTCGTACTTTTGTTAAGCAGATTGTTATTGAGGCTAGGATATTCGAGCGCTGCTGGCAGTACGCGCTATATCGACCACAGCTCGGCGATTTTACTATAAAATATTACCTACTTACACAATGTGGTGTTCAAGACAATAAAAAAATATGTTACTCAAGTTGCTTTTATTTTTTTAAAATGGCATTACCTATTCTTTATAACTTAAGAGTTAAATATTAATAAATAAATTAAAATCTATGCCACTTTTCGTTGTCATTTTATAACTCAAGAACGGGCTCACCTACCCAAACCAAATGTTTAGGCTTTGTTCGGAATATTTAGTAGATAGTTTATGTGAAGACGGAATATTTTGTTAATGGGTATCTTTCAGTCATATTGAAACTTTTTTCAGATGGGGATTGTGCTGTCAGATTGAAACTTTTTTCAGTTGTTTTTTTTCTTTTTTTGTTTGTTGTGTTATGTCATTAATGCGGTCATATACGTAGCGAAGCACGTACCGGGCCGCTAGTTTATTTTAAAACCGAGTGAAGTTACAAGTATCGTGTTTTGATGTGTTAATTATTGTTCTAGCACTTTTACTAGCTTATACATATTTCTCAGAACAAAACAAAGCACAATTGATGGTTTAAAATTGAACTAAAAAAGTAATTTCTAACATCCTTAACTTAGCTAAATCTATTAAAATCAAAATCTTGAAAACATTTTTATTTTAAGAATAACAAATAATAAATATTTTTGTACAAACTGCCTGATTTAAAGGACTAAAGACCTTGGTTTTAAAAATATTTTTTACAAATTCCTTATCGTCATTTAATTTACTGCTTATTAAAAAGATTATCAGAAATATAAAAACAAAAAATTTCTACACCCAAACCAAGATTTATTAGATACTAGCTAAGCCAACAGATGTTACTGTCCGTAATCTGAATAATGTTTCATATGAACTTTTTCAGACAATGACTGACACAAAAAAAATAATTAGCTAAATTGGTACATCCGATCCTCTTGCTAAAGAGTATTTATATTCCTTGATCCGTATTTATATTCCGTAACCAAGGGAAAGGGTGTTTCATTTTCAAATTAAGGCTTAATTAAAAAAAACAGGACCTACAAGTAAAATGTTTGAAAGTAAATAACAGTTGAAATGATTTTTAATAGCAACAAAACTGGTTATAACTTTTTTATAAAGAAAAAAATGTAAATGAAGAAGGTAAATTATACTTAAGCTTGCACAGTTTTTGATTAAGATTCAAGATCAATTTATGAGATTATAAAGTTATGAATGTTGTAGAGTTGCACCTTTAACATAAGATATGCTTGGCTATTACATAATGATTTTTTGTTTAATAACATTTGCATTGGGAAGAATATGCTTGTCCCGATGATAAGAGATAACCGTGGCCTATATACACCAACGATGTACAAGGTGCGTCCCTGTCCTGCACCCAGGTAAACCCCAGCATAATTAACCAATCAAGAAGTATATATACCTGCTGTTCATCTAAATGCCAAGCATGGTGGGCGTCTGGGGGTGGTCCAGCAGTTGGGTCCGGTGCCCCACAGATCCTATTGATAGCGGAACGGGCCTGCAAGACCTCGTCAGCTAACCGCTGGGCTGTGGGCAGCACTTCCGTATGATGCTCCGCTATTAGATACTGTACAAACTTCTGTAACTGCTGTCTGTCCATTTGTAGTAAGGTTTCTGTAATGAAACAAAATTATTTTTACTGATGATTATCCTTTTTAGTAAAGATAAACTCTATTCTTTTTAATACACACTTTTCTGAGGTAAACGCTTGTACTTATCCACTATACACTTTATTTTTTACTTTTTGTTACTCTATAGCCAACCGGTTTCTTTTTTTTTTTTTTTTAATGACTAACTTGTT
>NJDC01000479.1:814-15116 GCA_002245475.1 Calephelis virginiensis
GTGAGATATCGTGAGATTTTATTCAACCCCTTCCCCCATCCACCAATCTCAAGTGAGATTTTAAAAATGTGGGTTTCTTATTGGATTGTTACAGCAAAGGCTTTCAGCCGACGTGAATTTTTTTACATCAAGAAATCCTTGTTTGCTTTCGTTTGTCTTTTTTGTTTGAAAACGGTGGTGGCGAAAAAAAAAACATATTATATATATGATCTTAAGCATGTACAGTATGGATGAAATGGACCAAAATAGCAAATTTTTTTTTTGAGATTGATGCAAAAAATATTGCGTGATATTTACCGAGACCCCCTCTCTCCAACGTAAGATTAGGTGAGATTTGAATCGACCGCCTCCCCCTCCCCCCCTTAAACATCACGTAATTTGTGGACGCCCCCTTATCAATTAAATCCTCAAAGAAACACGCAGGATGTGCTAGGTCACTGATATAGAAGAAAAGCTATACATTAATCTTTATATTTAGTTAATAATAAGTTTGTAGACACTTGAAGAGTCGCCTTTGAGACCACCTAGTGGTTCGATGTTTGGAGTTGTCTATGAGGTCTCGGGTCGGGCAACTCAATAATCTGCTATAATAAAACAACGTTACCTGGGATTGGACAAGAGACAGTTTGGCGAGAGGCTCTCCAACTATCACATGGGGGACTTAGTATCTACGACTAGTCGTAGGTGATTTGTTTGTACTAACTCTGCCTTTTTAGGGGAATACGAGCGTGAGGGATTTTTTTAAAGAATAAGTGAATAAATTAATTATTAGTATTAATATTTCTATTTATCACAATGTGGACCTATACGGTATATGTCACAAAAACTTGCCATGCTGCCACATTAATATCTCCCGACATATACGCATAATTTAAATCTCAACATGGTACTATTAGACCAAAGATGCCAAAAATAGCCTATACTTTTTCGTTTATGGCGTTTTAGTATTTTATCTCCAGTTAAGTGTTATGAATGAGATCATTTATGTTGAAAGCATGTAGACATTTCACTTTTTATCACAATCTCCACTGATTTGGCGCGAACGCGTATAAAAAACGCACGTGTTTATTTTTTTTATGATATTGGAAGGCAAACAAGCAGACGGATTTCCTGATGATTAGAAATTCACGCCGCCTAGAGACACCAAAGGTGGTAATGGTGCGTTGCCAACCTGAGACCGGGATGTTACGCCTCGAACAAAAGTAAGTTTACCGGCTACCTTGCCCTCCAAACCGGAACACGTCATAACGTGACAGCGTTGTTATAAATACTCGTTAGTAGATGACCCCAATAATAACAACCCACATTTGAAACCCGTCTTTACCAGTGTCCAGCACCAGTACCAGGTACACAGCAAGAGTAGTGATTACTCTTGAAAAAAAGTCCAGCCCCTTTGAAGAGCTAGGTGTATTTCCGGATATGTGTAAGTTGCGGGGAACATACCCGAGACCTCATGCAGCCAAGTCCAACATCCGACCGCTAGACCACAGAGGCAACATGCAGGCATTATTGTCCTAGCGCAATCTGTGAGACTCGGACTACCAGGCCTGTGATATGAAAAACTAAGGCTATCGACACTAATGTTATAAATTCGAAATTCTGTCTGTGACTGGGCCGATTTTGATGAAATTGATACATGTATAGTTAAAGACCCGAGTTCCAACAAAGGCTATTGATTTTCATAAATAAAGCCACAAGGGGGCGTCCATAAATTAGGTGAGATGTTTAAGGGGGGGAGGGGGTTGAACCAAATATCATATAATCTTACGTTGGAGTCTTGACAAATATCACGCAATTTTTTTGATTTTTTTTATGATATTGGAAGGCAAACAAGCAGACGGATTTCCTGATGTTAAGAAATTCACGCCGCCTAGAGACACCAAAGTTGGTAATGGTGCTTTGCCAACCTGAGGCCGGGATGTTAGGCCTCGAGCAAAAGCAAGTTCACCAGCTACCTTACCCTCCGAACCGGAACAAGTCATGACGTTATGGCGGCAGGACTAGGTAAGGCAGTGGTACCAATCCGGGCGAGTCGATGGTAAACTCTACCACCTCGTCAGATGTCATGGTGTTAGTGACGGTGAGCCTATGCTCGCCTTTTACGAGCTGCCTGGCAAGAAAGGCAGATGGTCTATTCTACAAAGGAGCCCGGACCAACACGGGGATACTATTTTGGTCCATTTAATCCAGATTGTACATTCTTAAGATATAATCTTAAGCGTATCCTTAATACGATCAGGATCATTCACTAATTCGTTCGAAAGAAAAAAAATTTCATTCGTACTTCAAAGTTCACATCTAGTGACTGTCAATGCACCATATTTGTTTTTTTTTTTACCAAATAGCTCAATTTAATCTGAATTTACACTAAAATATATAATAAATAATAATAATAAAGAAAAAAAAAAGGACGGACCCTTTGTTTTCACGCCACTTCACATTCCACATCTTAAAAATCTCACGTGAGATTGGGGAATGGGAGTGAGTGAGAAGGGGTTGAATAAAATGTCACGACATCTCACCAGGGAGGGGGGGAGGTTCAAAAAATTAAAAAAATACCTCAAGTAATTTATGGACGCCCTCCAATTAACTACGAGTATAATGGGGCGTGAAAGCTTGTATGTATGAAAATCTATTCTATGCTGACGTAGTATACAGCTAGTACTTTACTGCGATTCACTGTATCTCCAGTTACATGGTATAGGTGAGATAACTTATGTTGACAGCTATTCAAACTATTCAAGATTATTTTTTTATCATTACTGTAAATATTATGATAAAATAATAAGCTATCGAGATCAGACACGTGTTCTATACTTGGTAACAAGTGCTCCATTCATTAAATGTCATATTTATACACCTGCAGTAAGGGACTAGCGTGCTATAGTACGGAGAGCTGCAAATCGAAACGTATTTTCATCTATAAATTAATTTGTGAAAAGAAAACTCTAAAAGTTATTTTCCAAATAAGTACGGACAGCGTTGTATGAAACGCACAGTTAAAATATTGAGGGGTGCAGAAAGCTCATAATTTATTAAAATTTTATGGAAACAGAACTAATTAAAAAAATATTACACTTCTCTGTGTTTCACATTATTTAGAAAGTATTTATTGCGCCATAGGCATAATAATTTTTCTCAGTTTTTCAACGATACAAAATAATCTTACGGCATATCGATATACTTTACATTAGTATCTTAACGTCCGTTTTCCCATAGTGCTAGGCAGATATACAACCAGGGCACTCACCACTAGCCGAAGACACTAAGTCCCACGATGTGATAGATGGCAAACCTATCGCCTACCGGGCACTTACCCAATTCCAGGACGGTGTTCTTTTTTATTAGAATTAAAAACCAGGACCTCATGTAGTCAACTCTTACATTGGACCACCAGACCACGGAGGCAATTATTATTCACTATATTATTGTAATATTCTTTATTCATATCAAATATTATTTAATTCATAGAGCCAGTTTCATTTAGAGAGCCACAGTATAAGCAATCTGTAAAGCTCATACCTACTACAAAACAAAAAAAGAAAGAACAAAACTGTGCTACGTGTTAATTTTGCATTTTTTTTTATTTTTATGGTATTGGAAGGCGGAGCAGGCGGATTTCTTGATAGTAAGAAATTCACGCCGCTTATAGACACCAAAGGTGGTAATGGTGCGTTGCCAACCTGAGGCCCGGATGTTAGACCTCAATAAAAGGCAAGTTTACCGGCTACCTTATCCTCCGAACTGGAACACGTCAACGGCAAGCACTGACGTTCACCGGTTCAATATATTCAATTATGGTCATGGCAAAGACAGAAAGAAAAAAAATCTACAGTGCTAAAAATGTTGCTGCCCCTTTCTAGTTTACTGTGTCTATTTTATTTAAATATTTTCAATGTATCTTCACGCCCATATTCCCGAAGAAGTGGGCAGAGGCACCCACGACTAGCCGACGTCACTAAGTATTTAAAACTAACACACTAAGTATTTAGAAGATTTTCAATGTAGGTACATAATTCACTTTTCTGCAGTTTTACTATAAGTATAGACGTACTTTCTAATTTCTAATTTTTAATTCAATGTCTGTCAATAAAAAAATATAGTGTAATTTTGTAAAATTTTAAAAAGATCAGGATTAATAGTATCTTTACGCCCATATCCTCGAAGAGTAGGCAGAGGCACAACCAGGGTACCCACAACTAGCCGAAGAAACTGAGTCCCACAATCTGATTGGTGGGAAGCCTATCGGGAAAACGAGCACATATCTAATCCCGAGCAACATTTTTTTAGAAAATTAAAAAAACAAAATTTTCTTTTTGACAAAGTATGTAACTAGCAGCAACTTAACTGAAAGTTTAAATTAAAAATGCAACATTTGTCCATCCCGACAGCTATTCCTACGCAAAATTTTATTATACAAATATATTTTGACAGTATTTACGAAACCAACACAAACATACAGACTTTCAGAATTTTAACATTACTCTAATACTTGTAAGTCATGATTAAGACCTCTTTGCGTTTATTTAGCGGTAAATGGAAAGCTTACTTTGATTCATCACTCTTTCGTCATGAATCCGGTTGAATAATCTTATTTATTTTTGGACACCATACTAATATTACAAAAGCAAAAATTTTTCTGTCTGTCTGTTCCTCTTTTTCACGGCAAACCGCTGAACCGATATCGATGAATGTTGATATGAATATAGCTATAGATCCGAGGTCAAATATATATTTTTTTAAATCAACATTTTAAAGGACTATAATATGAGATGAAAATTTGTATCAAAACCGTTACTATTTAAGCTAGCGAAGACGCGGGCAAACAGCTAGCAAACCAAATAAAGATAAATGCAAAAGTCTGTCAGTCTGCCTGTTGCTCTGTCATGGCTATACTGTTGAACCGTTTACCGTTGATAAGATTTGATGTGTATATAGCTATACGTCCTAGTTAAAAAATAAGCTTTTTTAAGAATCAATCTCCAAAGGAATATAATAGAGGATGAGAGTTTGTGCGAAAAACGTAACTAATAACGCTGGAGAAACGCGGGCAAAACTACTTACTAGTAACGCAAATGAGGCGAATTTTCATACAGTGTTAGTTTTCCATTACATGAAAATTTTACAGCCTCGTTGGTTGAGCAGTTAGCGTATGCCGTCTACTAACCGCGAGGATCGGGTTCGATTCGAGACGGAGATAGGTTTAGTGTTTATATATATATATATATAGATAGTTTGTGTGATGTTTTGGGTCTGGGTGTTTATTTTATCCGAATATAAGTGTTTCTATTTATTAGTGTTATTGACTAAAACCCACAACACAAGAATAATTTGCTTACTTTGAGGATAAATCGATTTGTGTAATTGATATAGGGAAATATATTATTACAAAAAACAGATCGCCTCTGTGGTCTAGCGGTCCGGGTGTTGGACTTGACTGCATGAGGTCCCGGGTTCGAATCCCGGGTCGGCCAACACAAAAAAATTGGATTTTCCCAATTTTCTAATAATAAAAAAAAATGTTGGTCGGGATTGGAAATGTGCCCGGTTGGCGATAGGCTTGCCACCTATCACATTGTGGGACTTAGTGTCTTCGGCTAGTCGTGGGTACCTTGGTTGTACCTCTGCCTACCTCTTCGGGGATATGGGCGTGAAGATACTTACTTACTTAGTTACTTACAAAAAACAGCATACAGCATGCATTTTTGCAACGCCTCTCAGCCTATATCATATTGAAGTCACGGACACTAGCTATACGTAAATGTTATTTATTACAATGCACGTCGTAATGCTTAAATACACACATTATGTACATTATCACATCGCGTCATAACATAGTGTACGGTGGTGTAAATGGTAATAGGTAAAACCTTTACACAAAATAATACAAAATAATAATAAATTTTACTATACTGTCTTATTAATAAGCATAGACTAAAGTACTCAATGGTTCGACACGGTATTATATTCTTTATTAAACTGACTAATGCTGTAATATCGCCTCTGTGGTCTAACAGTCCAGCGTCGGACTTGATTTCTTAAGGTCCCGGGTTCGATCCCTGGGTCGGGCAACAAAAAAATTAGAATGTATATTTTCAATACTCTAATAAAATTAACGTTGCCCGGGATTGGATATGTGCCCGATTGGCGATAGGCTTGCCACCTATCACATTGTGGGGACTTAACGTCTTCGGTTAGTCATGGGTTTTGCCTCTGCCTACTAGTTTAGGGATATGGGCGTGAAGGTACTTACTTTAAGATTGTAATATCAACTTTACTCTTGCTTTAGTCATTATTTATTAATAAGACAGTTTGAATTGATAATTAGTCGACACTTAGTAAAATTATTTTAAATTAATGATACATGATAATATTTTATTGAATCAGGCATTACTTTGCGGAAATCCATTATAAAAGATGTAAAATAAGCCTTTACTTTGCTAATTCCGAGTAAGCAGTGTAACCGTTGTGGCAAATAATCCTTCAAACGACACAGAATGTGACAAGCCTAACTGACGTTCCCACCACCCACCTTCGCGACCAGAACACGAATATAGGAAGAGCTCGGGAAACAATATAAATTGTCACGTTCTTTACATGTGACAACCCTACCTAAAGTTCCCACCTCCCACCTCCGCGACCAGATCACAAATAGAGTCCGAACACGGGAAACAAAACCACTTGTCACGTCCTTCGCCAACTTTGTCGAAGCACTCACCACAAAACACAGAACACCAAATCGCACTCGACGTACGTTTCGCCTCTACACCGAGGCATCCTCAGGAAATCGACCGTACCGTACAAACGACGACACACGAGTTGACTCGTGTGTCGTCGTTTGTACGGTACGGTACGTTATACATATAAATAATATATTCTAGCATCTTTTTTAATATATCTATGTATTAAAATCTTTGACTAACAACCATAACACAATCATATAATTTGCTTACTTTGGGGTTAGATTCAATTCATGTAATCGTCCTAAAATATTTAAATTTATTTATTTAAAGTTGCTTCTACTGTATTTCAAGCGCGGGCTGAGATCATTCCAACAATTTATCTGGTTACTTAAGGCCCCATACTTAGTCAGCCAGAAGAGCCAATCAGCGCACTCCCCCGTTCCATTACTATGAAATATTGCGCTCTAAAGTAAATGTCTTAAGCGCCAAATCACTATTTTTGAAACTATAAAAGTAATTTGAAAAAAAATATAAAAACTGAAACAGTTATCTTTTAGGTATAATACTTATCTATGTTTATGTTAAATCTGGTGTCAATATTTTCATAATTGAAGTAGACAGTTGGGTTTTGCTTTCATAAAAGGGTTAACTTTTTATTTATTTTTTATATAGAAAAGTGAAATGAATCGTGTTTTGGAAACACTAGTCTTATAAAGCATATTAATGTTAATCTTGTGTATTTTTGTAGCTTAGATCCATAATTGCTTTGTATGAACAAAACAGTATATTGATGACGTATTTTAGCATACATGGCCCCTTAAGATGACTAGAGGCGAATGACAAATGTTTATATGACATAAATGAATACTTGAATACACATTTCTTTTTTTTACTTGAATACACAATTGCAATATTTCTAAATTCAATTGACTTTTATTTTATTGACATTTTTAGTTCTATTAAATTTCTACATATAACATATTTTTCAAAGTAAAATTTCCGTTTGTTTTTCCACAGAAATAGATACGAAATGAAATAGTTTTTAAACTTTAACACACACAATTGCCAAGCACAATTGCTATAAATACGAACACAATTCCTATTAGGCTCATATTGCGTAACGTTTCATGTTATGAACTAATAAAAATATTAAAAAGTATCCATTAAACAAGAAAACCATTTCATATCCAACCCTTTCACTTTACGTGTACATGACTAAGTTTAGTTGAGGTCGTGTTAAGAAATGTTTAATCGATTACAAAATACTATTTATTGTATAATTATTACTTTAAGTAAAGTATAAACCCATTACACAATAAACTATCTTGTCCACGTTTTTAACATATACGAAGACAAACAAGCTGAAGAATTTCTGATAGACAAACAAGCTGAAGGATTTCTGATGGAAGGAACTAGATACACGTAGCCCATTGTCACCAAAGATATATTATTTATATAATTGCTTTAAGATCGACTAGTAGTCGAATGTTGTTTTACTACTTTTTTGAAGTGAAAACTTCTTTAGCGGCGTTGCACACTTTTTTTGGCCAATCCAAAAAAAGTGCGCAACGCCACTAACTTCAAAACTATTGTCAGATCGTCAGAACGTAAGACGGCGCACTGCGCATGCGCGAATAAGACGGCGCGAGATCTAAAATAAAACGTAGATTCATTGCTGTTTTTGTATTGCTTAGATATTTCCGAAGAATATAGGATGCACAATGGATAATACGCCGCAATGTACCTACAATTACATTCTCACAGACAGCAGATACGTATAATATCAACAGACATTGCTCTATTTATTCCATCTTGAAAATAAGCTTTATGTGTAGACGAGCAATCTTCGATGTACAGATAATATGACGACGCTCCTAGCCACAGAAGTACCTCTTAGCCGTCACATGGTCTTCCTTAAACGACTTTTTGTGAAGCCAAATGCAGGTTATTGATTTGAAAATAATATTTGTGTATAAATATTATTTTCAAATCAACTTTCATACTGATAATTAAAGCAATTCGTGCAAAATTATTCCCTAACCATTCCAAAATATCAAAAATGCACCATGTGCAACTCGTCTTTTTTTCCCGTATTAGTCCGGGTCTGCTGAGTAGAATAGACCATCTAGGTACGTCTCAACAAGGCAGCTCGTAACATAGGTAATTACCAAAGGGACTACTGGTGATGTGCTTCACTTGGCCGTGTAGTGATCCGCCTTACTTATTCCTGCTGCCATAATGACTGTCATGTTTCGGTTCGGAGGCAGTTGTGACGCACCTGTAACATCTATGGGGTCTACAGGCTGCGGTTGTCAGAGCCGTGTACTTGCTCGCTGATGTATCTCACATAAAACATAGCTTAATCCTTACTTCACCTGATGGAAAGTGAAGGATGAGTCGAAGGTGGAACTATACTCTAACCCTTTACTAATAAAACTTACGCACCCGTTGATCTGGTGTGTAAGTTCACTTTCGCTAACAAAAAATGAAATTACACAGCAGATCAACGGGCGCGTAGTAATTTTTATTACAGTAAGGGGGTATATATGTACATTATATACCAACTAGCAGTCCTCCCCAGCTTCGCACGAGTGGACAAACTTCTATGAGATTAGGATATTGTAAACCTTCCTCTTTAATCACTATTTGTATTAAAAAAACTGCATCTAAATCCGTTGCATAGTTTTAAAGATCTAAGCATACATCGGACGGACAGCCAATATATAAGTGATTATCAAATATTCTATTGCGTTTTTTATCTTATAAACCGCGAGCTCAGAACAAATATATATAATTTTATTCTTCGTTTCATCTAAACATGAGATGATTGTAACTTTGTCAAAAAGATTGCACATTTAATGGTGGGAATGGAAAGCGTAATAATGCCTTGATGACGAAAAAATAAAAAACATTTTCAACAAAATTAAACATAACAAAATAAACACCGCCCTTTTTGGAAAATCGTATATATACTGTTGAGTTTGTTCATTAATTTAATATTTACTTGTTTAATCACTTTTATTTTTCATTTCAAATATAGTGGACAAGTGCGAGTCGGACTGGCTCATAAATGATTACTTAGTAGCATAGAAAAAGAAGAATTAAAGTATCTTCACGCCCATATCCCCGAAGGGGTAAGCAGAGACACAACCAGGGCACCCACAACTAGCCAAAGACACTAAGTCCCACATTGTGATAGGTGGCAAGTCTACCGCCAATCCAATCCAGTGTCCACTTAGATCTTTCACATTTTATAGACTTTAGTATAAGTAGAGGTTTTTGGTCGTAAATATTCGTTGATACCTTCTCAATTATTAACGCTATTTTTGAGAAAAAAAAACAACTTAGGCTTGATTTACACGTACGACAACAACGCTCAACCACAACCATACGATATGGTTGGGCGCAATTTCATATGAAAAACAATAGAATTCACACGGACGGACATGGACTAACGAACATTGCTCGTCTACACATAAAGCTTATTTTCAAGATGGAACAAATAGAGCAATGTCTGTTGATATTATAATTTGCAATTATGTTGTCTTGTGAGAATGGAATGGTAGGTATATTGCGGCGTATTATCTATTGCGAATTCTATACTCTTCGTAAACATTTAAGCAATACAAAAATAGCTATTAATCTACTTTTTATTTTAGATCTCACGCCGTCTTATTCGCGCATGCGCCCTGCGCCGTCTTACGATCTGACGCGAGTTTAAAAGATTTTACCCATTCCAAAAATAGTGCGCAACGCCGCTCAAGAAGCTTTCACTTCAAAAATATTTAGCACTAGCTGCCACCTGCGGCTTCGCCCGCGTTTTCACAGAAACCCGGTGTGCGATCGGGATTAAAAATAGCCTATATGTTAATCCAGGTCACAATCTATCTGTCTTCCAAATTTCAGACAAATCCGTTCAACCATTGGAGCGTGAAAGAGTAGCAAACATCCATACATCCATACTTACAAACTTTCGCATTTATAATATTAATAGGATAATTTTTTAGCAAAATTGGACACTCCATTCAGGCCTGATGCGATGTATCCTACGTGATTGCATGTAACAGGGTTTCAAGTTGGTTTTAAACAACGGTTGTAAACATTAGTTTGCATCCATGTAATCCATAGAGTTAATGCAAATTTAATAACAATCGAGAGATACCTTTACCTTTGTAGGAAGGTGTCTTAACCGCCGTCTAGAACGCCTTTAACGACTGCTTGACCACATTTTGTCGCTCCGACGGTTTGTGATTGTCGTACATGTGAATCAACCCTTAGAACCGAGATGCCGGTTCTCTCGTGGGTGGCATGAATCGGACAAGTGGAATGAAATTACAAAATAAATATAATATGATATTTCACTCTCGGTGACGTCTCGATAACGGCTTTGGTAGACAATCATTATCGGGGTTAAATTTCACGAGAACACAAATGGTGGTATAATCCATTATGCTTCCAATAAAATCTATACTAATATAAAATACTACCTGCCCGTCCCAGCTTCGCACGGGTGGACAAACTTCTATTATTACACATAAAAACCTGCCTCTTAAACAAATCTATCTATTTACCAAAACCGCATCAAAATCTGTTGAGTAGTTTTTAAGATCTAATTATACATAGGTACAGACACCGAGGGAGATAAGAAAGATACGAAATTGCTTGTAGACAGAAATGCTGATACCATCTTGAAGTATCTTTCACTTACAGAAAACTGCACTACTCAGGAGTGATGTAGGCTACATTTTATTATGATTTAACAAAAAAAAACAGTGAAAAAGAATAGGTAATATATAAATCAGATCGGAAAAAGCGAGCGACATATTATTATGATCCTTTTTGCTGTACGAAGTGGGCATGGATCAGCTAATGTAATTTAAAATAGGACGCCCTACGTTGAAAGACTTTCGAGGGCGAGATTTTTTGTTTTTGTAAGAGCTTCCCATGTTATTGCCTCTGTGGTCTAGCGGCGTCGGACATGACGTCTTTAGGTCCGTCTTTGATCCCCGTTTGGTGATAGACAGACTTGCCACCTATCACACTGTAGGACTTACTATTTTCGGCTAGTCGTGGGAGCCCTGGTATCTGAAAGCCCTTGTACATCCTTGCCTATGTCTTGGGGGAGACGGGCGTAAAGATACTTTTTCTTATGTTACAACCTGGTATCTGGAATATAAGTCAGCCAGATGTAAATCTGGTACGGTCGGGTACGGATATGGTCGGGTGTTAGTTCCCATCACATACAAAAATATGTGGTAAAGTGACTGACCATTTAAGTTATTACAATAATATTTAAACTACCACTTTCGATGTTATCCGGAATCCGTCCGGATAGTAGGGTAGATGGTAAAGTCTATAGAGCACGAATTATCTCTTATTAACAAACATGGAGTAAATTACTCCTAAGTCCTAACTGGTAGTAGTCTTTTTCGCAATGTAATAGAGACTACGATATCATTTTAAATTGAATCTTGCTTTAGTCTTTGTTTATTACGATAGTTACAGTCTTAAAGTACCCTGTACCCTTGTACCCTATGTCATTTAATACCCTGTATTGTACCCTTGTACCCTATGTCATTTAATACCCTGTATTACTATACGGCCGCGATCAGAGACGTAAAGTATCTTTTAAACAGTAATTAAATTGCCATTTTCTATACAAAATTGTCAGTTAATGGGTGATTAAATGTTAATTGACTTCTCTGAGTGCGGCTGTTAGAGTAACATAAAGACTATTGTCAATAATTTTTTGTTTAACCATGGAGTACTTTACTGTAATATTTTTTATTTGATAAGGCAGTTAGAGTCTTATAAACTTTACTTAAGTTGCTATTACTATCTGCATAACAGTGTAATAGAGTCTATAATGTCAACTAAATCCTTGGAGTATTTTAGTTTTTGTTTATTAATAAGGCAGTAAGAGCCGTGTAATCGTCGTCGTATCATATAAAAAATACAAAATTCTACCTTCTTCTATGTCATTTCTAGCCGCAGCCTCCAGAAGCATCACGCTATCATTAAAGTATATGTTTCGCTTGTTGCTTTTGTCGCGTTTGGGTCTCGACCGCGCCCACTCTTTTTCCCTTTGCTGCCATAGTTTTAGCTGCTGCATGCGCCGTCTGAAAATAATTTATTTCATTTAAACCCAATATTCTCAACATATGTGACAGGTTGTGAACAAGAAGAAAAGAGAAATTTGAATGTATGTTGCCGAGTCGGTGAAGTTATAAAACCGCGACGCTAGCAATACATTACTTATTCAAAAAAAAACTCCAAAACACGCCAAACAATCCCCGAGCTTGAAGTCTTGAAAGTCTTCAAAAATAAACCTAGATCTTACAAAAAGAAAAGGTCGCAAACGGATTTACTAAAGATGTTCATAGTGCGTTGCCAAATAGGCTGGGACCTCCAGCGTCAAACGAAAGTAAGTTTACCACTATGTAGTCACCATAGCTTTTAAATCGGAACTCGACAACGGCTAGCACAGACGTTGTGGCCGCACGAAGTGGTATTTAATGGTAACACTGGGATGATAAGTCGTAGGTCTCAATTTAAACCTTTTTAGTCAGCTATTTATCTTTAAAATATATAAAAGTACAATATTTCTGCACGAGTGTCTGTCACCTAAATCCTCCTAAACGCTTGAACCGATTTGAATGAAGTTTAGTATGTATAGATTAAAGAGAACACAATTTAGGTATCCTGAATGGTTTCCAAGCACATTGAGATCTAAATTTAAGGCTGTACGAAGTTCGTCAGCTCAGCTAGTAGATTTATACATATGTATAGTGAAATAAAAAGAACTTGAACATTGGTCTATTATCCGCACCATTTAGTGAGTGAATGCAACAGTTTTGTACGCGGTGTGAAATCCGGTGCAAAATTCGGTTTAAAATTTCAAATCTCGAAAATCGAAACCAAGACGTTATAACTTGGTATAATTACGCTAACAAGCTCTTCCAGAATGGCAGAGCAGATAATTAGTGAAAGTTAAAGCTAGACTTTCGTACGATTACATTTTCATGCGGTCAGATGATTCAACATATTTTTATTTACTATATCAATATAGTGCAACCATCTTATCTGTGCACTGACAGCGTCGCTACTATGACGTTCAGTGTTTTTGTAAGTTTTACCTAAAAAATAGAGATAACTATGACACAATTATTAAGCACAGTAAAGTCTACTGTCAAACATGATTTAATCCTAGTTAGACGCTAACTCAGTGATAAATACCTAACCTTAAAACAGCCTTTCCCAAAGTGGGCGATAACGCCCCCTTGTGGGCGCTGGAAGCCTAGAGGGGGGCGGTATAAATCTTGAAAAAAATGTTTTTTTTTTTAAACTAGGCGCAACAAATATGTTATTGAGGTTATTGACAAGAAAAAAACGAGGGGGGGGCGCTACAAAACAACTGATTTTCAAAGTTGGCGTTACATGAAATAAGTTTGGGAACCTCTGCCTTAAAGGAACGTGCAAGTGGCCCTTAAACTGCGAAAGCAACTTCACCTATTTTAGTGGGTACTAACTTCGCGATTTGATATCTCTGTTCTGTTTTGAGTTATACTTAATAATGCAGAAATCTTACACTTGACGACCTCATCATGAAGTCGGATCAT